>CM069146.1:58837497-59209712 GCA_035221665.1 Okamejei kenojei | reverse complement strand
CATAGAGAGATAGTATTAAGCTTTTCAACTTAGATCCGTGATCCCCTAAAAAAGCTCACATCGCAACTCTGGTCACGCAGCCAGTTTACTAAAATGTCTCTAGTGAGCTGGTCTGTCATGTCGCCAAAACGGCAACCCTGGGCGAGATGACGCAAATCAGCAATAAAAACATTCAAACATGTTCATCCCGGCAACTGTCTCCTGTAAAGAACCGTGCCCCTCTCTAAATGCGTTCGAGGGCAGGTCACAAAAATCTCCCTGAACTAACGTAGCAGGGCAAGCGGGGTCGTCGGGCAGACCCACCTCCCCTGCACTGCGAGTACCCCATCACCTACGTCGTCGTCGCCCAGGCGACCGCTGGAGCGTAGGTGAAAGTTCTGCGCTCTCATTCATGGCCCATACCCTCGGTCCGACAAGGTTGCAGTAGGAGGGATGCACTTAAAGGGGAGTCAGGATCAGCGCGGTGTGCGACGTGACAAAAGTGTATGAAATCAAATTTCAAAACGTGGCCCAGCGTCAGAGATGTCAGCATCAAAGACAAGCTGCTCGGGCTTTCTGCAACGAGGACGCCATGGCAAGAGAGATGAAAAGCACAAAAAAACACACCAAATCAAAATAAAAAAGAAATAAACCCAATAGACAGGAGAGCAAGGTCGTCTTTCCAGCTGCGACACCATGTAAATAAAAACTTTACATCTTTAATGTGTGCAACATCTTTTAATGATAGCACAGGGTATTACATACATCTTCAAGCACAGGCTACATTCTTCTACTGCCGCCCAGGAAGGGGAAGGCGTTATGATTGATGTTAACTAGGCGGGGTTAATGGGAGTGAGGTAACCTTGTTATTGGTTGCATATAAACCATCTACACTGATTAAACCCCCATTTCAAGTTCCCTCAACTCGAATTGACGTAACATTGTCCTAACCTTCTTTTCCTGTAGATCATGGACCTCCCCTGGCCGCATTATCATTATTTTCTGTATTTCCCCTTTCTCCCATAGGCATGGGACTACAGCTTGCATCTTGATTATACTTCTGGTAATATAGTTCCCTAAAACAAGGGGATGCAACAGGGGATAAAGATCTGTCCAGCCACTGCACATAGGAAACACGAGTCCGCGATCTCCACATGTTCCTTCCGAGGATGGAATCCCCACCATTAGGTTTCCCATAATCGAATTCCACCTTTTGTATTGGGAACATGTGCCCAAACTTACGGGATCCCTTGTTGATATGTCCATTACTGCCTGTCCATTATCATCGATGTTCAAACAGCAATGGGTTGAATTTCCCGCATACCCCTCCTTCTTCTGCCTGGTGAGTAAATATAGGGCTTCCTGTTCTGGTATATCGCTGCTATCATCTGTGTGTATTGCTGCTTTGCCAGCATCTCACGTGCCCCCAGCAGTTTTGGTTGGTAATTACCTCCGTACTGCCTGAAGCCTTATGATCTGGTTTAACATGTATTACTGGTGTTTCGGTAGCCCCAGGTCCATCCTGTGGCCCCAAGTGGCTGGTCCGTGTAGTATGAGATGATTCTTGCTGGTGGCCATTCATCATCTTTCCATGCTCAATATTCTATTTTCCTATCTTTTTCCGATATAGGTCTTCAAATACAGGTGTTCCTAATGGACAGGCTTTCTTCGGTGTTTAACAGGAAAATCCAGGTTGTTACAGTCCAATAAAACAAGTCCACTCCAATTTATCGGTAACACCGAGTATGCCTTGTATCCGCATATCCATAAACAGTCCTTCAGGGGCGGGGTCCACTAGGGGCAACTTGTTCCATATCCGTCTCCGCGAACTTACCCCGCCGCCCCCCCCCCGATTCCCTGATAAGGGTTGTTCCGGTGCAGTTCCATAGTCCAGCCGATTCCATTCCATCAGTCTTCATCCAGATAGCACAGTTTTTCCCATATTTCTTAGTTAGATACCATTTAGGCTCCTCTGGCCACCACACACGGGACTGATTTGGCCATTGGGTGACGATGCGCTGGCAGGGGCTGCTGCCTACTAGGACGGCATCCTTTGCCCAGGGCCTAGCGATACACTCAGTCCCTACCGGAGCGTCTGTCAGGACCCATGCCTGGGGATCTCGGTCTTGTCCAACTGTCAGGTTCCACTCCATCAGGTTCCATATTTCAATAATGGATCCTCTCCACGGCCAATGTGAGCTCATCAGTGGTCCGCCACAGACCCAGCAGTTAGTCACATTCAGGATTCCAGCTATCCGGAGGGCCAAGTCCACAAACAGGTTTTTTTTCTCCTTCAGGGATCTCAATCTGCTTCTTTATTTCTTCGTACAGTGTCTGGTGCAATTGAGGCTGAGTAGGTGGGGGAGGGGGAGGCTTGGTGACTACTCACTTCTGTAAACTCTTTTATATACTTCCTCTTTCATCTTATCTATTGCCCATTTTACGACCTGGAAAGGGAAAACCTAACTGTTCTGCCTTGGTTACACAAACACATCTCTCTCCCCTTGGGCAGGTAACGTACCAAACTTCCTATATACCCTATTCCCTACCATCAAATACTTCTTTCCCTCCCTCTTCACAAATTGTTCTAGTCCTCACGTTATAGCATGCATCGTTCACATGGGAATGATAGGTAAATGATCTGGTCGTCCGCCCTCCATATCTGATAGGATAACATTTATCACAATTGTTAATACGTTTTACCACAATTACATACAAAGCAAACAATACCACGACTGCTCCCTTCATACTGTCAGTTATACATTCAATTCTTTTTTTTTTTTTTAAATTACTGTTAGGGGTTTGTTTCCTGGCTTCACCATCCACTGTTCCTCCTCATCAGGGGCGGGTGGATCAAAGGGTCCTTTAACCCGGATTGCATGAGGCCACCCTTTTTCTTTTGTTCGTACTGCTGTCTCGGTTGTCAGTAATACTAGGTATGGGCCGGTCCACCTGGGCTGGAGTTTCTCCTCCTTCAATTCTTGACCAGTACCCAGTCGCCGGCCTTTACAGCATGTATCGGAAAGTCGAGTGGTGGGCTTTGAGCCAATAGTCCTTTAGCTTTTAATTCTGTAAGGGAACGAGATACTGCCAGTAAATAGTTCCTTAAGAATACATCACTGCCCTCTATGGTGGGTATTCCTTCTATCTTTCCCAAATAAGGTAAACCCCAAACATCATTTCATAGGGAGCCACTGCTAACTTTGCATGGGGTCTCCGTTGCTTTTCTCAAAGCCTTTCTGTTTCCCTACTGCTCCAAACATGTGCCAGACTCCATGTACATATGCTGCTCTTAAAGCCTTAATTTCTGCCAATTGAGCTAAGCAAGATTGCAGGCAAGCTTCCAATTTGATCCTGCGCTATAGCTTTTACTTCTTTAGATATTACTCGTCCAAAATATTCTAACTGCTGCTGACAAAACAAAAACTTCTTCCTTGATACATCATGACCTCCTGTGCCACCTTTTCCAAGATAATTACAATGTCTCTCTCGCACATTGCTCCTCACTTGTGGAACAAAACCAATAAATCATTCACATACTATATCAACACCTTCCAAATCTGCCTACAACATCTATTAAAAGCACGGCGCTAGTATTTAAAAACGCTTCCGCATCCTAGCCTAGGTGTATTTAATACCTCTTCTAATGTTCTTGCCATAGCTATGTTCACCATTATCTTAATATTATTATTATTATTATTATTATTATTATTATATTATTATTATAAATATTATTATTTTATTATTATTATTATTATTATTATTATTATTATTATTATTATTATTATTATTTATTATTATTATTATTATTATTATTATTATTATTATCCTGATTATCGTACCTGTTCACATCCCCAACACACCCTTATCCATTACCTATCTCCTTACAAGCCTTGTCTGGGCTTAGATCCAGATTTATTTCACTCCTGATTAGGGCCATTTGAGAAAACACTCTCCCAAATACATTTATTATTGGCATGGAATCTCTGGCCCCTGTTTGGCTCTGTCATAGGACTCACTGTGTGTTCGGTGCATCACTTATTTCAGACTTTTCAACCAGGTCTGTTGTTACTGACAACATTGTCTTTCCTTTTACACGCTCTTTCTTTCTAAAAGCAGTCTCATCAATTTATCCCTCTGCTTCCCACTTTAATCCTTACTGATCTGCCTTCTTTCTCATTCTAAACTCAATGTTCTTACTTCTCAGATAGTTTTATCCTCCTTTGCAAATTTATTCACCTTCCTTTTTAAAATCTTCCACTGACTTCTCGATCCTCATATTTTACCACCACCCCTTCTACCTCGGGTAATGTCATCACTTTCCCTTCTACCCCTGAGATTCTAATTTGTTTTTCCACCCCAATCTCATTCCTTCCGGTACCTCAGTTACGCTTGATCTCTCTCTGCTCCCGAATCTACCATAAATACCATATCCTCTCCCTGGGGTCCTAATTTCAAGTTTACCAGAGGTTCCCGTGTGTATCCCATACACCCCAGGGAGCGGAACCCCTGACTTCCCTATTCTTCCTCCATGAGTGCGTACGACTGCACCTCCCGTCGTAGCTTGGGACATTCCCTCCTGAAATGACCCTCCTCTTTACAATAATAACACCGGGGTGGCCCCGTGTACCATCTTCCTGATCCTTGTTCCTTGTTTTCCCGGGGACCCCAACTTCGGTCCCTCCATTCACCTCTTCCTCGTCCTCTAATACTACCGCTTCCCCCTTCCCCGGTCTCCATGAGCACCCGGCCTTCTATCACCTGCGATTCCCCCCTTCTGTACTCCTTGCTGTACTGCTTGCAACATCATTTTTACCTTTCCCTTCTGTTTTTCCTCATCCCGTCTTACATATACCTTTTGAGCCTCTGTTAACAATTGATTCATAGAAACATAGAAACATAGAAACATAGAAATTAGGTGCAGGAGTAGGCCATTCAGCCCTTCGAGCCTGCACCGCCATTCAATATGATCATGGCTGATCATCCAACTCAGTATCCCGTACCTGCCTTCTCTCCATACCCTCTGATCCCCTTAGCCACAAGGGCCACATCCAACTCACTCTTAAATATAGCCAATGAACTGGCCTCAACTACCCTCTGTGGCAGAGAGTTCCACAGACTCACCACTCTCTGTGTGAAGAAAGTCTTTCTCATCTCGGTCTTAAAGGATTTCCCCCTTATCCTTAAGCTGTGACCCCTTGTCCTGGACTTCCCCAACATCGGGAACAATCTTCCTGCATCTAGCCTGTCCAACCCCTTAAGAATTTTGTAAGTTTCTATAAGATCCCCTCTTAATCTCCTAAATTCCAGAGAGTATAAACCGAGTCTATCCAGTCTTTCTTCATAAGACAGTCCTGACATCCCAGGAATCAGTCTGGTGAACCTTCTCTGCACTCCCTCTATGGCAATAATGTCCTTCCTCAGATTTGGAGACCAAAACTGCACGCAATACTCCAGGTGTGGTCTCACCAAGACCCTGTACAACTGAAGTAGAACCTCCCTGCTCCTGTACTCAAATCCTTTTGCTATGAAAGCTAATGGTTTGTCATTCCAATCTTCCAATTTTTCCAGTTTCTTTCTAATGTCTGGCCATGATTTGGTTACAAAATTAACCTTTAGCAACTGCTGACCTGCGTCTGAATCAGGGTCTATCCCCGAATACTGCTGGACATTCCTCCTCAACCTTTGTAAGAACACTGTCGGAGGTTCGTCCTTGTTCTGCTGATTTTCAAAAGCCCATTCAAAACTTTGTCCCTTGGGAACGGCCTCTCTGATTCCCTTAATTATTATTACCCTGAGATTTCTCATACTGCTTCTTCCTTCCCCTGTTTGGTTACTCCAATTCGGCGCAGTAATGGGATATTTTACTGCTCCCTCCTCTGCTGCTCCCGCGTCAGCCAGCAACCCCTTATTCCAGACCTTTATTCCCGCCTGTCTGACCATCTGCCTTTCTTCTGAAGTAAACAAACTTCCCATTATTGACATCATTGTCTGCCAACTCCTTTTTTTTTCCCTGGGCCCCATTAATTTATTACCCTTCTCCAACCAGAATGTTTATCTAAACAAACCATAAAAGCTGCTTGTTGTTCAGCAATTAACTTATTTCTAATTTTGTTCAAACCATTCTCTCTACAATTCCCAAATTCCAATTCCTAGTTTAAATACATACGACTAACAATTTTCCAAATTAACTTTACTGAAAAGAAATCTATAGAAGCCAAGCAACCTACATTTTCCAACTTCCCCTTTTTAAGTTGCGATGATACAAAGCGTTGTCCGTTACCTTACAATAACCTCCCCCATTGCTTACAATTTCTTAAAGGAACACACACACATACCCTTACAGCATGTGGCCCACAGCAAACAAACCTATCACATATAGGATGCAGGATCGATTTTAACATTTAAAAGTAAAGTGGATAGGTATATGGACGTGAAGGGAATGGAGGGGTATGGCCTGAGTGCAGGTAGATGGGACTAGGGGAAAACAAATGGTCGGCACAGACTGGAAGGGCCGAGAGGGCCTGTCTCCGTGCTGTAATTGTTATATGGTTATATGGTTATATACAAACTTCCTCATTCATACAAAACCGGTTTTTACACACACATCACATTAGTTCCATTCTTACTTCAATGAGATTGTTTGAAACAACTCAATATTTTTCATAGAAATATAGAAACATAGAAATTAGGTGCAGGAGCAGGCCATTCAGCCCCTCGAACCTGCACCTCCATTCAATATGATCATGGCTGATCATCCAATTCAGTATCCTGTACCTGCCTTCTCTCCATACCCCCCCGATCCCTTCAGCCACAAGGGCCACATCGAACTCCCTCTTAAATATGACCAACGAACTGGCCTCAACTACTTTCTGTGGCAGAGAATTCCACATCATTTCTTCCCATGTACATATATTTGGCCCTAGGAACTGATCTATTTGTTCAGCCAGTCCCAAGGGGTCTTCCAATAAACTTTTCATCTCCTTTTTAAAGTTCCTCACCTCCATACTGGTGAGGTTCCTCACCTCCATACTGGTGAGAGGCACATTTACAAATCCCATCCCCCCTTCATTTCCCCCTAACGGGACCTCCCTGAGGGGCTTCATTTGAACAGATCGGTCTGATCTTTGTTCGGCTGCCCTCGTTTGAGATTGCGTCATCCGACTACTGCCTGGGACACCCGTCCCATTCTCGTCCTCACTTTTTATTCCCTCTTCCTTATCTGACTGGCTCTCTCCTTCACGTTCTATGTTTGAATCACAGTTTCTTTCACCCTGTTTCTTCTCTACTCTCCGTGATTCTCTACTATCTGTCTCTTCTGAGACAGGAGCGGACAGGTTTACTGCCGATCCGCTCTGGCTTAGTGGGACCTCCTGGGCAGATGCAACCGGCGCTGATGGGGGTATATTTGGGGGCTGGGATTCATATGGCGGGGGCAGTCGTCGTAGGTGATCATCACCAATTTGGGGCCAGTCAGGTTCATCCTGCTCTCTCTCCGTCTTTAACGGAAACATCCCATTATTGGGTTTCCAGCACTGGCATATTCCTTTTCTATTTGATTCGGCGTTTCTCTTTCATTCATAAAAACATTCAACGCCTGTCTCACCCAGTCCTCATTTGAAACCCAACCGCGGCCACCACACTGCGCTCCCTCGAATAGGCTCCTTCTGGCCATTCAAAGTAACAAAACTTTATCATAGTTTCCTTACTCTTACCCCGGGTGTTCCCTTCACCCCATCCGTGCAACATTCGCCCCAACGGACTATCGGGCGGAATGTGCGGCTCCATATCAGTATGAGCCTTATCCTGTTTCCCCGGACCTTTTCCCGTTCCGGTTTCCATTGTCTCATCGTACTATACCCGTCCGACAGACCCCGGTCGCCCAGGCAATACTTAATAGTCGCTTTTCTTACCTGGGTCCTGTGCACAAGAATCGCTCGACCATTCCGTACGTATTCACCTTACACCCCCTCTTCCTTCCCGAGTCTTTATACCCGAATATCACTCGCTCAAACTGCTGATGGCAAGCAAGGAGATCAGAGACTACTGAAATCAGCAGGGTGCACCTTTCCCTCCTTCTTTGCCTCCACCAAGCAGCCGGAGTGGCGATCCCGGACGAGCCCCCAGTTTGTGAGATACGCTTTGTGCTCACAATCACTGCTCAAAGACTAAATCTTGGAAGCAAGAGTTTCTTTATTCCTCACGAATCTGCAGACCCGGGTGCCTCTCCAAGTCGAAACACACCGAAGCCAAAGAAGTCATCCCCCTTTATACACAGAATTTTACATTCAACCCACAGCCCGGGACCACCGCTCCCATCCACAGCCCGGGACCACTGCTCTCAGACACTCCCACAACTCCCCCCTTTTATACACAACAGCTGACAATTTTCTAATCAGCTTCAATCAAGCCAATGACCACATTAACGCTTCACCCACCAGTGGCAAATCAATGTTTGTTGCACACATGATGATATCCACCTGGGGCAGTAGTTGTCTGCGGGACAATAATTGCCCTCCGACTGGTTGCTTTTTACACAAAGTGGCTTCTTGCATTTCCTTTAAGTCAGACCATAACACACAGAGTCAGAATTAGGCCATTTGGCCCATCGAGTCTACTCCACCATTCAATCATGGCTGATCTATCTCTCCCTCCTAACCCCATTCTCCTGCCTTCTCCCCATACCCCTGACACACACATTCTATCTATCTCTGCCTTAAATATATCCACTGACTTGTGGCCTCCACCGCCGTCTGTGGCAACGAATCCCACAGTTTCACCCTCTGGCAAAATAAATTCCTCCTAGAAACATAGAAACATAGAAATTAGGTGCAGGAGTAGGCCATTCAGCCCTTCGAGCCTGCACCGCCATTCAATATCTCAATAACTCAGTATCTCCTCATCTCCTTCCTAAAGGAATGTCCTTGAATTCTGAGGCTGTGCTCTCTGGTCCTAGCCTCTCCCACTAGTGGAAACATCCTCTCCACATCCACTCTATCCAGGCTTTTCACCGTTCGGTGACGTTTCAATGCTCCCCCCTCCCCCCCAATCTTCTAAACTCCAGCGAGTACAGGCCCAGCGCCAACAAACGCTCATCGTACGTTAACCCACTCGTTCCTGGGATCGTTCTTGTAAACGCTAACTCTTTTGTCTTGCTGATGTTGAGGGATGGATTGTTATCCTGACAATAGGTGCAGGAGTAGGCCATTCGGCCCTTCAGGACAGAAGGTTCACAATGTCTTTCCCATATTTTATCTCATCTTTGCTGCTCATGTGGCTGAAATAGGTTTCTGACCAGTGGACGGACGTTGTGGGTGGCAAGGTCATGACCCCAAGGGATATTGGTGTCAAGGGTCACGGTGGGGGGAATGTTCTGACCAATTCTAATGTCTGAGAAGTGAATAGTGATGATTTGTTAATTCATCATGGCTGAAGCAGGTGGGCTCACTTCTGACTATACTTTACAGTGGACACTTAAACAGGGAAAGTAAACTTTCTTTATTAACAATGAATGACCCAGAGAAAGGAGAATGTTACTCTTGGAAGTTCATAGTCACAGCATGGAAACAGCCCAGCATCGAAACAGGCCCTTCCTTCAGCCCAACTTGCCCACTGCGACCAACATGCCCCATCTACACTAGTCCCACCCCGACCAACATGCCCCATCTACACTAATGCCACCCTGACCAACATGCCCCATCTACACTAGTCCCACCCCGACCCACATGCCCCATCTACACTAGTCCCACCCCGACCAACATGCCCCATCTACTGTAGTCCCACCCCGACCAACATGCCCCATCTCCACTAGTCCCACCTCGACCAACATGCCCCAACTACACTAGTCCCACCCCGACCAACATGCTCCATCTACACTAATTCCAACCCGACCAACATGCCCCATCTACACTAGTCCCACCCCTACCAACATGCCCCATCTACACTAGTCCCCCCCGACCAACACGCCCCATCTACACTAGTCCCACCCCGACCAACATGCCCCATCTACACTAGTCCCACCCCGACCCACATGCCCCATCTACACTAGTCCCACCCCGACCAACATGCCCCATCTACACTCGTCCCACCCGACCAATATGCCCCATCTACACTCGTCCAACCCCGACCAACATGCCCCATCTATACTAGTCCCACTCCGACCAACATGCCCCATCTACACTAGTCCCACCCCGACCAACATGCCCCATCTACACTAGTCCCACCCCGACCAACATGCCTCATCTACACTAGTCCCACCCCGACCAACATGCCCCATCTATACTAGTCCCACCCCGACCAATATGCCCCATCTACACTCGTCCAACCCCGACCAATATGCCCCATCTACACTCGTCCAACCCCGACCAACATGCCCCATCTATACTAGTCCCACCCCGACCAACATGCCACATCTACACGTCCCACCTGCCTGCATTTGGCCCATATCTCTCCAAACCTGTCCTATCCAAGTGTCTCTTAAATGTTGTGATAGTCCGTGCCTCAACTACCTCCTCCGGCAGCTCATTCCATACACCCACCACCCTCTGTGTGGAAAGGTTGCCCCTCAGATTGACATTATTAATGTGAACCATTTGTGCACAACTCTGCTGGTGTGAGTAATAAATGAAATGATAGATAGCAAAAACACAGTGGTGTGGCGGTAGAGTTGCTGCCTCACAGCGCCAGAGACCCGGGTTCCATCCTGAATACGGGTGCTGTCTGTATGGAGTTTGCACGTTCTCCCCGTGACCTGCGTGGGTTTTCTCCGGGTGCTCCGGTTTCCTTCCGCATTCCAAAGACCTGCTGGTTTGTAGGTTAATTGGCTTCTGTAAAAATATCCCTAATGTGTGTAGGATGGAGCTAGTGTACGGGCTGATCACTGGTCGGCGATGACTCGGTGGGCCGAAGGGCCTGTTTCCGCGCAGTATCTCTGAAATCTAAACAATACCTGGTAACTTGGCCTCCACCGCCCTCTGTGGCAATGAATTCCACAGATTCACCAACCCCCGGCTAAAGTAATTCCTCCTCATCTCCTTTCTAAGGGCATGGGTGGGAAAGGCAGAGAGGGTGAGGGGCATGTGGGACTAGCTTCGATAGGCATGGTTGTGTGTTTCTGTGCTGTGGGACTGACGGGGCTCAACAGGGTAGTAGTTTGATTCTTCAGCCTGCAGCAACCCAGGAGAATTGTGTTCCAGATGCTTCATTAGTTTGTTGTTCTGCACATCGATCGGGAGGCGATGAAATCGCCCGTTTACACGCAGCTGCCAGAACAAACAGTGTTCATACAGTGATGACAAACGCAATAAATGCAATATCCAGTGCAGAACAGTGCAAGATTATGTTGCAGAAAGCCCGGGGTAGCACGGACGAGAGGGGCCAAAGGGCCTGTCTCAGGGCAGGGCGACGACCGACGCTGTCCGTGTGGAGTTTGCTCGCTTCCCCCTCCGTGGAGGACCGGATGCGGGTCGGGGCAGGGGAGGCGAGCTCAGCTTTCCAAGCCTCAATCCAAGCTCAGCCTTCCTCCCGCGCATCCTAGCCCCGACGGGCCGAGTGCCGCCGCCTTCCTCCCCGGACAACAACTGAGGGGAAAAACACAGAAGAAACCTCTTCCAATCCCCCGAATCCCTCAGGGATGCCCCTGTCCTGTCTTTGAAATCAAGCCGTCACAATTGTGCACGATCAGTCAGCATTATCTTTTTTTTAATATATAGACGAAAGCTTATCAAGTTCAAGTTGGAATTTATTGTCACATGCACCAGTTAAGGTACAGTGATATTTGAGTTACCATACAGCCATACTGAGTAAAAAGCAACAAGACACAGCCACACAAAATAAAATCTAACATAAACATCTACCACAGTGGAATCCACATTCCTCACTGTGATGGAAGGTAATACAGTTCAATCATCTTTCCCTTTTGTTCACCCATGGTCGGGGCTGGTGAACCCTCCACAGTCGCCACTCGCTGCCTGCCGACACACTACATAAAAGTCCCTTTAAACTTCCATGATCCAAAGACCTCCTCATGAAGAAGGCCTCTCCTTGGACAGCTATCCAGCCAGAAAATGCAAAAGCATTGCAGGAGTTTGTGATATTTCTTAGAAGTATGAAAGAAATGACTACCCTCTTAGACCACATGCAAGAAATGAATGTTGTTAGCAATATGAAAATGATCACTCTAAAACTGCCCTATAGACTTAGAGAAAAGATAAAGCTGGTCTGTTAGAGGAAAATGAGAATCAAGAGGCCATGCTTCCTGATCTGGGGAAAGAAAAGGAAGTACGGTTCATGTCAAATTTACACTATGGGAATATTCAAGATCCTAAACCAATTGCAACTGTCAAAGGTTCCACCTTTACTAAAACAAAAGGAAGATCAGGACCTAAGGGAAGTAGTTTTGATTCCGCTGTAAATACCTGCAGAAACGAAAGGCCAAAAGGAAGAAGCTACATCTACTATTAAGCTAAGATGGTTCTGCTTGTCATCCAGCGAGAAGAAGACAGAGAAAGGACAAAGAGATGGCCCACGATGGGGGGGTGAAGGGGGTGGCTTTCGATGACTTGTCAGCTCGGACCTTGTATACCATCCCAAGAATGGACGCCGCATTCTCGACAGGGCCAAGGAGAGCTTGTAATAGGAACACTTCTCCATCCGTTTCTCGCCACGGATAGCTGACCTGCTGAATTCTACCAGCACTTTGGTGGGGAATGGACAGGTGACGTGTCGGGTCTGGACCCTTCTTTGGACTAATGGAGTCGGGGGAGAAAGCTGGAAAAAAGAGTTGGGGTTGGGACAGACTCCAGGACTTGATTAGGAGGGGGAAATTTCCTTAATTTGGAGAATTAGGAATTCTTCCAGTTTGCGTGTCACCTCACTCTGGCAATGGAGGAGGCCCAGGACAGAAACATCAGTGTGGGAGTAGGAAGGGGAGTTAAAATTGTTGGCAACCAGGAGATCCAGCTGGCCTGGGAGGACTGAGCGCAAGCGTAGGGTGAAATGCACGCCTAGTCCTGATACAATAGACATTAGACAAGAGACATTAGGTGCAGGAGTAGGCCATTCGGCCCTTGAACCAGCACCACCATTTAATGTGATCATGGCTGATCATCCACATTCAGTACCCCGTTCCTGCCTTCTCCCCATATCCCCTGACTCCGCTATCATTAAGACCCGGCCTCCACCGCCCTCTGAGGCAGGGTATTCCACAGACTCACATATCTCTCTGTGTGATAAAGTGTTTCCTCGACTCCGTTCTAAATGGCCGACCCCTTGTTCTTAAAACTGTGTGTGACCCCTGGTTCTGGACTCCCCTAACATCGGAAACATGTTTCCTGCCTCTAGCATGTCCAAACCCTTAATAATCCTGTATGTTTCAATGATCCCCTTTCATCCTCCTGATTAGACAAAGTCAGCATGGATTTACGAAAGATAAATCATGTCTGACGAATCTTATAGAATTTTTCGAGGAAGTAACTAGCAGAGTGGATAAGGGAGAACCAGTGGTTGTGTATATCTAGACTTTCAGAAGGCTTTTGACAAGGACCCACATAAGAGATTAGTATACAAAACTTAAAGCACATGGTATTGGGGGTTCAGTATTGATGTGGATAGAGAACTGGCTGGCAGACAGGAAGCAAAGGGTAGGAGTAAACTGGTCATTTTCAGATTGGCAGGCAGTGACTAGTGGGGTACCGCAAGGCTCAGTGCTGGGACCCCAGCTATTTACAATATATATTAATGATCTGGATGAGGGAATTGAAGGCAACATCTCCAAGTTTGCGGATGACACAAAGCTGGGGGGCAGTGTTAGCTGTGAGGAGGATGCTAGGAGGCTGCAAGGTGACTTCGATAGACTGGGTGAGTGGGCAAATGCATGGCAGATGCAGTATAATGTGGATAAATGTGAGGTTATCCACTTTGGTGGCAAGAACAGGAGAGTAGACTATTATCTGAATGGTGACCGATTAGGAAAAGGGGAGATGCAGCGAGACCTGGGTGTCATGGTACACCAGTCATTGAAAGTAGGCATGCGGGTGCAGCAGGCAGTGAAGAAAGCGAATGGTATGTTGGCATTTATAGCAAAAGGATTTGAGTCTAGGAGCAGGGAGGTTCTACTGGAGTTGTACAGGGTCTTGGTGAGGCCACACCTGGAGTATTCCGTACAGTTTTGGTCTCCAAATCGGAGAAAAGACATTCTTGCCATAGAGGGAGTACAGAGAAGATTCACCAGACTGATTCCTGCGATGTCAGGACTTCCATATGAAGAAAGACTGGATAGACTCAGCTTGTACTCGCTGGAATTTAGAAGATTGAGGGGGGATCTTATAGAAACTTACACAATTCTTAAGGGGTTGGATAGGCTAGATGCAGGAAGATTGTTCCGGATGTTGGGGAGGTCCAGAACAAGGGGTCACAGTCTAAGGATAAGGGGGAATTCCTTTAGGACCGAGATGAGGAAATCATTTTTCACACAGAGAGTGGTGAGTCTCTGTAATTCTCTGCCACAGAAGGTATTTGAGGCCAGTTCATTGGCTATATTTAAGAGGGAGTTAGATGTGGCTCTTGTGGCTAAAGGGATCAGGGGGTATGGAGAGGGCAGGTACAGGATACTGAGTTGGATGATCAGCCGTGATCATATTGAATGGCGGTGCAGGCTCGAAGGGCCGAATGATCTACTCCTGCACCTATTTTCTATGTTTCTATGTTTCTATGTTTCTAAACTCCAGAGTGTACAAGGCCAGCCGCTCCATTCTCTCAGCATATAGAAACATAGAAACATAGAAATTAGGTGCAGGAGTAGGCCATTCAGCCCTTCGAGCCTGCACCGCCATTCAATATGATCATGGCTGATCATCCAACTCAGTATCCCGTACCTGCCTTCTCTCCATACCCTCTGATCCCCTTAGCCACAAGGGCCACATCCAACTCACTCTTAAATATAGCCAATGAACTGGCCTCAACTACCCTCTGTGGCAGAGAGTTCCAGAGACTCACCACTCTCTGTGTGAAAAAAGTCTTTCTCATCTCGGTCTTAAAGGATTTCCCCCTTATCCTCAAGCTGTGACCCCTTGTCCTGGACTTCCCCAACATCGGGAACAATCTTCCTGCATCTAGCCTGTCCAACCCCTTAAGAATTTTGTAAGTTTCTATAAGATCCCCTCTTAATCTCCTAAATTCCAGAGAGTTCCGCCATTCCAGAATTAAACTTGTGAACCTACGCTGCACTCCCACAATTGCAAGAATGTCCTTCCTCAAATTTGGAGACCAAAACTGTACACAATACTCCAGGTGTGGTCTCACTAGGGCCCGATACAACTGCAGAAGGACCTCTTTGCTCCAATATTCGACTCATTGTTATAAAGACAACATGCGATTCGCTTTCTTCACTGCCTGCTGTACCTGCACGCTTACTTTCAGTCACTGATGCTTTTGTACTTCCTGTTTTCCCAATTTGACACCATTTAGATAATAATCTGCCTTCCTGTTTCTGCTACCAAAGTGGCTCTCACATTTATCCAGAATAAACTGCATCTGCCATGCATCTGCCCACGCACCCAATCTATCCAAGTCACCCTGCATTCTCATAGCATCCTCATCACAGTTCACACTGCCACCCAGCTTTGTGTCACCTGCAAATTTGCTGATGTTACTATTAAATCTATTAATTGATGTATATGGTAAATAGCTGCGGTCCCAGCACCGAGCCTTGTGGCACCCCACTAGTCACTGCCTGCCATTCTGAAAGGGACCCATTAATCCTCTTTGTTTCCTGTCTGCCAACCAATTTTCTATTCATGTCAGCACACGACCCCCAATGCCAAATGCCCTAAATTTGCCCACTAATCTCCCATGTGGAACCTTATCAAATGCTTTCTGATAGTCCTGGTACACTACATCCACTGGGTGTCACTTCTCCATTATCCTAGTAACATCCTCAAAAAATTCCAGAAGATTAGTTAAGCATGATTTCCCCTTCGTAAATCCATGCTGACTCAAACCGATCCTGTTACTGCTATCCAAATATACGGCTATTTCATCTTTTATAATTGACTCCAGCATCTTCCCCACCACCGATGTCACGCTAACTGGTCTATAATTCCCTGTTTTCTCTCTCCCGTCTTTCTTAAAAAGTGCGATAACATTAGCTACCCTCCAATCCATAGCAACTGATCCCGAATCTATGGAACATTGGAAAATTATCACCAATGCATCCACAATGTCTAGAGTCACTTCCTTTAAAAGTAAAGTGGATAGGTATATGGGCGGGAAGGGAATGGAGGGGTATGGTCTGAGTGCAGGTAGATGGGACTAGGGGAAAACAAATGGTCGGCACGGACTGGAAGGGCCGAGAGGGCCTGTTTCCGTGCTGTAATTGTTATATGGTTATATAAGTACCCTGGGATGCAGACCATCAGGCCCTGGGGATTTATCAGCCTTCAGTGCCATCAGTCTACCCTACACCATTTCCTGCCTAATGTGGATTTCCTTCAGTTCCTCCGTCACCCCAGATCCTCTGGCCACTAGTGAAGACGGATCCATGGTACCTGTTCAACTCATCTGCCATTTCCTTGTTCCCCATAATAAATTCACCTTTTTCAGTCTTCAAGAGTCCCACTTTGGTCTTAACTAATGTTTTCCTCTTCACAAACGTAAAGAAGGAACAGCAGATGCTAGTTTACAAAGAGAGACACAATCTCCTGGAGTAACCTGCACGTCTGGAGAGCATGGACAGGCAACATTCTAGGTCAGGACCCTTCTTCAGACTGCTTGGTGTGGGGGGTGGAGAAAGTTGGAAAGGAGAGGTGGGAGTGGTCGCCTTAGATTCCCTTCCCTCTACAGATGCAGCCTGACCCACTGAGTTCCTCCACTGCTTTAGAGGGAATGGACAGATGATGTTTTGAGTCAGGACCCTTCTTCGGACTGAATGGAGGTAGGAAGCTGGAAAAGAGAGATTGTGGCTGGACAAAGCCTGGCAAGTGACAGGTGGACACAAAATGCTGGAGTAACTCAGCAAGACAGGCAGCATCTCCGGAGAGAAGGAATGGGTGACATTTCAGGTTGAGACCCTTCTTCAGAAGTGATAGGTGGATATAGGTGAGGGCGACACAAGAAACTGCAGATGCTGGAATCTTGCATAGAACACAATTTAGTTAGATGTACAGAATCTCTTGCCCATAGTGGGGGAATCGAGGACCAGAGGACATGGGTTCATGGTGAAGGGGAAAAGATTTAAAAGGAAATACAGGGGTAACGTTTTGACACAGAGGGTGGTGGGAGTATGGAACAAACTGTCAGAGGAGGTAGTTGAGGCTGTGACTATCCCAAGAAACAGTTAGACAGTTACATGGACAGGACAAGTTTGGAGGGATATAGACCAAACTGGGACATGTTAGTCGGTGTGCGCAAGTTGGGCCGAAGGGCCTGTTTCCACACAGTATCACTCTATGACTAACAGAGTGCTGGAGTAACTCAGCATGTCATGCAGCATCGGTGGAGAACATGGATAGGTGCCATTCACAGAGTGCTGGAGTAACTCAGCGGGACAGGCAGCATCTGTGGAGAACATGGATAGGTGACATTCACAGAGTGCTGGAGTAACTCTGCGGGACAGGCAGCATTTCTGGAGACAAGGAATGGGTGACGTTTCGGGTTGACACTGAAGATGGGTCTCGACCCTGAAACGTTACCCATTCCTGCCAGCATTTTGTGTCTACCTAAACAGCGCCCATCTATCCACGTGGTGGTGTGCCAGCAGGCTGGAGGAGCAGGCAAAGGCATTGCTGCAGAGTGGGCAGGTGAAGGGGCGCTGGCCGGTGTGAACTGGTCGGTGCTCGAGCAGGTGGTCAAGGTAGGTGAAGCCCTTGCCACAATCAGCGCACACAAAAGGTCTCTCTCCGGTGTGTATCCACTGGTGCTCCCGCAGCCTCCATGCTCTCTTGTCACAGTGGGAGCAGCTGCTCGCTGGCGTGCGTCCGCCGGTGCTGCCGCAACACCCGCAAGCTGTCAAATCCCTCACCGCTGTACGGGCAGTCCACTGGTGTGCACGCGCTGGTGAGACAGGGTAAGGCGCTGGGGAAGGGGCGGTTGCCGGTGTGCACCCGCTGGTGGGACAGCAGCCTGGAGGGGCAGGTGAAGCCCTTGCCGCACTGGGCACAGGTTTAGGGGCGCTCGCCGGTGTGGGTGCGCTGGTGGGACAGCAGCTTGGTGGAGCTGGTGAAGCCCTTGCTGCACTGGGCACAAGTATAGGGGAGCTCGCTGGTGTGGGTGCGCTGGTGGGACAGCAGGTTGATGGAATCGGTGAAACGCTTGCCACATTGGGCGCAGGTGTAGGGGCGCTCGCCGGTGTGGGTGCGCTGGTGGGACAGCAGGGTGCTGGAGTGAGTGAAGCCCTTGCCGCACTTGGCGCATGTGTAGGGGCGCTCGCCGGTGTGCGTGCGCTGGTGGGAGAGCAGGTTGCTGGAGCAGATGAAGCCCTTGCCGCACTTGGCGCAGATGTAGGGACGTTCCCCGGTGTGGATGTGCTGGTGCTTCACCAGGTGGCTGGAGCAGATGAAGCCCTTGCTGCAGTAGCTGCAGGTGAAGGGACGCTCACCGGTGTGGATGCGCTGGTGCTTCAGCAGGGTGCTGGAGAGGGTGAAACCCTTGCCGCACTGGGTGTAAGTGTAGGGATGCTCGCTGGTGTGGGTGCGCTGGTGGTACAGCAGCGTGCCAGAGCGGGTGAAACCCTTGGCACACTGGGCGCAGGTGTAGGGGCGCTCCCTGGTGTGTACACGCCTGTGCACCTTCAGGTCTTGCGACGACTTGAAGCCTTTGCCGCAGTCGGAGCAGGTGAAAGGCTGCTCACTGCCGTGAACCTGCCGGTGCTCCAGCAGCCCCGACATCCGGGCAAAGCTCTTGCCGCAGGTGAAGTAGCAATAGGGCTTCAGGTGATTCGCCGTCTTGAAGCTCTTGCCGCAGTCGGAGCAGGTGAAGGGCCTCTCGCCGGAGTGCACGTGGTTGTGCTGCAGCAGGTGGTCATCGTGGTTGAAGCTCTTGCCGCATTCCGAGCAGTCGAAGGGGCGTTCTCCCGTGTGCACCCACCGGTGGGTCTCCAGCTCGCTCGGGGTCTGACAGGCGTTGCCACACACGTCACACTCATAACGCTTCTCCTTGTTGTACCCCGTCATGTGGTTCGAAGCTCAGCCCCTCGAAGCTCAGCCCGCACACCGAGCAGATGGGGGGGGGGGCTCACCGGCACCCAGGCAGCCCTCAATGGCTGCTCACGTGCCCGTCTCTCTGTCCACAACAACGGCTCCTAGACCCTGCAGGAGGGGAACACAGAGGGTCAACAAGATGGCAAACAGGACATTACTAGCACATATTGGGTGCATTTATGGCGGAGGAAACCGTTATATAATTCTGTGCGGCACAGTAGCTGCCTCACTGCCAGAGACCCAGGCTCGATCCTGACTACAGGTGCTGTCTACACGGAGTTTGTAGGTTCTCCCCTTGACCTGCATGGGTTTTCATTCCAGGTGCTCCGCTTTCCTCTAACATTTCAAAGACGTTCAGCGTTGTAGATTAATCGGCCTCAGCAGGTTGATGGAATCGGTGAAGCGCTTGCCACATTGGGCGCAGGTGTAGGGGCGCTCACCGGTGTGGGTGCGCTGGTGGGACAGCCGGGTGCTGGAGTGAGTGAAGCCCTTGCCGCACTTGGCGCAGATGTAGGGGCGCTCGCCGGTGTGCATGCGCTGGTGGGAGAGCAGGTTGCTGGAGCAGATGAAGCCCTTGCCGCACTGGGCACAGATGTAGGGACGTACCCCGGTGTGGATGTGCTGGTGTTTCACCAGGTGGCTGGAGCAGATGAAGCCCTTGCTGCAGTAGCTGCAGTAGCTGCAGGTGTAGGGACGCTTGCCGGTGTGGGTGCGCTGGTGCATCAGCAGGGTGTTGGAGAGGGTGAAACCCTTGCCGCACTGGGTGCAGGTGAAGGGGCGCTCACCGGTGTGGATGCGCTGGTGCTTCAGCAGGGTGTTGGAGAGGGTGAAACCCTTGCCGCACTGGGTGTAAGTGTAGGGACGCTCACTGGTGTGGGTGCGCTGGTGGTACAGCAGCGTGCCAGAGCGGGTGAAACCCTTGGCACACTGGGCGCAGGTGTAGGGACGCTCCCTGGTGTGCACACGCCTGTGCACCTTCAGGTCTTGTGATGACTTAAAGCCTTTGCCGCAGTCGGAGCAGGTGAAGGGCCGCTCACTGCTGTGCACCTGCCAGTGCCCCTGCAGCCCCGACATTGGGGCAAAGCTCTTGCTGCAGGTGGAGCAGCAATAGGGCTTCAGGTGATTCGCCGTCTTGAAGCTCTTGCTGCAGTCGGAGCAGTTGAATGGCCTCTCGCCGGAGTGTACGCGGTTGTGCTGCAGCAGGTGGTCATCGTGGTTGAAGCTCTTGCCGCATTCCGAGCAGTCGAAGGGGCGTTCTCCCGTGTGCACCCGCCGGTGGGTCTCCAGCTCGCTCGGGGTCTGACAGGCCTTGCCACACACGTCACACTCATAACGCTTCTCCTTGTTGTGCCCCGTCATGTGGTTCGAAGCTCAGCCCCTCGAAGCTCAGCCCGCACACCGAGCAGATGGGGGGGGGGGGGGGGGGCTCACCGGCACCCAGGCAGCCCTCAATGGCGGCTCACGTGCCCGTCTCTCTGTCTACAACAACGGCTCCTAGATCCTGCAGGAGGGGAACACAGAGGGTCAACAAGCTGGCAAACAGGACATTACTAGCACATATTGGGTGCGTTTATGGCGGAGGAAACCATTATATAATTCTATGCGGCACAGTGGCTGCCTCACCGCCAGAGACCCAGGCTCGATCCTGACTACAGGTGCTGTCTACGCGGAGTTTGTAGATTCCGCTGGCCGAAAGACCTGTTTCCATGCTGCATCTCTAAATTAAACTAAACCAAAGAAGGGTCCTGAGCCAAAAGGTCACCCATTCCTTCTCTCCACAGATGCAGCCTGACCCGCTGAGGTACTCCAGCACTTTGTGTCTATCTTCTCCACGGATGTTGCCTGACCCGCTGAATTACTCCAGCACTTTGTGTCTATCTTCTCCACAGATGCTGCCTGACCTGCTGAGTTACTCCAGCACTTTGTCATAGATCACAGAATGATACAGCGTTGGAAAGAGGCCCTTTGGCCCAACTTGTACTTGCACTCCTAGATCCATCGGTTCCACACATTCCCCCAGTGCCCCGCCATTCACAGTGAAGACCCTACCCTGGTTTGACTTCCTAAACTGCAACACCCTTCCCACCCCCAAACAATGTGACCTCCTTCCTGTGGCTCCCTGCCCCTTACCCCTGCCGCCTCCTGCTCCTTATCCACCCTTGCTCCCTCCCCCCTCCTCCCAACCCCCAAACAATGTGAACCCACCCCCTCCTGGCTCCCTACCCCCTTCCTTGCTTCACTTGACCCCTCTCTCTCCCCCCCAGTTCTCTGCCCCCCCATTCATCCCCCTCAGCACCAAACCCACTCCCCCTTGAATCCTCCCCCTTCCCTTTGCTCCCTGTTCCCCCCAGCTACTCACTTCACCCCCTTTCCACCTCTAGCCTCTGCACCCCTCTCCTTCCTCCCTCCCTCCACACTCTCTCTCTCTCTCTCTCTCTCTGTCTCTCTCTGACAGAAGCAATTCTGTTCCTCAGACGTTATTAATACATTTTAGGTATGTACTTTTGTAGCAAACCTAACTACCTAGACATTTACTTTTAATTTCTATTGCACATGAGATTTTTTTTTTCATAATTTAGCCATTTAGCTCATACCTGTGGCCTTAGTTTAATAAATTTTGGAGTAATGCTTTTATAATTTTTACTTAATTCAATGGAATTATAAATTTCTCATGGCCCTTTCTGTCATTTTGTCTTCTTTTAGCATAATTATGGTTTTTATTTCAAGAATAAAAATTTTTTAAAAGCCACAATTGCACAGCTATGACCGTTAGACTCAAACCTTTGTGGACATGGGCTCAAAAGGCAGCCTGATGATTCATGTGGTTTATTAGGAAATGCCAACTTGTGTAATGTCATCACAGCAGATTTAGAATGATTTTACCGAGGGGTCGGATGTTTTGGTAACGACTCCACAGCCCAGTTTATTCCGCTCTCCCGTGTGTTTGTAGCATTACATGGTAATGGTAGGGAATTGAGGAATGCTGTGGAACAGAGGGATCTAGGAATAACTGTGCATAGTTCCCTGAAGGTGGAATCGCATGTAGATAGGGTGGTAAAGAAAGCCTTTGGTGTGCTGGCCTTTATAAATCAGAGCATTGAATATAGGAGTAGGGAAGTAATGTTAAAATTGTACAAGGCATTGGTAAGACCAATTCTGCAGTATGGTGTACAATTTTGGTCGCCTAGTTATAGGAAGGATGTCAACAAAATAGAGAGAGTACAGAGGAGATTTACTAGAATGTTGCCAGGGTTCCAGCAACTATGTTACAGAGAAAGGTTGAACAAGTTAGGTCTTTATTCTTTGGAGCGCAGAAGGTTAAGGGGGGACTTGATTGAGGTCTTTAAAATGATGAAAGGGATAGACAGAGTTGACGTGGATACGTTTTTTCCCATTGAGGGTAGGGAAGATTCAAACAAGAGGGCATGACATGAGAATTAAGGGACAGAGGTTTCGGGGTAACGTGAGGGGGAACCTCTTTACTCAGAGGGTGGTGGCTGTGTGGAATGAGCTTCCATCAGAAGTGGTGGAGGCAGGATCGATTTTAACATTTAAGAGTAAAGTGGATAGGTATATGGACGTGAAGGGAATGGAGGGGTATGGTCTGAGTGCAGGTAGATGGGACTAGGGGAAAACAAATGGTCGGCACGGACTGGAAGGGCTGAGAGGGCCTGTTTCCGTGCTGAAATTGTTATATGGTTATATGGTTATTATTTACCCCAGTTTTACCCCAGACCGGGTTTATTCCGCTGTCCTGTGTGTTAATAACATTATTTACCCCAGACCGGGTTTATTTTGATCCCCTGTGGGTTTATAACATTATTTACCCCAATTTTACCCCAGACTGGTTTCTTCCGCTCCCCTGTGTGTTTATAACATTATTTACCCCAGTTTTACCCCAGATTTACTGGGTTTATTCCCCCAAACGTGTAGTTTATTTGGTGATTTATTGATTATTTACAGGTAGGAGGGGAGCTAGAGAGAGGGAGATGTTTATAACTCAGGTGTTTTTTCTCAGGACGCTGCTCCAGACGGTGAGTTTATATTATTGACCCCAGTTTTATTCCCCCAGAACACGTGTAATTTATGTGGAGATTGACCTCAGCTCTGTCTCCCCCACATTTACCGGGTTTATTTATGTATTTATTTATAACGTTATTAAGGTGAGTGAATAAGGGGAGTGTGGTTTATAACTGGGGAGTGAGATACCACACACACACACACACGTGTACTTGATGTGGACACTCACCTCACTTCTCTCACACACACACACGTGTACTTGATGTGGACACTCACCTCACTTCCCCCCACACACACACGTGTACATGACGCAGACACTCACCTCACTTCCCCCCCCCACACACACACACACGTGTACTTGACGCGGACACTCATCTCACTTCACACACACATGTGTACTTGACGCAGACACTCACCTCACTTCTCCCTCACACACACACACACGTGTACTTGACTCGGACACTCCCCTCATTTCTCCCACACACACACACACACACGTGTACTTGAAGCGGACACTCACCTCACTCCCCCCCCACACACAAACACACGTGTACTTGACTCGGACACTCACCTCACTTCCCCCCCACACACAAACACGTGTACTTGACGCGGACACTCACCTCACTTCCCCCCCCCCCCACACACACGTGTACTTGACTCAGACACTCCCCTCACTTCCCCACATGCACACGTGTACTTGACTCGGACACTCACCTCAATTCCCCCCCACACACACACACACACACGTGTACTTGACACGGACACTCACCTCACTTCCCCCCACACACACACGTGTACTTGACTCAGACACTCCCCTCACTTCTCCCACATGCACACGTGTACTTGACTCGGACTCACCTCACTCCACCCCACACACAAACACACGGTACTTGACTCGGACACTCACCTCACTTCCCCCCCACACACACACACGTGTACTTGACACGGACACTCACCTCACTTCCCCCCCCCCCCCCACACACACGTGTACTTGACTCAGACACTCCCCTCACTTCTCCCACATGCACACGTGTACTTGACTCGGACACTCACCTCAATTCCCCCCCCCCACACACACACACACACACACGTGTACTTGACACGGACACTCACCTCACTTCCCCCCGGCACACACACACGTGTACTTGACTCAGACACTCCCCTCACTTCTCCCACATGCACACGTGTACTTGACTCGGAAACTCACCTCAATTCCCCCCCACACACACACACACACACGTGTACTTGACTCGGACACTTACCTCACTTCCCCCCCCACACACACACACATACGTGTACTTGACGCGGACACTCACTCACTTCTCACACTCACGTGTACTTGACGCGGACACTCACCTCACTTCCACCCCCCCCCACACACACACGCGTGTAAACATAGAAACATAGAAACATAGAAATTAGGTGCAGGAGTAGGCCATTCAGCCCTTCGAGCCTGCACCGCCATTCAATATGATCATGGCTGATCATCCAACTCAGTATCCCGTACCTGCCTTCTCTCCATACCCTCTGATCCCCTTAGCCACAAGGGCCACATCCAACTCACTCTTAAATATAGCCAATGAACTGGCCTCAACTACCCTCTGTGGCAGAGAGTTCCAGAGACTCACCACTCTCTGTGTGAAAAAAGTCTTTCTCATCTCGGTCTTAAAGGATTTCCCCCTTATCCTTAAGCTGTGACCCCTTGTCCTGGACTTCCCCAACATCGGGAACAATCTTCCTGCATCTAGCCTGTCCAACCCCTTAAGAATTTTGTAAGTTTCTATAAGATCCCCTCTCAATCTCCTAAATTCCAGAGAGTATAAACCGAGTCTATCCAGTCTTTCTTCATAAGACAGTCCTGACATCCCAGGAATCAGTCTGGTGAACCTTCTCTGCACTCCCTCTATGGCAATAATGTCCTTCCTCAGATTTGGAGACCAAAACTGTACGCAATACTCCAGGTGTGGTCTCACCAAGACCCTGTACAACTGAAGTAGAACCTCCCTGCTCCTGTACTCAAATCCTTTTGCTATGAAAGCTAACATACCATTCGCTTTTTTCACTGCCTGCTGCACCTGCATGCCTACTTTCAATGACTGGTGTACCATGACACCCAGGTCTCGCTGCATCTCCCCTTTTCCTAATCGGCCACCATTTAAATAATAGTCTGCTTTCCTGTTTTTGCCACCAAAGTGGATAACCTCACATTTATCCACATTATACTGCATCTGCCAAACATTTGCCCACTCATCCAGCCTATCCAAGTCACCTTGCAGTCTCCCAGCATCCTCCTCACAGCTAACACTGCCCCCCAGCTTAGTGTCATCCGCAAACTTGGAGATATTGCCTTCAATTCCCTCATCCAGATCATTAATATATATTGTAAATAGCTGGGGTCCCAGCACTGAGCCCTGCGGTACCCCACTAGTCACTGCCTGCCATTGTGAAAAGGACCCGTTTACTCCTACTCTTTGCTTCCTGTTTGCCAGCCAGTTCTCTATCCACATCAATACTGAACCCCTAATACCGTATGCTTTAAGTTTGTATACTAATCTCTTATGTGGGACCTTGTCGAAAGCCTTCTGGAAGTCCAGATATACCACATCCACTGGTTCTCCCTTATCCACGCTACTAGTTACATCCTCGAAAAATTCCACAAGATTCGTCAGACATGATTTACCTTTCGTAAATCCATGCTGACTTTGTCCAATGATTTCACCACTTTCCAAATGTGCTGCTATCCCATCTTTAATAACTGACTCTAGCAGTTTCCCCACTACCGATGTTAGACTAACTGGTCTGTAATTCCCCGTTTTCTCTCTCCCTCCCTTCTTAAAAAGAGGGGTTACATTTGCTACCCGCCAATCCTCAGGAACTACTCCAGAATCTAAAGAGTTTTGAAAGATTATCACTAATGCATCCACTATTTCCTGAGCTACTTCCTTAAGGACTCTGGGATGCAGCCTATCTGGCCCTGGGGATTTATCGGCCTTTAATCTATTCAATTCACCCAACACCACTTCCCGACTGACCTGGATTTCACTCAATTCCTCCTTTGACCCACAGTCCCCTGCTATTTCCGGCAGATTATTTATGTCTTCCTTAGTGAAGACGGAACCAAAGTAGTTATTCAATTGGTCAGCCAGTGTACTTGACGCGGACACTCACTCACTTCTCACACTCACGTGTACTTGATGCGGACACTCACCTCACTTCCCCCCCCCCACACACACACACACACATGTGTACTTGACTCGGACACTCACCTCACTTCTCCCCCCCCACACACACACACGTGTACTTGACTCGGACACTCCCCTCACTTCCCCCCCCCCACACACACACACACACACGTCTACTTGACTCGGACACTCCCCTCACTTCCCCCCCACACACACACACACGTGTACTTGACTCGGACACTCCCCTCACTTCTCACACACACGTGTACTTGACTCGGATACTCCCCTCACTTCCGCTCCCACACACACAGACACGTGTACTTGACTCGAACCTCAGCCCCGACCCTCAGCCCCTCCCCACTCACGCCCTCCCCCCCCCCACCCCGGGCTGGGACCGTAACCGGGGTCAGGGTTGGGGTTCAGGGTTGGGGTTAAGGGTTGGGGTTCAGGGTTGGGGTTAAGGGTTGGGGTTAAGGGTTGGGGTTAAGGGTGGGGGTTAAGGGTTCAGGGTTGCGGTTCAGGGTTGCGGTTCAGGGTTGCGGTTCAGGGTTGGGGTTATGGGCTGGGGTTAAGGGTTGGGGTTAAGGGTTGGGGTTAAGGGTTGGGGTTAAGGGTTGGGGTTAAGGGTTGGGGTTAAGGGTTGCGGTTAAGGGTTGGGGTTAAGTGTGGGGGTTAAGGGTGGGGGTTAAGGGTGGGGGTTAAGGGTGGGGGTTAAGGGTTGGGGTTAAGGTTGTGATTTATCGGACAGTGGGACAACATGCCCTCTGGTGCTTGTTGATCTCCCCCTGGGGATTCCTTTTCACTATGTACTGTCACTTGGTATTTGGCCCACGGTTTCATCACCCTTGTCCAAATCTATTTCCCTTACACTTGCCCTTCCATCGATTTGTGGGAGTCAGTCTGGATCCACCCTAGGTTTGAGTTTATGTTAGATTTAGGCCATTGGGCTCTTTCGTCTGTAGAGCTTCTATCCATAGCCTCTCTGCTCTTTTTCGTCTCCCTGTTGTCCAATTTATGTTTGTTTCCAGGCCCATGATCTCTAGGGACTGGATCCCATGTTGCTGGAAGTGTCTGCTAATGGGTATGGATTGGTTCCCCCTTCTGATGTTGCTGAGATGTCCTGTCAGTCTGACTCTGATGCTGTTACCTGTTTCGCCTATGTACAGTAGGTTACACTCTTTACATCTAATCGCATACACCACATTCTTTTGCTCACAGGTTATCCTCTGTGCTATCTGGCCTCTCTTCCCTGTTACCCTGTTCTCTATATTTTTGGCTATTACTAAGTGGGTGCAGGCTCCACACCGTCTCTGCCCACAGTCTGGGTCTGTGTGTAGACTTGTACTGACCAGGATGTCCTTCAGATTTTTAGCCCTCTTGAATGCTGTCATTACCTTGTACCCCTTTAGTGTGGCAAATCCCCTTTGGAATTGTTCAAAATGGCCCTTGACTATTTTGTGGGCCTGGACAGCCATGTTGCCATATCTTGTTATTAGTGGTAAAATCAACGTGGTCCCTGGCCGAGGTCTGGGTGCTTGTATGCTTTTTAGAAAATCTGACGATGTGTCTTAATTTCCGTTTGCAGTAACCCCTCTGTCTGAGGGCGGTGAAGAGGGTGCTTGTGACCTGGTTGAAGTCCTCCTCCCTAGTACATATACGGTGGAAGCGGGTCATATGTGACTTAACGATTCCCCTGAAGGTGTGTTTTGGGTGGTGGCTTGTGGTGTGTAGGAGGGTGTGGGTGTCTGTGGGTTTGAAAAAGACTTTGGTAGCTAGCTTATGGTCCTGGTTATCTGATGGTAGTTTAAAGACAGTGGTGTCAAGGAAGTCCACCTTCTCCTGGCTGGTCATGGCCTTTACCTTGATGGAAGGGTGGTGGGCATTGAGTATGTCAATAAACTCCTCTAATTCCCCTGCTGAGTGTGTCCACACTCCCCAAATGGCATCTAGGAATCTATAGTAGCACATTGGATGCTTGGACGTGGACGTGGTCTGTCCAGTGGACGTGGTCTGTGACTACTTTAAACTGGCAGGTGGGAATGGTGGGAATGTGTTTCTTGGTCTGTATGTAATCATTATGTCTGTATGTAATGTAATCATTAAATTGTCTGAGTGTGTCCTGCTCTGGTGCTGGGAGAGACTGGCTGAAGTTGATCATAGGGATCCATATGCTGGCATTAGGGAATTTACGACTGGCCATCTTCATTAGTGTTTGGAGTTGTTTGATGGCAGTCTGTGGTATTTGTTCCTTGTGATTAATGCCAAATGAGAGAATGACATTTTGAGTTTCTGGGCATTGGCTCAATTTGTCAAGGATGGAAGTGGCATGTATACATTTGGCTCCTGGATAGCTGTCCAATTGTATGTTATTGTTGGAGAATTTGGGGATCCTGGCAACGTTGGAATCTCCAATTATTAAAACAGGCTTGCTGGGTTGTAGTTTCCAGGTAACATGTTTCTGCTTTGTATGGGGGTGTCTCGTTACTTCTGCCAGTATCTTCCCTGGACCCCTCCGTGTGTGCTGCTGAAAGTCGTCCTGTGAATTGCTAATTGTGTCTGGAGTCCTCTGCTGCCATTTACCATGGACATTGAAACCCTGCGCACAAACCGAAACAAATAGGAGCATACAGGCAGTTCAAATATCTGGAGAAACCATATAACCATATAACAATTACAGCACGTAAAAAGGCCCTCTCAGCATCAGTGACTGAAAGTAAGCGTGCAGGTACAGCAGGCAGTGAAGAAAGCGAATCGCATGTTGTCTTCATAACAATGAGTCGAGTATTGGAGCAAAGAGGTCCTTCTGCAGTTGTATCGGGCCCTAGTGAGACCACACCTGGAGTATTGTGTACAGTTTTGGTCTCCAAATTTGAGGAAGGACATTCTTGCAATTGCGGGAGTGCAGCGTAGGTTCACAAGTTTAATTCCTGGAATGGCGGAAGACATATGCTGAGAGAATGGAGCGGCTGGGCTTGTACACTCTGGAGTTTAGAAACATAGAAACATTGAAAATAGGTGCAGGAGCAGGCCATTCGGCCCTTCGTGCCTGCACCGCCATTCAATATGATCATGGCTGATCATCCAACTCAGTATCCTGTGCCTGCCTTCTCTCCACACCCCCTGATCCCTTCAGCCACAAGGGCCACATCCAACTCCCTCTTAAATATGGCCAACGAACTGGCCTCAACTACCTTCTGTGGCAGAGAATTCCACAGATTCACTACTCTGTGTGAAAAACAATTTTCTCATCTCGGTCCTAAAAGACTTCCCTCTTATCCTTAAACTGTGACCCCTTGTCCTGGACTTCCCCAACATCGGGAACAATCTTCCTGCATCTAGCCTGTCCAACCCCTTAAGAATTTTGTAAGTCTATGAGATCACCCCTCAATCTTCTATATTCCAGCGAGTACAAGCCAAGTATATCCAGTCTTTCTTATATGGAAGTCGTGCCATCCCAGGAATCAGTCTGGTGAACCTTCTCTGTTCTCCCTCTATGGCAAGAATGTCTTTCCTCAGATTAGGAGACCAAAACTGCACGCAATACTCCAGTTGTGGCCTCACTAAGACCCTGTACAACTGCAGAGGAGCCTCCCAACTCTTGTACTCAAATCCTTTTGCTATGAATGCCAACATACCATTCGCTCTCTTCACAGCCAGCTGCACCTGCATGCCTACTTTCAATGACTGGTGTACCATGACACCCAGGTTTCGCTGCATCTCCCCTTTTACTAATCGGTCACCATTCACATAAAAGTCTACCTTTCTGTTTTTGCCACCAAAGTGGAAAACCTCACACTTATCCACATTATACTGCATCAGCCATGCATTTGCCCACTCACCCAGTCTATCCAAGTCATCCTGCAGCCTCCTAGCATCCTCCTCACAGCTAACACTGCCCCCCATCTTCGTGTCATCCGCAAACTTCGAGATGTTTTCTACCAGCCAGTTCTCTATCCACATCAATACTGAACCACCAATACCGTGTGCTTTAAGTTTGTATACCAATCTCTTGTGTGGGACCTTGTCGAAAGCCTTCTAAAAGTCCAGATACAACACATCCACTGCTTCTCCCTTATCCACTCTACTAGTTACATCCTCAAAAAATTCAATAAGATTCGTCAGACATTATTTACCCTTCGTAAATCCATGCTGACTTTGTCCAATGATTTCACCACTTTCCAAATGCGCTGCTTTCCCATCTTTAATAATTGACTCTAGCAGTTTCCCCACTACCGATGTTAGACTAACTGGTCTGTAATTCCCCGTTTTCTCTCTCCCTCCCTTTTTAAAAAGTAGGGTTACATTAGCTACCCTCCAATCCTCAGGAACTACTCCAGAATCTAAAGAGTTTTGAAAAATTATCACTAAGGCATCTGCTATTTCTGGGGCTACTTCCTTAAGTACCCTGGGGATTTATCGGCCTTTAATCCATTCAATTTACCCAACACCACTTTCCGGCTAACCTGGATTTCACTCATTTCCTCCATCTCATTTGACCCGCGATCCCCTGCTATTTCCGGTAAATTATTTATGTCTTCCTTAGTGAAGACATAACCAAAGTAGTTATTCAATTGGTCTGCCATGTCCTTGTTCCCCATGATCAATTCACCCGTTTCTGACTGCAAGGGACCTAGATTTGTTTTAACTAATCTTTTTCTCTTCACATATCGATAAAAACTTTTGCAGTCAGTTTTTATGTTTCCCGCCAGTTTTCTTTCATACTCCATTTTCCCTTTCCTAATTAAGCCCTTTGTCCTCCTCTGTTGGTCTCTGAATTTCTCCCAGTCCCCTGGTAGACTGCTTTTTCTGGCTAATATGAAGCTAATGCTTCATCTTTTGCTTTGATACTATCCCTGGTTTCCCTCGTTATCCACGGATGCGCCACCTTCCCTGATTTATTCTATTGCCATACTGGGATGAACAATTGTTGTAGTTCATCCATGCAGTCTTTAAATGCCTTCCATTGCATATCCACCGTCAACCCTTCAAGAATCAATTGCCAGTCCATCTTGGCCAATTCACGTCTCATATCCTCAAAGTTACCTTTCTTTAAGTTCAGGACCCGTGTTTCTGAATTAACAATGTCACTCTCCATCCTAATGAAGAACTCAACCATATTATGGTCTCTCTTGCCCAAGGGGGGCCACGTACAACAAGGCTGCTAACTAACCCTTCCTCATTACTCAATATCCAGTCTAGAATAGCCTGCTCTCTCATTGGTTCCTCCACATGTTGGTTTAGAAAACTATCCCACATACATTCCAAGAAATCCTCTTCCTCAGCACCCCTGCCAATTTGATTCACCCAATCTATATGTAGATTGAAGTCACCTATTATAACGGTTTTACCTTCGTTGCACGCATTTCTAATTTCCTGTTTGATGCCATCCCCAACTCCACTACTACTGTTAGGTGGCCTGTACACAACACCCACTAACATTTTCTTCCCCTTAGTGTTTCGCAGCTCCACCCATATTCTTTGTTTGTTATTTTTTTCTTCTTTCCCCCCTACGTGTTGCGTCTGACTGCTTCTCTTCTCTGCCTCCTGCCTCACAAACGGACTATTTGCCTTCTCTATTTGAGTCCCTCCCCCCAACCGATCTAGTTTAAAGTCTCCCCAGTAGCCTTTGCAAATCTCCCCGCCAGGATATTGGTTTCCCTCGGGTTCAAGTGCAACCCGTCCTATTTGTACAGGTCACACCTTCCCCAAATGAGGTCCCAATGATCCAGAAACTTGAATCTCTGCACTCTGCACCAGTCCTTTAGCCACGCATTTATCCTCCACCTTGCTCCATTCCTACTCTCACTGTCGCGTGGCACAGGCAGTAATCTTGAGATTGTACCTTTGCGGTCCTTCTCCTTAACTCTCCTCCTAACTCCCTAAATTCTCCTTTCAGGACCTCCTCTCTTTTTCTACCTATGTCATTGGTACCTATATGTACCACAACCTCTGGCTCCTCTCCCTCCCATTTCAAGATATCTTGGACACGTTCAGTCACATCCTGGACCCTGGCACCAGGGAGGCAAACTACCATCCGGGTCTCCTGACTGCATCCACAAAATCGCCTATCTGACCCACTAACTATAGAGTCCCCTATTACTGCTGCCCTCCTCTTCTTTTCCTTACCCTTCTGAGCAACAGGGCCGGTCTTTGTACCGGAGGCCCGGTCGCTGTTGCTACCCCCAGGCAGGCTGTGCTCCCCAACAGTACTCAAACATGAGTACTTATTGCCAAGGTGTACAGCCACCGGTGTACAAGGTGTACTACCAAAGTGTACAAGGTGTATTACCACTCTCTAGTCCCTGCCTCTGCCCCTTGCCTCTCCTAACCGTGACCCACTTTTCTGCCTCCTGTGGTTTTGGAGTGACCACCTGTCCGTAGCTCCTCTCTATGGCTTCCTCACTCTCCCTGACCAGACAGAGGTCATCGAGCTGCTGCTCCAGGTACCGAATACGGTCCATTTGGAGCGCCATCTTGACGCACCTGGCGCAGATGTGGACGTCTGGAGAGCTATCTGACTGCACGACCTCCCACATCTGACATCCAGAACAGTAAACTGCCCTGGCACTCATCCTCCCCCTTACCCTGGATACAATACAATGTACAATACAATGCAAGGATTTTAGCTGAAAGAAATCAGCAGGGATCTGACTACCAATCAGCTGCTCCCTCGAGTCGTCTTCCACCAATCAGCGGCTTCCTCAACTGCGAGCTGAGAGTTTTGAACTGCGAGCTGTGAATGGAACGTTACGGATTTGGGCTCCTCCCACTGCAACCGCTCCTGGGCCTCTGTGAAAACAAGCCCCGCGATCGAGTTTTTAACTTACAGGTCGGACGTCGCTCCTCTCACTGCAACCACTCCTGGGCCTCTGAAAACATGAAAGCATGTGATATTTTGGGTAAGAACCCTTTTGTTCCATTCCAAAGTCTCTTGTTTCTCCAGAGATGCTGCCTGGCCCATTGAGTTACTCCAGCAATGTGTCTATGTCTGGTATAAATCAGCATCTGCAGTTCCTTGTTTCTACATCTCCCAGATTTAATTTCAGTTGTGATAAGGTTAGGGCATCATCGTTTTAGTAAAGATACATCCTTTTATTCTGACACTGTGCCATCTGGTCCAAGACTCTCCCACTAGTGGAAACATCAATTTAGTTCTGAGATATAGCACAGATACAGCACAATTCCAATTTCACCAGAAAAAAATAACAATTAAAAACCCTGGACACAAAGACAGACTCCCGGTCTCTATGCTGAGCACTGCTTCCGACGAGAGCCCAGGACCACTGCTGCCATCCACAGCCCAGTACCACTGCACTCAGACACTCTCACAACTCCGCCTTTTATACACAGGAGCTGACAATTTTCTAACCAGCTCCAATCAAGCCAATTACCACGTTCAACCTTCGCCCACCAGTGGCCAATCAATGTTTGTTGCACGCATCATGATATCCACCTGGGGGCAGTAGTTGTCTGCGGGACAATAATTGCTCTCTGACTTGATGCTCTTTACATAAAGTGCCTGCTTGCATTTCCTTAAGTCAGAGAAGACCATAACACACAGAATCAGATTTGGCCATTCGGCCCATCGAGTCTGCTCCACCATTCAATCATGACTGATCTATCTCTCCCTCCTAAACCCATTCTCCTGCCCTCTCCCCATAGCCCCGACACCCGCACTAATCAACAATTTATCTATCTCTGCCTTAAATATATTCACTGACTTGTGGCCTCCACCGATCCCACAGATTCACCACACTCTGGCGAAAGAAATTCCTCCTCATATCATTCCTAAAGGGATGTCCATTAATTCTGAGGTTGTGCCCTCTGGTCCTAGACTCTCCCACTAGTGGAAACATCTTTTTAGTGTAGTTTAGAGATACAGCGTGGAAACAGGCCCTTCAGCCCACAGAGTCTATACTGACCAGTGATCACCCTGTACACTCGCACTTTCCCACACTAAGAACAGTTTTACAATTACCGAATTACCAAAGGCAATTAACCTACAAACCCACACCTCTTTGTAGTGTGGGATGAAACAGGACACCCGGAGAAAACCCACGCAGGTTATGGAGAGAACCTGCAAATCTGTACAGACAGCACCCGTAGTCAGGATGGAACCTGGGTCTCTGCCGCTGTAAGGCAGCAACTCTACCGTTGCACCACCATGCAAACCCATTTTTTGTTATTTTTCTATCCATTATTCTATTTTTTATTCCACACCAGCTCACTCGTTCACAAATTGTTCACATTGAGAATGTCAACCCGAGGGGCACCTTTTCCACACAGAGGATGGTGAGTGTATGGAACGAGCTGCCGGAGGAGGTAGTTGAGGCTGAGACTCTCACACTTGGACAGGTACATGGATAGGACAAGTTTGGAGGGATATGGGCCAAACACAGGCAGGTGGGACTAGTGTAAATGGGGCATGTTGGCCAGTGTGGGCAAGGTGGGCTGAAGGAAGGGCCTGTTTCAATGACTCTGGGACTAGTGTAGATGGGGCATGTTGGCTGATGTGGGCAAGTTGGGCTGAAGGGCATGTTTCAGTGACTCTGGGACCAGTGTAGAAGGGGCATATTGGCCAGTGTAGGCAGGTTGGGCTGAAGGGCCTGTTTCCGTGACTCTGGGAATGGTGTAGATCGGGCACATTGGCCGGTGTGGACAAGTTGGGCTGAAGGGTCTATTTCCATGACTGGGACTAGTATAGATGGGGCATGTTGGCCGGCGTGGGCTCGTTGGGCTGAAGGGCTTGTTTCCGTGAATCCGTGACTAGTGTAGATGGGGAAAATAGGCCGGTGTGGGAAAATTGGGCTGTAGGGCCTGTTTCCGTGACTCATGGACTAGTGTAGATGAGGCATGTTGGCCGGTGTGGGCAAGTAGGTCTGAAAGGCCTGTTTCCGTGACTTTGGGACTAGAGTAGATGGGACATGTTGACCGGTGTAGGCAAGTTGGGCTGCAGGAAGGGCCTGTTTCTGTGACTCTGGGACTAGTGTAGATGGGGCATGTTGGCCAATGTGGGCAAGTTGGGCCGAAGGGCCTGTTTCCCATGACTCTATGACATGTAGATGGGACATGTTGGCCGGTGTGGGCAAGTTGGGCTGAAGGGCCTGTTTCTGTGCTGGGTGACTCTGTGGCTAGTGTAGATGGGACATGTTGGTGTGCATGGGGCAAGTTGGGCTGAAGGGCCTGTTTCTTTGCTGGGTGACTCTGTGACTAGTGTAGATGGGACATGTTGGTATGCATGGGGCAAGTTGGGCTGAAGGGCCTGTTTCCGTGCTGGGTGACTACCATTCTGAACTTCCAAGAGTAACACTCCCCTTTCTCTGCATCACTTATTGTTAATAAAGAAAGCTTACATTTGCTGTGTTTAGAAACATAGAAAAATAGGTGCAGAAGTAGGCCAATTATTCACACACCATTCATCACATACTTGTTGGATTGGCTCTATAAAGCTTAACAGTGCCTTTAGAGTCGTTCAATAAAGAGACACTTCTTCTTGCGCCTGGTGTAGGACAACTTGTTCTATTTGATCTTATTTCATTGTGAACACTAGGTTGATTGCATTCGTCGAAACAGGGCGGACCACGTGAAGGTTGCAATCTCCCACCCCGATAAAGAGACACAAAACTGTATTTGTTCATTAAAACATCTGCCAGTAGCATGTGACTCTAACCATGCTTAAAGCTTCTAATATATATAAATATAAAACACCAGTCAGCCTACCAAAGCTCCAACAAAAACAACCTCTCCATTCTATGACCGTCTAAATCCTCGAAAGATGTAGCAACAAAATGTGGACTCTAATACATCAGCGAGACCAAACGGAACACCTTCGTCAGCCCGCCTGAACCTGCCTGATCTCCCGTTTGCTGGACACTTTCATTCTCCTTCCCATTCCCACACAGGCCTTTCTGTCCTCAGTCTCCTCCACTGTCAGTGTGAGGTCCAGCACAAATTAGAGGAACAGCATCTCGTATTTCGCTTGGGCAGCTTCCAGCCCAGTGGTATGACTCTTGATTTCACTAACATAAAGTAACCCCTTTATTTCCAGCATTCCCTCTCTCACCATCTCCCCCTCACCCAAATCACACCCAACAAACAGCTAACAATGGCCTATTTCCTTTATTTTCATTTGTTCTTTATCTCTCTACATCCATTGTCTACATCTCTTATTTGCCTTTCCTGTGACTTTCAGTCTGAATAAGGGTCTCCACGAAACGTCACCATTCCTTCTCTCCAGAGATGCTGCCTGTACCGCTGAGTTGCTCCAGCACTGTGAAACGTCACCTATCCCTGTTCTCCATAGATGCTGCCTGACCCGCTGAGTTACTCCAGCATTTTGTGATTGTCTTTTGTGAGAACATTATGTTCCGTTGCTCTGTAAATGCACCTTATCCCCCCTCCTGTTTAAATTGACGAGTTCTCCAAATCCACTCTTTTCCAGGCCTTTTATTATTCTGTAGGTTTCAGTGAGATCCACGGGGTGGAAGATTGCAACCTTCACGTGGTCTGCCCTGTTTCCACTAATGCAGTCAACTCAACGTGCACAAACGGAAGATCAAATAGAACAAGTTGTCCAACAACTTTAGGCTGTGCACGCCACACGAAAGAAGAAGTGAGATCCACCCTAATCTTTCTAAACTCCATGAGTACAGGCCCAGAGCCTTTGAATGCTCCTCATATTTAACCCAATCACCCCGGGAATCAATCTTGTAAACCTTCTCTGGACCCTGCACTAGTCAGAGTGATACAGAGCGGAAACAGGCCCTTCAGCCCAATGTTCCCACACCACCCAACATGCCCCATCTACACTAGTCACAGAGTGATATATTGTGGAAACAGGCCCTTCCTTCAGCCCAACTTGCCCACACCAACCAACATGTCCCATCTACACTAGTCACAGTGATGCAGTGTGGAAACAGGCCCTTCAGCCCAACTTGCCCATATTGCCCAACATGCCCCAGCTACACTGGTTCCACCTGCCTGCGTTTGGCCTATATCTCTCCAAACCTGTCCTATCCATGCACCTGTCTAACTGTTTATTAAATGTTGGGATAGTCCCAGCCTCAACTACCTCCCCCTGCAGCTCGTTCCATACCCTCTGTGTGGAAAGGTTACCCCTCAGATTCCTATTAAATCTGTTCCCCACCTTGAATGAATGAAACCTTAAATCTACCCCCCCCCCCACCCCCTCACCCACTCCCTGCCTGTCCCTCCCTCACCCCCTCAGCTTAAACCCGTCCTCTGCTTCTCGATTCCCCTACTCTAGGCAGGGCTTTGTGCATTGCCCGTTTCTATTGGCCTCTGCTGTAACTCTGCCCCTCTGCCACCGTGATGCCCAGGTATCCATTATCATTGTGTTTTCTGTTTACGCTCTGTGTTCTTGTGATAGGAGTAGATTCAGATCATTCGGCCCATCGAGTTTACTGCGCCATTCAATCATGACTAATCTATCTCTCCCTTCCAACCCCATTCTCCTGCCTTCTCCCCGTAACCCCTGACACCCTATCAACAATCTATCTATCTCTGCCTTAAAATTATCCACTGACTTGTGGTCTCCACCGCCGTCTGTGGCAAAGAATCCCACAGATTCACCACCTTCTGACTAACGAAATTCTTCCTCATCTCCTTCCTAAAGGAACGTCCTTTAATTCTGAGGTTGTGACCTCTAGTCCTAGACTCTCCCACTAGTGGAAACATCCTCTCCACATCCACTCTGTCCAGGCCATTCGCTACTCTGTAAGTTTCAATGAGGTCCCCCCTCATTCTTCTAAACCCCAGCGAGTACCGACAAACGCTCATCATATGTTAACCCACTCATTCCTGGGATCATTCTCGTAAATCTCCTTGGATCCTCTCTACTTTCCCACCATGTCCTCAAATATATCCGATCAGGCTCGAGATTTGTCTACCTTCTTACACGATAGTATCTGCAGTACTTCTTCGACGGTAACACTGTCAGTTCTCAAGAGATTTCCATTGACTGCCCCAAGTTCCTCCGTCCATGGTAAAACCTTGCCCATCTCCTGTGGCTCCACACAGAGGTGAGAGGTCCCACTCTTGAGGGGATCTATCTATCGCAGTCACTGCCTCAAAAAGGCTGGCAGCATCATTAAGGACCCACACGATCCTGGCCACTCACTCATCTCTCCGCTGCCTTCAGGTAGAAGGTACAGGAGCCTGAAATCTGCAACAACCCAGATGGTCTGCATCCCAGGGTCCTAAGGGAGGTGGCTGTAGAAATAGTAGACGCATTGGTGATCATTTTCCAATGTTCAATAGATTCAGGATCAGTTCCTGTGGATTGGAGAATAGCTAATGGTATCCCACTTTTCAAGAAAGGAGCGAGAGAAAAAACGGGGAATTACAGACCAGTTAGCCGGACTTCGATGGTGGGAAAGATGCTGGAGGCAATTATTAAAGAGGTAATAATGGCGAATTTGGATAGCAGTAAAAGGATTAGTCCAAGTCAGCATGGATTTATGAAAGGGAAATCATGCTTGACTAATCTTCTGGAATTTTTCAAGGATGTGACAAGTAAAATGGATGAAGGGGTGACAGTGGTTGTAGTGTATCTAGACCTTCAGAAAGCCTTTGATAAGGTCCCGCACGGGAGACTGGTGACTAAAATTAGAGCACATGGAATTGGGGGTAGGTGTTGACATGGATAGAAAATTGGTTGGCAGACCGGAAGCAAAGAGTAGGAGTGAACGGGTCCTTTTCAGAATGGCAGGCAGTGACGAGTGGAGTACCGCAAGGCTCGGTGTTGGGGCCGCAACTGTTTACCGTATATATTAATGATTTGGAAGAGGGAATTAGGAGCAACACTAGCAAGTTTGAGGATGACACAAAGCTGGGTGACAGAGTGAACTGTGAAGAGGATGTTAGGAGGTTGCAGGGTGACTGGGACACGTTGAGCGAGTGGGCAGATGCGTGGCAGATGCAGTATAATATAGATAAATTTGAGGTTATCCACTTTGGCAGCAAAAACAGGGGGGCAGATTATTATCTCAATGGGGTTAGGTTAGGTAAGGTAAGGGGGAGGTACAGCGAGACCTGGGTGTCCTTGTACATCGGTCACTGAAAGTTGGCTTACAGGTACAGCAGGCAGTGAAGAAAGCTAATGGAATGTTGGCCTTCATAACAAGAGGATTTCAGTACAGGAGTAAAGATGTTCTTCTGCAGTTGTATATGGCTCTGGTGAGACCACATCTGGACCATTGTGTAGAGTTTTGGTCACCTAATTTGAGGAAGGACATCCTTGTGATTGAGGCAGTGCAGTGTAGGTTCATGAGACTGATCCCTGGAATGGCAGAACTGACGAAAGATTGAAAAGGGAGTTTAGAAGGATGAGGGGTATCTTTTAAAACATATAAAATCATAAAAGGACTGGACAAGCTAGATGCAGGAAACATTTTACCAATGTTGGGCGAGTCCAGAACCAGGGGCCACAGTCTTAGAATAAAGGGGTCATTTAAGACTGAGGTGAGAAGAAAACTTTTTCACCCAGAGAGTTGTGAATTTATGGAATTCCCTGCCACAGAGGGCAGTGGAGGCCAAGTCATTGGGTGGATTTAAGAGAGAGTTAGATAGAGCTCTAGGGGCTAGTGGAGTCAAGGGATATGGGGAGAAGGCAGGCACGGGTTATTGATAGGGTGGTGATGGCCTCCTCCTGCACCTATTTTCTATGACCATCCAGGTTCAGGAACAGCGTCTTCCCCACAGCCAATAGACAATAGGGGCAGGAGTAGAGGCCATTCGGCCCTTCGAGCCAGCACCACTATTCAATATGATCATGTGATCATCCCCAATCAGTACCCCATTCCTGCCTTTTCCCCATATCTCCTGACTCTGCTATCTTTAAATGCCCTATTTAGCTCTCTCTTGAAAGTATCCAGAGAACAGGCCTTAACAGCCTTCTGAGGTAGAGAATCCCACACTCACAACTCTCTGGGAGAAAAAGTGTTCCCTCATCTCCGATCTCAATGGCCAACCCCTTATTCTTAAACTGTGGCCCCTGGTTCTGGACTCCCCCAATATCAGGAACATGTTTTCTGCCTCTAGCGTGTGCAAACCCTTAACAATCCTATATGTTTCAATAAGATTCCCTCTCATCCTTCTAAACTCCAGAGTGTACAAGCCATCAGACTATTAAACACAACTTCAAACAAACTCTGAACTATAATAGCCTATTGCACTTTATGTGTATGTATATATATTCTATGGTATGTGGACACACTGGTCTGTATTTATGCCTAAATACTCTGTTGTGCTGCAGCAAGCAAGAATTTCATTATCCTATCTGGGACACATGACAATAAACTCTCATAGAATCATAGAAAATAGATGCAGGAGTAGGCCATTCGGCCCTTCGAGCCTGCACCACCATTCAATATGATTATGGCTGATCATCCAACTCAGTATCCTGTACCTGCCTTCTCTCCATACCCCCTGATCCCTTTAGCCAGAAGGGCCAATTCTAACTCCCTCTTAAATATAGCCAATGAACTGGCCTCAACGACCTTCTGTGGCAGAGAATTCCACAGACTCACCACTCTCTGTGTGAAAAAATATCTTCTCATCTCGGTCCTAAAAGACTTTCCCCTTTTCCCCCTCTCTTGACTTGACCTGACTTGACTCTCTCTGGCTACCCTTTATACAATCTCTTGAGATTGTCCTTTGTACATCTGCCAAAGCTATAGAGCTATATGTTATTTCCTTATTTCCTATTTTAGCTAATACCTTAGTTGCCAAAACTCCTCCAGGGATGCGCCTGATCCCAGCTGCCCCAACTCTTGGCCAAAGTCTCAATTTCCCTCATCAGCCATGTTGCTTTACCCCTCACTCTAACAAGGACATGTATGTCCTGAACTCTTGTCAACACTTTTAAAAACATCCCACTTCCCTGATGTTCCTTTACCTTCCAACAACCTGCTCCGGTCAACTTGAGTGAGTTCCTGTCTCATCCCCTCAAAGTTGGCCTTGGGGCTGGGAGATTGTAACCTTCACGTGGTCTGCCCTGCTTCAAAGAATGCAATCAACCTGGCGTGCACAATCGAATGGAACAAGTTGCCCTACAACTTTAGGCTGTGCATGCCATACACAAGAAGAAAGTTGGCCTTGCCCCAATTTAGAATTTGAACACATGGGCCTTGTCCAGAACTATCTTAAACCTAATCAAACCTAACTAAGTGGTTATTGCTTCATGAACACTTCATCCACTTGCCCTTCCGAATGTCCCATCAAGTTATAGTTTTAGAGTTTTAGTTTAGAGCTACAGCGGGGAAACAGGCCCTTCGACCCACCGGGGCCGTGTCGACCAGCGATCCCCACACACTAACACTATCCTACACCCACTAGGGACAATTTTTACATTTACACCAAGCCAATTAACCAACAAACCTGTACGTCTTTAGAGTGTGGGAGGAAGCTGGCGATCTCAGAGAAAACCCAAGCAGGTCACGGGGAGAACGTACAAACTTCACCGTACAGACAGCACCCGTAATCAGGATCGAGGCAGTAACTCTACCGCTGTGCCACCGTGACCAGCCTCTCACATGTGAGGCTCTCTGACTGCTGAACACATTTGACAATTTCCACCCCATCTAAACCATTCACACTATGACTATCCCAGTCAATATTGGGATCCCCATCTACAACAACCATTCACCTTCAATCTCCCGGCCTATTTGATCTAATTCCTGTTGACTATACGAGGTCTGTAGTACACCCCCAACAAGGTGGTCATCCCTTTCTTGTTCCTCAGCTCCACGCATATAGCCTCTCCAGACAAACCGTCTGTAATGTCACCTCTGAACACAGCCGTGACATCCTCCTTAACCAACAATGCAACCCCCACCTTTTCCCTCACTCCTGTCTCTCCTGAAGCTCCTGTACCCCAGATCATTGAGCTGCCAGACCTACCCCTCCCTGAACTAGGTACAATGTACCTATCCACGCCCCAAGCTCATCTGCTTTACCCGTCATTAAAGTACGTCCAGTTAAACCAACGTTCCTTCCTCAGAAGGGATTCGGCCCAAAACATCACCTGGTCGTTTACTCCAGAAATGCTGCCTGACCCACAGAGTTACTCCAGCTTTTTGTGTCTGTCTCCGGTTTAAGCAGCACCTGCAGTTCTGCCTTCCTCGCTGCCGATTCTGTCCCCTATACTTCCCCTCATCACCCTCCATTCTTGAGTCTCACAGCACCGTCTCATTCCCTACTGCGAGGAACCATCTTCTCTCTTGCTGGGCATCCACGTGACCTCTCTCTACGTCCTGTCCAAGAGGTTCTGTCTCCAGGATGGTCCTGAGGTCAACCAGCTGCTCCTCGTTCCCTAACGTGGGCTTTAAGGAGCTGCACCTGGTCACACAGGTGTTGTGATCATCAGGTACCTGCAGTTCCCTTTCCCCTCCCCCTCCTGACCTCCCTCTCCCCCCACCCACTGCCGCACCCCTCCCCCTCTAGCCCCCATAGACCTGTGGTGGGGTCCACACACAGCAGAGAACATCAACACCAGGCTCGAGTTTGTTTAATAATTTATTAAAAACTAATAATTTATTAAAAGGAGGGGGGAGGGGGGAAGTAATCTGTCTTCCTGTTTTTGCTACCAAAGTGGATAACCTCACATTTATCCGCATTAAACTTCATCTGCCATGCATCTGCCCACACCCCCAAACCTGTCCAAGTCACCTTGCATTCTCATAGCATCCTCCTCACAGTTCACACTGCCACGCAACTTTGTGTCATCTGCAAATTTGCTAATGTTACTTTGAATCCCTTCATCCAAATCATTGATATATATTGTAAATAGCTGCGGTCCCAGCAACGAGTCTTGTGGTACCCCACTAGTCACTACCTGCCATTCTGAAAGGGACCCGTTAATCCCTACTCTTTGTTTCATGTCTGCCAACCACTTCTCTATCCATGTCAGCACTCTACCCCCAATACCATGTGCCCTAATTTTGCCCACTAATCTCCTATGTGGGACCTTATCAAATGTTTTCTGAAAGTCCAGGTGCACTACATCCACTGGCTCTCCCTTGTCCATTTTCCGAGTTACATCTTCAAAAAATTCCAGAAGATTAGTCAAGCATGATTTCACCTTTGTAAATCCAAGCTGGCTCGGACTGATCCTGTTACTTCTATCCAAATGTGCGGCTATCTCATCTTTTATTATTGACTCCAGCATCTTCCCCACCACCGATGTCAGGCTAACTGGTCTATAATTTCCCGTTTTCTCTCTCCCGCCTTTCTTAAAAAGTGGGATAACATTAGCTACCCTCCAATCCACAGGAACTGATCCTGAGTTTATAGAACATTGGAAAATTATCACCAATGCATCCACGATTTCTAGAGCCACTTCCTTAAGTACCCTGCGATGCAGACCATCAGGCCCTGGGGATTTATCAGCCTTCAGTCCCATCAGTCTATCCAACACCATTTCCTGCCTAATGTGGATTTCCTTCAGTTCCTCTGTCACCCCAGAGTTTCTGGCCACTACTATATCAGGAAGTTTGTTTGTGTCCTCCTTAGTGAAGACAGATCCAAAGTACCTGTTCAACTTATCTGCCATTTCCTTGTTCCTCATAATAAATTCACCTTTTTCGGTCTTCAAGGGTCCAACTTTGGTCTTAACTATTTTTTTCCTATTCACATACCTAAAGAATGTGAAGAGGATATCAAACCCACCAAGGTCCTCCAGCACTTTGTATTTACTCACAATTCAAGCATGGGGTGGCACGGTTGAGCTGCTGCCTTGCATCATAAACATACCATTAGCCAAGTATGTTTTACAACACAAGGAATTTCATTTACCATAAAGTCATACCAATAAAAAGCAACAGAACGCAAAGTTCAAACTCTTCCCTTCTTTGGCCTCCCACGATCGGGGGCCTCGAGCTTCCCGTTGACGGGACGATCTTGACTCCCGTAGCCGGCAGTCGGGCCGTCTATGTCGGGGCTCCTGCATCGGGGTTGAATCTCAGCTCCCCCAAGCTGGGCGATCTACCCCGGGTTGGGGCTAGTTGAATCTTCTGTTTTCTTTGGAGCTTCCCGACATTGGTCTCTACCAGAGACTGCGAACTCCTCGATGTTGAAGAAACAAATTTGGAAAAGCCATCAATAATTTAACACATTTATCCCATTAAACTGAAGAGGGTTAGAAACAGGTACCTTACCTTCCTATGCCATCCATAAAGACCAAATCCAGGAAGCTTGATGCTGAAAAATCAAATTAACATAACATTTTAATGTTTGAAATTTCCCAACGTCTTTCTCCACAATTAGACAAAGTGCTGGAATAATTCAGTGGGTGAGAAGATTCTAGTCCTCAAGGCAAAAACACCTGGACAATGCCTGGAGATGTATCTCCAACAAGGACCATTGTGTCTCTGCAGTAGCGACTCCTACAGGATGGACCAATATTAAGGTTGTCGAATATATTTAGACTAATATTCTTAAGGTTCTGAAGAGTCCCAACCCAGAATTACCAATCCATGTTCTCCAGCAATGTTGCCAGACCCATCGAGTTGCTCCAGCACTGACTTGCAATTTACAAGCACAGCAGCACCCGAGTTACATCAAATACGCATTAAATTTCATAAGTGTTCTCCCAACCTTGTTGCCAGATGCCTTACTCTTCATGTGGACATTTAAATGTTAGATATAAATAAACATTCAGTGGTGTCCAGGTGGTTAAAGATACCTGGAAAAACCCAACCCCCCAGAGCTTCAGTAAAAAATATTAAACTCTACTTTCCCTGTAACAGGAGCCAACTACAACCGGGGAACTGGCTCTGTCCAAAGACAAAGTGCTGGAGGTTTTCAACAGTTCAGGCACAACCTGCCTGACTGCAAGTGAAATGTACACATGACATCTCAGGTCAGCAACCTTCCTCAGACTGAAGAGAGAGAGTGAAAAGAGGCAGAGGCACACAGGACAAAGCTAGCAAGTAGATAGGTGGAACATGTAAGGCGTGATTAGCATATGGATGGAGTGAGTGCCAAAGGTTCAAGTTGAAAGGGACAAATGGCAAATAAGGAGAGAACGGAAATATGAAACTAGGAGAGATATGGGTGGAAGGGAGAGGGAAATGGGACTCCAATTTGAGAGATGAACGTGCAGTGGAAGGGTTAGTTGGTTAGTTGGTGTGTGGGGGGATGAAGGGCAGTACGCTCATCTCTCAACTCCTTGTCCCATATTTCCCTTTTACCGTCCAACCCCACCTCACCCTGGTTTTACATTTCACAGCTCTTGTTATCAAACATGTTTTATCACTTTCACCTTCAGCCATTGCTACTTCATCCATTTGTCCATCACCCACTCACCTGTAATCCACCCATCATCTGTCAGGCAGTGCCCAACCCCCACCTCATTTCCAGGTCTCCCCCGTATTTCAGGCTGAGAGCTCTTGACCTGATTAGTCATCTGTCCATTTCTTCAGAGGTTGTCTAACCCACCAAGTTCCTCCAGCACTGTATTTACTCGCGATTCAAGCATGGGGTGGCACGGTGGTGCAGCGGTAGAGTTGCTGCCTTACATCATAAACATACTATTAGCCAAGAATGTTTTGCAACACATGGGGAATTTCATTTATCATACACTCATACCAATAAAAACCAACAGAACACACAAAAACATGAACATCCACCACAGCGACTCCTCCACATTCTTCAGTGAAGGAACACAAAGTTCAATCTCTTCCCGTATTTAGCCTCCCGCGGTCAGAGGCCTCGAGCCTTCCGTTGATGGGACGATCTTGACTCCCGTAGCCGGTCTGGCCATCCGTGTCAGGGCTCCTGCATCGAGGGGTTCCATCTCAGCTCCACCACGCCAGGCGATCTACCCCGGGTCGGGGCTAGTCAAACCTTCTGCGTATTTTGAAGCTTCCCAACATCGGTCCCTACCAGAGACTGTGAGCTCCACAATGTTGAAGAAGAAACAATTGGAAAAGCCATCATTAATTTAACACGTTTATCCCATTAAACTCTAGAGGTTTAGAAATAGGCACCTTATCTTCCTATGACATCCATAAATACCAAATCCAGTAAGACTTGATGCTGAAAAATCAAATTAAGATAACATTTGAATGTTTGAAATGTTCTAACATCCTTCTCTACAATTAGACAAAGTGCTGGGGTAACTCAGTCGGTCGGACAGCCCTGGGTGAGAAGATTCTAATCTTCAAGGTAAAGACATGCTGTACTCTTCACTCTGTACTCTGAACTTTGAAACATTATATATAAACAAACATTCAGTGGTGTCAAGGTGGTTAAAAATACTGAAAAACCCCAACCACCTTCAGAGCTTCAGTCATAAATCGCCGAGGCAGGGTGGAAATGCCAAGGGCAGAGTTAAGGAGCAGCAAGGACTAGAGTAGAACCGAGAGGACTGAAGAAATGGATTGTAGCAATGTAGATGCACCCACATGTATGATGAGACAACGAGCTGGAGTAACTCAGCGGGTCAGTCTGGATCTCTGATGAGAAGGAACAGGTGTCGTTTTGGGTCGAGACCATCATTTAGACCCCGTAACCTTTGACGCCCTTGCTAATCAAGAATGTATCTCCACTTTAAAAATATCCATCGACAGCCTCCACATCCTTTGAATTCCACAGATTCACTGCCATCCGACTAAAGAAATTCGTCTCACTGTGCAGTATGCGGTGCAAAGCAGTAAGTGTGTGGACAAAATGGCGGCAGCTCGGGCGCATTGCGACGCCCCATGTCTCCCGAGAATTTGCGAATTAGGTTTAATTTACTTACTTGTTTTAAGTCTGCTCACTCGGAGCAGCCTTGCATTCCTCTCATACAGCCGGCAAGAACTTCTGAACTTCGGTTCCTGTGGCTCAATAAATTTACGGACGAACTCCGTTTCCCTCCCGAACTTGCCAGCACAGCGGAGCTGCGGACCAGCGGAGTTGCGGGGCGGCGGACCTGCGGAGCGCACCAAATCAGCTCGGCCGACCGGAAGCACCCACAGACGGCCACGAGAACGCAAGCACTGCCGAGGACGCCGAGGTGGATTAATGGCTAGGTTAGAATGAGCCCCACACAGGCCATCGATTCCTAGCCTTTTCCTCGCCAACGTACGCTCACTGGCAAACAAAATGGACGAACTGCTACTCCAGCTACTGATTACCTCCCACAACTGGATCAAAGACTGCAGCATCCTGATCTTCACTGAAACCTGGCTCAACACCGATGTTCCTGACAGCACCATCGAGCTAACGCATCTTATACTCCGAGCGGACAGAACACCAGACTCCGGTAAGGCCAGAGGTGGGGATTTATGTAAATAAATCTGTGCATTTATGTAAATAAAGCATGGTGCACGGACACCACCATCATCGAGAGTCACTGCTCAGCTAACCTAGAGTTCCTCTTGGTTAAATGCAAACCGTTCTATCTGCCCAGAGAGTTTACCTCCACTGTTGTGACTGCAGCCTATATTCCTCCTGACGCTAATGCCAAGCTTGCAATGAAAGAACTGCATACTGCCATTAGGAAACAACAGACTCACAACCCCGAGGCATCCTTCATTGCTGCGGGTGACTTCAATCACTCCAACCGGAAGACTAGTTGGAGTGACCCCACCAAATTCCACCAACATGTCTCCTTCGCCACTAGAGAAGACAAGATACTGGACAAAGTTTACACAAATATGGCTGAAGCTTACAAAGCCACCCCCCTCCCCCACCTTGATCACCTCTCATTGTTCCTGCTCCCTAAGTACTCCCCACTCATCAGACGTGCAAAACCCACAGTGAGGACAGTTAAAGTTTGGTCAGAGGAGGAGGACTCCACACTTCAGCAGCGTTTTGGAAACACTGACTGGAATGTATTTGCAGCCCAGGCCACCCTCCCACACGGACATTGACTCTTATACACCCTCTGTTTTTGACTTTATCAACTCCAGCATCAACAGTGTCACCACCCTCAAATGGATTACCACATTCCCAAATCAGAAGCCATGGGTGAACAGCGAGGTCAGGCTACTGCTGAAAGCACGGGACACCACTTTCAGGTCAGGTGATGCTCAAGCCTACAGTTCATCCAGGGCTAACCTGAAGAGGGGCATCAAGAAGGCCAAGCATAGCTACAAACTTAGGATTGAGGAGCATTTCAATAACAACTCCGTCCCCCCAACGCATGTGGTAAGGCATCCAGGCCATCATGGACTTCAGACCCACCAACACCACCCCCACATCCAGCGACTCATCTTTCCTTGAGGAGCTTAACCACTTTTATGGCTGCATTGACAGGGACAACCAAGTGATGGCCATCAAGGCTATGCTCCCTGCTGATCACCAGCCCCTCACATTCACCCCCTACGACGTGTATCTAGCACTGAGTAGGATTAATGCAGGTAAGGCTGCTGACCCTGACAGCATCCCCTGGCTCATCCTCCGGACCTGTGCTGCACAGCTGACAGACGTCTGGACTGACATCTTCAAACTTGCCCAAACAGTTGTCCCCACAAGCCTAAAACCACCTCCATTGTGCCGGTGCCAAAACACTCCACTGCGGCGAGCCTTAACAACTTCCGCCCAGTTGCACTTACTCCCATCATCACCAAGTGCTTCGGGAGGCTGGTCCTGGCACCCCTCAAAGGCTGCCTACCTCTCACACTGGACCCCTATCAGTTTGCCTACCGCAAGAATAGGAGTACGGAGGATGCCATCTCAGCAGCACTCCACTACGCCCTCTCCCACCTCGATAACAGAGACACCTACGTGAGAATGCTGTTCATCGACTATAGCTCAGCATTTAACACCATTATCCCCTCAAAATTAAACACTAAACTCAGCGACCTGGGCATCAACCCCTCCCTCTGCAACTGGTTACTGGACTTCCTAACGAACAGACCACAGTCTGTTAGGTTGGACAACCACACCTCTTCAACCCTCACCCTGAACACCAGTGTTCCACAGGGCTGTGTACTGAGCCCCCTCCTCTACTCCCTCTTCACCTACGACTGCATACCTGTACATGGTTCTAACACCATCATCAAGTATGCAGATGATACAACGGTGATTGGCCGCATAAGCGACAACGATGAGTCGGCCTACAGGGAGGAGGTCCAGCTCCTAGCAGCATGATGCGCTGACAACAACCTGGCCCTTAACTCCAAGAAGACCAAGGAGCTCATTGTGGACTATAGAAGGTCTAGGGGCTGCACGCACACCCCTATCCATATTAACGGGACAAAGGTAGAACGAGTTTCCAGCATCAGGTTTCTGGGGGTCAACATCTCTGATGACCTCTCTTGGACCCACAATACCTCAACTCTGGTCAAGAAAGCTCTCCAGCGTCTCTTCTTCCTGAGGAGACTAAAGAAGGGTCATCTGTCTCCTCAGATTCTGGTGAACTTTTACTGTTGCACCATCGAGAGCATCCTTACCAACTGTATCACAGTATGGTATGATAACTGCTCTGTCGCCGACTGAAAAGCACTGCAGAGGGTGGTGAAAACTGCCATACGCATCACCGGGTCCTCATTCCCCTCCATTGAGTCTGTCCAGAGCAAGCGATGTCTGCGAAGTGCGCGCAGCATCGTCAAAGACTGGTCTCACCCCAGCCACAGACTGTTTACCCTCCTCCTATCCGGGAGGCACTACAGGTCCCTCCATTGCCGGACCAGCAGGTTCAGAAACAGCTTCTTCCCTGCGGCTGTTACACAACTTAACTCTGCACCTCGGTGATTGCCAGTCACTCCCCCAGACACTCCTTCCCCCAGAAAAATTGCACTACTGATACTGTTTGTACATATACAGTGGCTTGCAAAAGTATTCATACCCCTTGAACTTTTCCACATTCTGTCACGTTACAACCACAAATGTAAATGTATTTTATTGGGATTTTATGTGATAGACCAACACAAAGTGGTGCCTAATTGTGAAGTGGAAGGAAAATTATACATGGTTTCCAAATTTTATTACAAATAAAAAACTAAGTGTGGCGTGCAAAAGTATTCAGCCCCCCTGAGTCAATACTTTGTAGAACCACCTTTCTCTGCAATTACAGCTGCAAGTCTTTTGGGGTATGTCTCTACCAGCTTTGCACATCTAGAGATTGATATTTTTGCCCATTCTTCTTTGCAAAATAGCTCAAGCTCAATCAGATTGGATGGAGAGCGTCTGTGAACAGCAATTTTCAAGTCTTGCCAGAGATTCTCAATTGGATTTAGGTCTGGACTTTGACTGGGCCATAAACACATGAATATGCTTTGATCTAAACCATTCCATTGTAGCTCTGGCTGTATGTCCTGCTGGAAGGTGAACCTCTGCCCCAGTCGCAAGTCTTTTGCAGACTCTAACAGGTTTTCTTCCAAGATTGCCCTGTATTTGGCTCCATCCATCTTCCCATCAACTCTGACCAGCTTCCCTGTCCTTGCTGAAGAAAAGCATCCCCACAGCATGATGCTGCCACCACCATGTTTCACAGTGGGGATAGAAACATAGAAACATAGAAATTAGGTGCAGGAGTAGGCCATTCAGCCCTTCGAGCCTGCACCGCCATTCAATATGATCATGGCTGATCATCCAACTCAGTATCCCGTACCTGCCTTCTCTCCATACCCTCTGATCCCCTTAGCCACAAGGGCCACATCCAACTCACTCTTAAATATAGCCAATGAACTGGCCTCAACTACCCTCTGTGGCAGAGAGTTCCAGAGACTCACCACTCTCTGTGTGAAAAAAGTCTTTCTCATCTCGGTCTTAAAGGATTTCCCCCTTATCCTTAAGCTGTGACCCCTTGTCCTGGACTTCCCCAACATCGGGAACAATCTTCCTGCATCTAGCCTGTCCAACCCCTTAAGAATTTTGTAAGTTTCTATAAGATCCCCTCTTAATCTCCTAAATTCCAGAGAGTATAAACCGAGTCTATCCAGTCTTTCTTCATAAGACAGTCCTGACATCCCAGGAATCAGTCTGGTGAACCTTCTCTGCACTCCCTCTATGGCAATAATGTCCTTCCTCAGATTTGGAGACCAAAACTGCACGCAATACTCCAGGTGTGGTCTCAGGGATGGTGTGTTCAGGGTGATGTGCAGTGTTAGTTTTCTGCCACACATAGCGTTTTGCATTTAGACCAAAAACTTCAATTTTGGTCTCATCAGACCAGAGCACCTTCCTCCACATGTTTGCTGTGTCCCCCATATGGCTTGTGGCAAACTGCAAACGGGATTTTTTATGGCTTTGTTTCAACAATGGCTTTCTTCTTGCCACTCTTCCATAAAGGTCCGATTTGTGGAGTGCACGACTAATAGTTGTCCTGTGGACAGATTCTCCCACCTGAGCTGTGGATCTCTGCAGCTTCTCCAGAGTTACCATGGGCCTCTTGGCTGCTTCTCTGATCAATGCTCTCCTTGCCCGGCCTGTCAGTTTAGGTGGACGACCATGTCTCGGTAGGTTTGCAATTGTGCCATACTCTTTCCATTTTCAGATGATGGATTGAACAGTGCTCCGTGAGATGTTCAAAGCTTGGAATATTTTTTTTTTTATAACCTAACCCTGCTTTAAACTTCTCCACAACTTTATCCCTGACCGGTCTGGTGTGTTCCTTGGGCTTCATGATGCTGTTTGTTCACTAATGTTCTCTAACAAACCTCTGAGGCCTTCACAGAACAGCTGTATTTATACTGAAATTAGATTACACACAAGTGGACTCTATTTACTAATTAGGTGACTTCTGAAGGCAATTGGTTGCACTGGATTTTATTTAGGGGTAAAAATTTGAAAACCATGTATCGCTTTCCTTCCACTTCACAATTATGCGCCACTTTGTGTTGGTCTATCACATAAAATCCCAATAAAATACATGTATGTTTGTGGTTGTAACGTGACAAAATGTGGAAAAGTTCAAGGGGTATGACACTTTTGCAAGCCACTGTATATATTTTACCGTTCATTATTCTAAGTTCGCTCTTCTGGGTGAGATGCTAACTGCATTTCGTTGTCTCTGCACTGTACACGGCACAATGACAATTAAAGATTGAATTTAATTGAATTGAAAAAGACATTCCCGTCTACATTCTCCAGAGATGCTGCCTGACCATCAAAGTTAAACTGGTACACAAAAGGCTGGCGAAACTCAGCGGGTGCAGCAGCATCTAAGGAGCGAAGGAGATAGGCGACGTTTCGGGTCGAGACCCTTCTTCAGACTGGTCAGGGATCAGGGAAACGAGAGATATAGATGGTGATGTGGAGAGATAAAGAACAATGAATGAAAGATATGCAAAAAAGTATCGATGATAAAGGGAACCATTGTAAGCTGTTTGTAGTGTGAAAATGAGAAGCTAGTGCGACTAGGGTGGGGGAGAGATAGAGAGAGAGGGAATGCCAGGGCCCGAGGGCTGAGGGAGAGGTGGGAAGGGGAGGAGACAGCAAGGGTTAACAGAATTGAGAAAATTCAATTCCGGTCTGAAGAAAGGTCTCGACCCGAAACTTCGCCTATCTCCTTCGCTCCTTAGATGCTGCTGCACCCGCTGAGTTTCTCCAGCTTTTTGTGTACCCTCTGAGAAAATTCAATGTTCAAGCGCAGAGGATGCAGACTCCCCAAGCGGAATATGAGGTGCTGTTGCTCTTGCGGTGTTGCTCACTCTGGCCGTGGAGGAGGCCCAGGACCGAGAGGTCGGATACGGAATGGGAGGGCGAGTTGAAGTGCTGAGGCACCGGGAGGTCGGGTTGGTTTTTGCGGACCGAGCAGAGGTGTTCGGCGAAACGATCGCCAAGCCTCCGCTTGGTCTCACCGATATAGATCATCTGGCATCTGGAGCAGCGGATGCAGTAGATGAGGTTGGAGGAGGTGCAGGTGAACCTCTGTCGGACCTGGAAGCACTGCTTGGGTTCCTGAAAGGAGTGGAGGGGGGAGGTGAAGGGACAAGTGTAGCATTTCTTGCGGTTGCAAGGGAAAGTGCCCGGGGAAGGGGTAGAGCGGGAGGGAAGGGCAGAATTGACAAGGGAGTTGCGAAGGGAGCGGTCTTTGCGGAAGGCAGACGGGGGGAGATGGGAAGATGTGGCGAGTGGAGGGGTCACATTGGAGGTGGCGAAACTGGCGGAGGACTGTGTGTTGTATTTGCCAGCTGGTGGGGTGAAAGGTGAGGACCAGGGGGACTCTGCCCTTGTTGCGAGTGGGGGAATGGGGAGAGAGGGCAGTGTTGCGGGGTATGGAGGAGACCCTGTTGCGAGCCTCATCTATAGTGGGGGGGGGGGAATCCCCGTTTTCTGAAGAATGAGGACATTTGTGATGACCTGGTGTTTCATTGTCCTATCTGGGACACATGACAATAAATCTCTTGATTCTTGACTTGGACTTAAGCAAAAAAGGGATCCTGGGGAAAAAGGTACCTTAAATTTAGTTGCGTCTGGTTGGGTAACTATGGTAGGGTGATGACTATTCCATGCTTTAATTGTGCGGGGGAGCTCCATGGAGCAGCCAGCAACTCTGGATAGAAGAAATTGGGTGACTTATTGGGTATTGGGTACTTATTGGGTACCCTTCTTTAGACTCCCTCTGGTTTTAGTGTTTTTAGTTTAATTTAAAGATACAGCGTGAAAACAGGCCCTTCGGCCCACGTCGACCACCGATCACCCATACACTAGTTCTATCCCACACATTAGCGGAGTAAGTCAACATAGAAAAATAGGGTATACAAAAGGCTGGAGAAACTCAGCGGGTGCAGCAGCATCTAAGGAGCAAAGGAGATAGGCGACGTTTCGGGTCGAGACCCTAACCCTAACCCAGCTCCAATAGAAAAATTGGTGCAGGTGTAGGCCATTCAGTCCTTCGAGCCTGCACCGCCATTCAATATAATCATGGCTGATCATCCAACTCAGTATCCCGTATCTGCCTCTCTCCATACCCCCTGATCCCTTTAGCCACAAGAGCCACATCCAACTCCCTCTTGAATATAGCCAATGAACTGGCCTCAACGACCTTCTGTGGCAGAGAATTCCAGAGACTCACCAATCTCTGTGTAAAGAATGTTTTCCTCATCTCGGTCCTAAAGGAATTCCCCCTTATCCTTAGACTGTGACCCCTTGTTCTGGACTCCCCCAACATCGGGAACAATCTTCCTGCATCTAGCTTGTCCAACCCCTTAAGAATTTTGTAAGTTTCTATAAGATCCCCCCTCAATCTTCTAGATTCCAGCGCGTACAAGCCGAGTCTATCCAGTCTTTCTTCATATGAAAGTCCCGACATCCCAGGAATCAGTCTGGTGAACCTTTGTCAAGAGTGTTTCATTCTCTCACGTTTAAGTTAGAACAATGAAATCCTTTCTTGCAGCAGCACAACAAGGGCGGTGAGCTCTGTATCTATATTAACAATGACTGGTGCACCAACCACACTGCAGTAGAGAGCTACTGTTCCCCAGACCTGGAATACCTACTGCTTAAATGTAGGCCGTTTTACCTGCCTCGGGAGTTTACTGTGGTTATCATCATGGCCCTATACATCCAACCACAGGCTAATGCTAACCTAGCGCTAGCACAGCTGCACTCAGCCATCAGCAAGCTGCAGGATGCTCACCCCGACGGTGCCTTCATTGTTGCATGGGACTTTAACCAGGTCGACCTACGAGCTGCACTCTGCAAATTCCACCAGCATATGCAGTGCCCTACCAGGGACTCAAACACGCTGGATAAAGTGTACACCAGCATCAAGGACGCATACAGAGCTCTCCCCTGCCCATCCCTGGGAAAATCCGATCACCTCTCACTGTTTCTACTGCCTGCATACAAACCCCTCATCCGCAAGACCAAACCTGCAATAAAGAAGGTCAAAATATGGCCCGAGGACGCCACCCTACAACTCCAGGACTGCTTTGATCGCACCGACTGGGACCTGTTTGCACAACAGGCTTCCAGTGGTACAGAGGTAGACTTCTACATCAACTGCTGTGTGGAGACTGTCACAATGGACAAGCAAATAAAGATGTTCCCAAACCGCAAACTGTGGATGAACAAGGAGGTTCAGAACCTACTAAGGGCACGCAACATTGCCTTTAAATCCAGGGACACTTCTGCCTACAGTGCTGCCAGGTCAAACCTGAACAAAGGCATTAAAAAGGCCAAAGACATCCACAGGCAAAGGGTGGAAGACCACTTCAAGACCGCGGACACCCGAAGTATGTGGCAGGGTGTCAGGGACATCACTGACTACAAGAGCAGCCCCGCCTGCCCCCACAGTGATATCACACTGGCCAATGAATTAAACACCTTCTTTGCCCGCTTCAAAACTGGCAGCACCAACAGGAGAGGAATAACCCCAGCCAGGGCGGAGGGACAGCCCTAAACACTGAGCACCCAGGAGGTACAGTGCGCTCTACGTAGGATCAATCCACGCAAGGCTGCAGGCCCGGATGGAGTCCAGGGTAGAGTACTAAAGGACTGTGCTGTACAGCTGGCTAAGGCATTTACGAGGATCTTTAACCTGTCTCTATCTCTGGCAACGGTCCCCAAGTGCCTGAAGACAGCTACCATAGTGCCGGTGCTGAAAAAGTCTAAAGTCACCAACCTGAATGACTACCGCCCGGTTGCCCTAACCCCAATTCCCATGAAGTGCTTTGAGAGGTTGGTCTTCTCCCACTTCAAATCCAGCATTCCTGCATCCTTGGACTCTCATCAATTTGCATACAAGGCAAATAGATCCACAGATGATGCCATCTCTGTGGCTCTTCACACTGTCCTGACCCACCTGGAAAGACAGGGCACCTACGTGAGGATGCTCTTCATTGACTATAGCCCTGCCTTCAATACGGTCATCCCCACCAAGCTCACCACCAAACTCCACCAGCTAGGCCTCAGCTCACTGATATGCGATTGGATCCTGAATTTTCTGACGGAGCAACCGCAGGCAGTGAGACTGGGGCCGCACCTGTCCTCCACTATCACCCTGAGCACCGGCACACCACAGGGCTGTGTACTGACCCCATGCTCTACTCCCTCTTCACCCACGACTGTGTTCCTGCATTCGACACCAACACCATTGTCAAATTTGCAGATGACACAACGGTGATCGGGCTGATCACCAACGGTGACGAAACAAGCTACAGAACGGAGGTGCAGAACCTGGCGGACTGGTGCCCACGGAACAACTTGTCACTAAACACCTCCAAGACAAGGAGCTGATTATTGACTTTAGGAGATCACGGAATGGGGAATACGCCCCAATCTCCATCTACGGGGACAGTGTGGAGAGAGTGTCCAGCTTTAAGTTTCTGAGGACCTCACATGGTCCACCAACACTGCTGCGCTGGTCAAAAAAGCACAGCAACGACTGTTCTTCCTAAGAACATTGAAACTGACTGGTCTGTCCCAACAGCTGCTGACGACCTTCTACCGCTGCACGACAGGGAGCATACTAACGTATGGCATCTCTGTGTGGTATCTCAGCTGCACGGAGGCAGAGAGGAGAGCTCTTCAGCGCGTCATCCACAGAGCGCAAAAGATCATTGGGACACCGCTACCAGCCTTGGAGGGCATCTACCACACACGGTGCCTTAGGAAGGCCGTCAGCATCCATAAAGACTCCTCTCACCCTTATAATGGACTGTTCGAACTACTACCTTCCGGCAGACGTTACAAGGTCTTCTACGCTCCAGAATCAGGAACAGCTTCATTCCCAGAGCTATAGTGGCTCTGAACCAGCGCAGCTGAGTGCCTCCCACCCCCATGGACTGTCTCCCTCGGATGGTCATGTCGCACAAACACATCTGCACTTTAGTCTGTTTTGGCTTTGATTGTTTTACTGTTCTTTTCACAAACCTTGTTCTCTGGGTATCTAAACCTAAATTTTATTAGTTGTTTACATCGGATGGAGTTGCAACCCAAATGTCGTTGCACTTTTGTGTAATGACAATAAAAGATATTATTATAAAATAGTACTCTGTAAACAATGTTATAAATGAGAAAACAAAACGGTGTATATTTATACATGAATATATCTATCGATATACTATTAAAACTCTGTGTGTGTGCGTGTGTGTGTCTGCCGAACGGGTGTGTGTCAGATTTGCCCTTTGATTTCATGGTTCGCCAAAACCACACTTTCAAACCCCGAGATATTTTCCATTTTGCTACACATTACACTTTTACATTAACCCCTCATTACATTTTAATATTTTTATGTACACTTTTTAAAATAAAATCCTTCACCCCCCCCCCCCGCCTCCTGCTGGCCAGACACCATAACGGCAGCTGCTGCAGCTCGCTCTCCACCAAAAACACCGCCATTTTTTTTCCCCACAGCCGATGTTCGCGACTGTAACACGTTCGGGGACCAGACCCAACGGGTCTGCACTTGGTCTAGTATATACTATTAAAACTCTGTGTGTGTCTGCCAACCGACCGGGTGCGTGTCAGATTTGCCCTTTGATTTCATCTACATCTAACTCCCTCTTAAGTATAGCCAATGAATTGGCCTCAATTACCTTCTGCGGCAGAGAATTCCACAGATTTACCACTCTTTGTATGAAAAATGTTTTTCTCAAAAGACTTCCCCCTTATCCTTAAACTGTGACCCCGTGTTCTGGACTTCCCAACATCAGGAACAATCTTCCTGCATCTAGCCTGTCCAAACTCTTAAGAATTTTGTAAGTTTCTATAAGATCCCCCCTTAATTCTAGTGAGTACAAGCCAAGCCTATCCAGTCTTTCTTCATATGAAAGTCCTGCCATCCCAGAAATCAGTCTGGTGAACCTTCTCTGTACTCCCTCTATGGCAAGAATGTCTTTCCTCAGATTCCTCCCGTCCTATTCACCCATAAACCTCCCTCTGGCTACATCTTCCACACCTCTACCCTTCTTATCCAACATGTTTTTATCACTTTCACCTCTGGCCTTTGTCACTTATTCCATCCATCTGCCAATCACCCACCCCCACATGCCAGGCTTTGTCCCACCCCCAATTTCCATCTTTATCCCCCTACTCCAGTCTGTAGGTTTCCAACCCAAAATGCCATCTGTCTATTCCCCCCACAGATGCTGCCTGATCCTCTGAGTTCCTCCAGCACTTATGCTCAACATTCCAGCACCCTGAAATACAAGGAACATGACCACAAAGCAATTAGGAAAATACATTGTTAATCTTTCTCAAATATTTATCCCATTTGAAACCACGAGAGGGTCTAAACAATGGCCTTGTCTTCATACCATCTTCACAAAGATTAGATAGACTTGGTTATAACAAAAAACAGATCACTTTAATGATTGAAATCTCCTGACAACACTTCACACAAACAGTGAACTCCCTGACTGAGCTGCCCAATGCTGTAACTCTTACTATGGGCATCAAACCCTGTACACAAACAGTGAACTCCCTGACTGAGTTGCCCAATGCTGTAACTCTTACCATGGGACATGCAGTCAGTTCAAAATATTTAGAGAACTTCACACAGCTCAGACTACAACTGGAAGAAATACTTTGAATTAAATGACTCATCAGAGGAACAGTGATGGGAAGGATTTTGCCCAAGGTCCTGCCAACATTTGGCATAATGGGAAGAGAATGTCTAACCGCAGAAGACACTTCCAGCAGCATGGGACCCAGTCTTTGGAGATACGTGGTGGAAACTGAATGTCACCACTTCACAGGGAGAGGAACAGGGAATAGATTGCGGCAGTTCCCACACTCAGATTCAGACTGACTTCAGAGTGAACAGAAGGGGCAGGATTAGTAGATTGTAAACTTGAAACAGTGTCCACAAATATTAAACTACTTTCCCTTCGACAGACCCAACTAGGGAATATAACTAGGTCTAAAAACAAAGAGCGGGAGGTACTCAGCAGATCAGGCAGCATCTTCATCACCACAAAGTGAATGGATAAGCATCATTTACATCAGGACCCTTGATCAGATTGAAGATGTAGATGGGGAGAATGCTGAAGAGATGAGGTGGGCCAAACCCTTGCAACTGGTAGGTGGATATAGGCACTTTGTACCTATCCATGCTCATCAGAGATGCTGCCTGACCCACTGAGTTGATCCAGCACTCTGTGAAACGTCACCTATCCATGTTCCTCACAGATGCTGCCTGACCCGTTGAGTTACTCCAGCACTCTGTGAAACGTCACCTATCCATGTTCTCCACAGATGCTGCCTGACCCACTGAATTACTCCAGCATTCTGTGTCTTTTGAGCAAGAGTATCCAAATATCTTTACAAATCTCTACAACAGTCTGTCCAGTCCAAAGCTCAATGAATGACCACTCCACACACATTCATTTCACCTGAAAGTCCTTCACAAGAACTCATAATAAACAAGCCTTGATTGGGGTAGTTAACATTAACCATTTCACACAAGTGGTTAACAACTAGTTCACATTAACTTTCCTCAACCAAGTACAATGTGATCCACTGTAAATTCCTCGCGGTCTTAATCATAACAATTAGTCATCAACTGAAAACCAGTCTTCATAAAGTTCCCCAATTAAAACATAATTGGACAGCTATCCAGGAAACAAATTAATTCCTGCCACTGCCTTCACGAAGTAAACAGAACCACACCCAGAAATCAGTCTGAAGGCTCCCAACCCAAAATCTCACCTTTCCATGTTCACAACAGATGCTGCCTGACCCGCCGAGTTACTCCAGCACTCTGTGAAACGTCAAGTCAACTTTATTTGTCATACATACAATATGTTATCAACTTCTGTTGTCAATATAAAACAAACAAATAGCTCTGCTCACTCAATTAATCATAACTTACTGGAGTGGGACTGGTTTCAAAATCAAATGTATAGTACCCATTTACAGTGTATATATATATATATATATATATATATATATATCCATTTCATCAATATTTCCAGATATAACTATCATTTTTATCTGTTAGGCGTATATTTTAACCTCGGAAATCATCAACTGTTGGTTGAAGGGGTTAACTGATTTCTGGCTCCTGGAACTGAGCCAGGAGCCCGCCTCTGCCCCTCACGCCCCAGTTATAAATCTACTTGAGAATTATTAAGTTAAATTATAAATGTTAATTTGTAAATCACCTGATTAGCATTCATTACTATTTCTATGTTAATATTCTATGTTAATATTGTTAAAAATGTTAATTCTATACCGTTTAGGTTATTAACCATATAACCATATAACCATATAACAATTGCAGCACGGAAACAGGCCCTCTCGGCCCTTCCAGTCCGTGCCGACCATTTGTTTTCCCCTAGTCCCATCTACCTGCACTCAGACCATACCCCTCCATTCCCTTCACATCCATATACCTATCCACTTTAGTCTTAAATGTTAAAATCGATCCTGCCTCCACCACTTCTGCTGGAAGCTCATTCCACACAGCCACCACTCTGAGTAAAGAAGTTCCCCTCACGTTACCCCGAAACTTCTGTCCCTTAATTCTCATGTCATGCCCTCTTGTTTGAATCTTCCCTACCCTCAATGGGAAAAACGTATCCACGTCAACTCTGTCTATCCCTTTCATCATTTTAAAGACCTCAATCAAGTCCCCCCTTAAACTTCTGATTCATTAGATCTCATATACAACAGTAATTGCTAAGCCCACAGTCTGTTATTGAGCTCTTCATTTCGGTGGTTATCTTTTTCCCGCTTCCCTTGGAACAGAGTATGTCCTCGAGTTAGCATTCCGCCGATAAGACGTCTAGACAAAGTTCCTTCTTCTGGCAGCACGCCACCATTCAGGGTGCATAGCTAAAAAGGGAGAGTATCCACAATGTCCAACCTTTCCAGCTAGTCCTTCTGTTCCATGATGGTTAGAGCATGTTTGTATGCCTCCTTGGGATTTGTGAACGATTTTTGCTGTTCCTTGTAGGAAATATGCATTTTAGCTGGATAGTAAACACCATATCTAACCTCCTTATGTCCTTGGAGAGCCTGCTTTGCCTTAGAGAACTGATTTTGCTTTTGCATAATTTCATAGGGATAGTCCCTGAAAAATGTTAACGTTGTTACACCATACTTCAGAGGCACTCCATATTTGATATTCCTCATAACCTCTTCCACGTCAGAAATGTCCCGGAATTTCACAATAATCTGTCGTGTATGTTCTGAGCCATCATGAGATTTGTGTTTAAATCTAGGAACTCGGTGTGCCACTTCAATTTTTGGTAGGTTAGGGAGCTTAAGAGCTTCTTTAATTAAGCCCGCAGCAAACTCGCGAATGTTACCCCTCTCGGCTCCCTCTGGTACACCAACTAATCTTAAGTTTTGGCATCTCGAACAAGCTTCCAGGTCCAAGCATTTGTTTGAAACTTCATCCAGCTGAGTCGCCATCCGTCGTGTAGCAGGGTCTTGTTCTGACCTCACATTCTTCATCTCCTCCACCATTCTTGCCATCTCTTCCTCCATCTCGTGCATTGATGACATACAGGCTGAGACAGTGTCCAGCACAGCGCCAAACCTCTTCGTGGTGTCTTCTTCACCCTTATCAATTCTCTCCGATAGTTCATCTCTCACATCGTCAATTAGTTTATTAATAGTGCCAATCAAATCCTTCACAAACTCAATAACATTCTGATTACAAGCAATCATATTCAACGTCAGCTTTTCTATCTTTTCCATCATCACTCCCATCATCTGTTCCATCTTTTTTCCATCCACTTTACATCTTTCAGTTCACATACCGAAAGCTTTAATTCTTCAAATTCTTTGTCCTTGGCCAAATCTGTCTTAGATCTCGTAGCCATGTCGTAAAGCACCTTTTCTTCAGAAGCCACTTCAAAAATAAGTTCTTCAGGCTTCGTCTGGCTTCCCCAGGAGTGTTTTGTGACTGTTCTCCGAGTGCTCTTACCAGGAGAAGAATTTTTAATTTAAAGTGCTTTCAGCCTCCGTTAAATTCACAGCGCTTACTGATGACGTCATCAGCGCGACATCCAGAGGCTCCAGTAAGTTTTTTAAAATCGATCCCGAACAGTAGTCCCGATTTTAATGCGAAAAATCGCGAATTTTAGGGAGCGGAGCTATCTGCTGTCAATAAAATGCTTTCTCCCACCTACAGGTGGGTCACTTGTTACAGTGCCGACAAGTGCACACACTGTATTTTCACTGGTATTGTTTTTTTTTTATTATTACCACATTTAGTCACATGTGTGTTTTTTTTATTCAAGGACAATCGCAAAGGGAATCTACTAATTGAACTTTGTAGGGTAAATGACCCTCCAATATCTAAAGATCTGAGGTACGGATGCACCGCAAGATACACAGGTATTAAACCTATTCAAAATACAAGACGATAACCAAAATAAACTGGGAGGAATCTAATTTTGTAGGATAGGGGTGTTAACAAACAAATTAAAAGGGGTAAGATTCTAGCTCAGTTGAAAGCATACAACACAGATATTGCTTTCTTACAAGAAACGCATCTTAAACTTCAAGATCAAGCTAGATTGAGGCCAAACTGGATAGGACAAACTTTTCACTCGTCATACACGTCGAAATCTAGAGGAACGTCTATTATTATTCGCAAAGGCATTCCATTTAAACCCAAAACTACCTAAACAGATAAAGATGGGAGATATTTGGATATTTGGCAAATTAGGAAAGGGGGAGATGCAACGAGACCTGGGTGTCATGGTACACCAGTCATTGAACGTAGGCATGTAGGTGCAGCAGGCAGTGAAGAAATCAAATGGTATGTTAGCATTCATAGCGAAAGGATTTGAGTATAGGAGCAGGGAGGTTCTACTGCAGTTGTACAGGGTTTTGGTGAGACCACACCTGGAGTATTGCGTACAGTTTTGGTCTCCAAATCTGAGAAAATACATTCTTGTCATAGAGGGGGTACAGAGAAGGTTTACCAGACTGATTGCTGGGATGTCAGGACTTTCATATGAGGAAAGATTGGATAGACTTGGCTTGTACTCGCTAGAATTTAGAAGACTGAGGGGGGATCTTATAGAAACTTACAAAATTCTTAAGGGGTTGGATAGGCTAGATGCAGGAAGATTGTTCCCGATGTTGGGGAGGTCCAGAACAAGGGGTCACAGTCTAAGGATAAGGGGGAATTCCTTTAGGACCGAGATGAGGAAAACATTTTTCACACAGAGAGTGGTGAGTCTCTGGAATTCTCTCCCACAGAAGGTAGTTGAGGCCAGTTCATTGGCTATATTTAAGAGGGAGTTAGATGTGGCCCTTGTGGCTAAAGGGATCAGGGGGTATGGAGAGAAGGCAGGTACAGGATACCAAGTTGGATGATCAGCCATGATCATATTGAATGGCGGTGCAGGCTCGAAGGGCCGAATGGCCTACTCCTACACCTATTTTCTATGTTTCTATATTTGATAGTTACCGGGGAGATCCATGCTACCCCAATTACCTTGGTAAACATTATGCGCCCAACTTTGACAACCCGCATTTTTTCAATAAAATCTTGAATACAATTGCAGAACATAATTACCAGAATGTCATAATTGGTGGAGACTTTAACTGTGTTTTAGACCCTTAATTAGATAAATCTAATCAAAAACAGAGAGGTATTATGAAATCCAAAACTAGTGAACTTCTAAACACATATATAAAAAACACAAATATAACTGATGTCTGGAGGATTGCAAATCCGACCGGCAGGAATTACTCGTTCTATTCAATGGTACACAAGACATATTCACGTATAGATTATTTCCTGGTGGATACAAAATTAATACCCCACACTTCTAAACCAAAATACCAAACAAATACGATTTCAGATCACTCCCCAATAACTTTTTTTCTAAAAATGGTAGGAATGACTAAGAACAAACCGTTTTGGAGGTACAATCCTCTAATTTTAAAAGACCCACAAGGGAATATATATTTAAAACAGCAAATGGACCTTTTTTCGAAATAAACGATACGCCAGACATATCACCTACACTATTATGGGAATCTTTTAAAGCATTTATTCGAGGCATTATAATTTCATACCAAGCTTTTCAAAATAAGAAAAATAAGAATGAACAAAGACAGTTAGAAGAACAAATTAGACAACTGGACAAAGAAAACGCTACAGATAAACATAATAGAATAACAATACTGAAATTTAAAATAACTAAATGATTATCAGAGAAAGTCATAAGATTATTACAAATTACAAGGCAGGAACATTTTGAATTTGGAGATAAGCCCCATAAATTCTGGCACATCAGTTAAAAAAGATCACACAATTTCAAAGATCAAATCAGACAAATTCACTCTGCTGAGTGATATTAATAAAAGATTTGCACAATTTTACGAGAATCTGTATACATCTAAAATGATAACAGACACCAACAAAATTACAGAGTTCTTGGATAATTGTAACCTTCCTAAACTAGAGTTGCAGGAACAAGAGGAATTGGGAGCACAAATCTCAAATAAGGAAATAGAAAAAACAAAAATCTCATTAAAAATGGAAAAACACCAGGTCCCGACGGATTTAATAATGAATTCTATAAACGTTTTTATGACATATTTAACCCCCCCCCCCGCCTACAGAAAATGTATACTTATGCCTTCAAACAAATACTACCTGAAACACTAGCAGAATCCACGATCACACTAATACTCAAGAAAGATAAAGATGTGGAAGAACCTGGATCATATAGAACTATTGCATTGTTAACACAGATCAAAAAATATTAGCGAAAATACTAGCTAGAAGACTAAGTAAATATGCTAGTAAATTAATACATCCGGATCAACCGGAGTTTATCCCTAAGAGACAATCATTTAATAATTTGCGACGTCTGCTCAATATAATGCATTCACACCAAACGGAAGATCAAAAACTATCAATCATATCGTTGGATGCAGAAAAAGCATTCGATCAGGTCGAATGGGATTATATGGCCAGGGTATTGCAAACATTTCAACTGGGAAAGAATTTCATTCTATGGATTAAATTACTATATAATAAGCCAACGGGCAGAATATTAACTAACAATAATTTATCTACGAAATTTCAATTGTCAAGGGGTAACAGACAAGGATGTTCATTATAACCGCTGTTATTTGCTCTCATAATTGAACCCCCTAGCGGAAATAATTAGAACTCATCCGAATATCCATGGATATAAAACAAAATATTCCAACAACAAAATATCACTATACGCTGACGATGTACATCACAAAACCTCATCTTACTATACCAAATATTTTAAACTTAATAGAGGACTTCGGTTCATTTTCAGGATATAGAGTAATTTGGAATAAAAGTGAAATCATGTCAATAAAACCGAAAGATTCTATACAACTTTTTCAGTTTCCTTTCAAAATAGCTATGGAAAAATTTAAATACTTGGGTATCGACATCACTAGAAGATATCAAGACATGTTTGACACAAATTATAACCCTCTACTTAGGAAACTATATAACTTGATTAAATTTTGGAAAATGCTTCCGATGTCCTTAATAGGCCGAATAAACACCATAAAAATGATCTTTCTACCACAGATTTTATACTTGTTCCAATCAATTCCAATATACTTACCCAAAATTTTTTTTTTTAAACTGGATTTAGATATCACAAATTTTATTTGGGATTATAAATCCCACTGTATACTAAGAGCTCATCTGAATAAACCCAAAGTAGTAGGGGGATTAGCACTACCCAACTTCATGTATTACTACTGGTCTGTAAATATTAGAAACAAGATCTAATTGCTGGATAACTCACCCCAGCAACCGGATTGGATTATTATGGAGAAAGAGGACTGCTCTCCTTGCAATATTGGAGCAATCTTTCTTTCACCAATGACGATGTATAATACAAATTACAACAAAAATCCAATTATACACAGTACAGTTAGAATTTGGAAACAAATAAAACACAATTTAAAATTAAGAAATTTATCTCTCTTATATCCTATCGGTAAAAACCCTTCATTTAAACCTTCAACTATAGATAAAGCATTTATACAATGGGAAAGAGCCGGAATTAAAATCTTCGGAGATTTGTATGAAATGGAAAAACTATTATCATTTAAACAATTACAACTAAAATACAATTTGGGAAACAAGCAGTATTTTAAATATTTCCAAATCTGTGACTATCTGAAAAAATATGCACAAGACTATCACAATATGCCTCCAGACCTACTGGAAGAAGTAATGAATACAATGGCTGAATCAGCAAACATAATATCATATATATATATAATATTATTCTAAACACAGAAATACCAACAATAGAAGGTATCAGGAGAGACTGGGAAAAAGAATTAAGTATAAAAATTCCCAAAGAAAGGTGGGAAGAATATTTATTAAATGTGCATAAATGTTCAATTAATGTAAGACACACCTTAATACAATTTAAAATCTTACACAGATTATACTATTCAAAAGCTAAAATAAGTAAACTTTTCCCCAATGTCTCACCTATTTGTGATAAATGTCAATATCAAGAAGCTAATATAGAGCACTCATTTGTCTTTTGTACAAAAATTCAAAAATTTTGGACTGAAATTTTTGAAATTTTCACAAAAGTATTTAAAATAACACTGACTACAAAAGCAGACTGGATTATCTTTGGAACATCGAAAGATAGGCCTGAATTAAATGAGTTTCAAAATAATCTATTTGAATACGGCTTAATCTGGAAAAAAGCTAATCTTAAAATTCTGGAAAAATACTCCTATACCAACGGTTAATATGTGGATTTCAACTATGTTTGAAACACTACATTTGGAAGATATGACAGTCCGACGGGCAGGAAAATCAGACTGTTTCTATAAGATGTGATCTGCATTTATAAATCTATTACAAGGATAAGGTGCAAGAATACCTCAAAAAATGTATCGGTGTCGGGTCTTGGCAAAGGGGGGGAAGAAAAACTGTCGAGTTGGTAGATTCCTTTTGCGAGATGTTTATAATAAAGTAACTGGCTTTTCTTTTTTCCTTCTCTTTCTTTACCTTTTTTTTTCTCCTTTCCAGGGTCTATCTCTTAATCTCCTTTCTCTAACTCTTCGCCCAAGGGTTCCCTTTCCCTCTGGCACGCTTTTTCACTTTCACAAGTCTTTTTCACTCTTTCTACTTTCTCTGTTGATATTTCTTTCTTTTTTCTTTTTTTCTAAAGCCTTAAAAATTAAGGGGTACAATGATTGTAATAATATACATGGGATGTACACTGATGTAACTTACAGTACCTCCAATAAATAAAGATATTAAAAAAATAAAATAAAATAAATAAAAATAAATAAAAATACATACAAGATGTATAATGAAATGAAAGTGGCAATGCCTGCACGATTGTGCAGAATAGAACAGAACCAGTATTTACATTTTTTTGAAAGGCACAACACAACAGTAAATTAGTCCTGGTGAGATCAGAGTTTACAGTCCTGATGGCCTGTGGGAAGAAACTCCATCGCATCCTCTCTGTTTTCACAGTGTGACAGTGGAGGCGTTTGCCTGACCATAGCAGCTGGAACAGTCCATTGCTGAGGTGGTAGGGGTCCTTCATTATGTTGCTCACTCTGGATCTGCACCTCTTGGTGTATAGGTCCTGCAGGGGGGTGAGTGTAGTTCCCATGGTGCATTCGGCCGAACGCACTACTCTCTGCAGAGCCTTCCTGTCCCGGGCAGAGCTGTTCCCAAAGCATTAAAGAAGGAACTGCACATGCTGGAGAATCAAGGGTACACAAAAGACTGGAGAAACTCAGCGGGTGCAGCAGCATCTAAGGAGCGAAGGAGATAGGTGACATTTCGGGTCGAGACCCTTCTTCAGACTGGTCAGGATGGAACCTGGGTCTCTGGCGCTGTAAGGCAGCAACTCTACCGTTGCACCACCATGACGACCCATTTTTTGTTATTTTTCTATCCATGATTACATTTTTTATTCCACACCAGCTCGCTGGTTCACAAATTGTTCACATTGAGAATGTCAACCTGAGGGAAAATGTTTCATAAAAACATAGAAAATAGGTGCAGGAGCAGGCCATTCGGCCCTTCGAGCCTGCACCGCCATTCAATATGATCATGGCTGATCATCCAACTCAGTATCCTGTACCTGCCTTCTCTCCATACCCCCTGATCCCTTTAGCCACCAGGGCCACATCTAACTCCCTCTTAAATATAGCCAATGAACTGGCCTCAACTACCTTCTGTGGCAGAGTATTCCAGAGATTCACCATTCTCTGTGTGAAAAATGTTTTCTTCATCTCGGTCCTAAAGGAATTTCCCCCTTATCAGACTGTGACCCCTTGTTCTGGACTTACCCAACATCGGGAAACAATCTTCCTGCATCTAGCCTGTCCAACTCCTTAAGAATTTTGTACGGTTCTATAAGATCCCCCCTCAATCTTCTAAATTCTAGCGAGTACAAGCCGAGTCTATCCAGTCTTTCCTCATATGAAAGTCCTGAAATCCCAGGAAATTAGTCTGGTGAACCCTATCTGTACCCCCTCTATGGCAAGAATGTCTTTCCACAGATTTGGAGACCAAAACTGTATGCAATACTCGAGGTGTGATCTCACCAAAACCCTGTACAACTGCAGTAGAACCTCTCCTATACTCAAATCCTTTCGCTATGTCTGAAGAAGGGTCTCGACCCGAAACGTCGCCTATCTCCTTCGCTCCTTAGATGCTGCTGCACCCGCTGAGTTCCTCCAGCCTTTTGTAATTCTCCTGTTTCTGACTGCAAGCGACCTACATTTGCTTTAACTAATCTCTTTCTCTTCCTATATCTATAAAAACTTTTGCAGTCAGTTTTTATGTTCCCTGCCAGTTTTCTTTCATAATCTATTTTCCCTTTCCTAATTAAGCCCTTTGTCCTCCTCTGCTGGACTCTGCTGGAATTTCCTCCAGTCCTCTGGTATGCTGTTTTTTCTGGCTACTTTGTATGCTTCATCTTTTGTTTTTATAATATCCCTGATTTCCCTTGTTATCCATGGATGCACTACCTTCCCTGATTTATTCTTTTGCCAAACTGGGATGAACAATTGTTGTAGTTCAACTAATGCAGTCTTTAAATACCTTCCATTGCACATCCACTGTCAACCCTTTAAGAATACCCTTGTTGCACGCATTTCTAATTTCCTGTTTGATGCCATCCCCAACTCCACTACTACTGTTAGGTGGCCTGTACACAACTCCCACTAGCGTTTTCTGCTCCTTAGTGTTTCACAGCTCTACCCATATCGATTCCACATCCTCGAAGCTAATGTCCTTCATTTCTATTGCGTTAATTTCCTCTCTCACCAGCAACGCTACCTCACCTCCTTTTCCTTTCTGTCTATCCCTCCTGAATATTGAATATCCCTGGATGTTCAGCTCCCAACCTTGGTCACCCTGGAGTCATGTCTCCGTGATCCCAACTATAGCTTAGTCATTAATAGCTATCTGCACTTTCAACTCGTCCACCTTATTACGAATGCTCCTCGCATTGAGACACAAAGCCTTCAGGCTGGTTTTTACAACACTCTTACTCCTTATACAATGATGTTGACGTGGCCCCTTTTGATTTTTGCCCTGGATTTGTCTGCCTGCCATTATTAATTTTCACCTTGTAACCAATTGCTTCTACCCTCATTTTATACACCTCTTTCTCTCTGCTCACACATTTAAGAAACCCACCACTGTTATTTTCTGTTTATTATTTTTTTCTTCTTTTCCCCCTACATGTTGGGTCTGAGTGCGTCCCTTCACTGCCTCCACACAGAGGGTGGTGGATGTATAGAATGAGCTGCCGGAGGAGGTAGTTGAGGCTGGGACTATCACAACACTTGGACAGGTACATGGATAGGACAGGTTTGGAGGGATATGGGTCAAACACGGGCAGGTGGGACTAGTAAATGGGGCATGTTGGCCGGTGTGGGCAAGATGGGCTGAAGGGCTTGTTTCTGAGACTCTGTGACTAGTGTAGATGGGGCATGTTGGCCGGTGTGGATAAGTTGGGCCGAAGGGCCTGTTTCAGTGACTCTGGGACTAGTGTAGATGGGGCATGTTGGCCAGTGTAGGCAATTTTGGCAGGAGGAAGGAGCTGTTTCCGTGACTCAGTGTATGGTGTAGATGGGGCATGTTGGCTGGTGTGGGCAAGTAGGGTTGAAGGGTCTATTTCCGTGACTCTGTGAGTAGTGTAGATGGGGCATGTTGGCCATGAGGGCAGGTTGAGTTGAAGGGTCTATTGCTATGATTCTGTGACTACTGTGGATGGGGCATGTTGGCCGGTGTGGGCAGGTTGGGCTGAAGGAAGAGCCTGTTTCCGTGACTCTGTAACTAGTATAGATGGGGCATGTTGGCCGGTGTGGGAAAATTGGGCTGAAGGGTCTATTTCCGTGACTCTGTGACTAGTGTAGATGGGGCATGTTGGCTGGTGTGGGCAGGTTGGGCTGAAGGAAGGGCCTATTTCCGTGACTCTGTGACTGTGTACTTGGGGCATGTTGGCCCGCGTGGGCAAATTGGGCTGAAGGAAGGGCCTGTTTCCGTGACTCTGTGACTTGTGTACATGGGGCATGTTGGCCGCTGTGGGCAAGTTGGGCTGAAGGAATGGCCTGATTCTATGCTGCGTGACTAGTGAAAATGGGGCATGTTGGTCGGCCTGGGCAAGTTGGGCTGAAGGAAAGGCCTGTTCCCGTGACTCTGTGACTGGTGTACCTGGAGCATGTCGGCCACTGTGGGCAAGTTGGGCTGAAGGGTCTATTTACGTGACTCTGGGACTAGTGTAGATGGGGCATGTTGGTCGGTGTGGGCAAATTGGGCTGAAGGGCCTGTTTCCATGACTCTGGGACTGGTGGAGATGGGACATGTTTGCCGGTGTGGTCATTTGGGCTGAAGGAAGGGCCTGTTTCCGAGACTCTGTGACTACTGTACATGGGGCACATTGAGCTGGAGCCTGTTTCCGTGACTCTGGGACTAGTGTAGATGGGGCATGTTGGCCCGTGTGAGCAAGTTGGGTTGAAGGAAGGGCCTGTTTCCGTGACTGGTGTAGATGGGGCATGTTGGCCTGTATGGGCAAGTTGGGCTGAAGGGCCTGTTTCTGTGACTAGTGTAGATGGCGCATGTTGGTTGGTGTGGGCAAGTTGGGCTGAAGGAATGACCTGTTTCCATTATTCTATAACATGTGTAGATGAGGCATGTTGGTCGATGTGGGCAAGTTGGGCTGAAGGAAGGGCCTGTTTCCGTGACTCTGTGACTGGTGTACATGGGTCATGTTGGCCACTGTGGGCAAGTTAGGCTGTAGGGTCTATTTCCGTGACTCTGGGACTAGTGTAGATGGGGCATGTTGGTTGGTGTGGGCAAGCTGGGCTGAAGGAATGGCCTGTTTCCGTGCTGTGTGACTAGTGTAAATGGGTTATGTTGGTCGGCCTGGGCAAATTGGGCTGAAGGGCCTGTTTCCGTGACTCTGTGACTACTGTACATGGGGCATGTTGGTCGGTGTGGGCATGTTGGGCTGAAGGGCCTGTTTCTGTGACTCTGGGACAAGTGTAGATGGGGCATGTTGGCCGGTGCGGGCAAATTAGGCTGAATGGCCTGTTTCCGTGACTCTGGGACTAGTGTAGATGGGGGCATGTTGGTCGGTGTGGGAAGTTGGGCTGAAGGGCTTTTTTCCGTGACTCTGGGTCTAGTGTAGATGGGGCATGTTGGCCGGTGTGGGCAAGTTGGGCTGAAGGGCCTGTTTCTGTGACTAGTGTAGATGGGGCATGTTGCCCAGTGTGGGCAAGTTGGGCTGAAGGAACGGCTTGTTTCTGTGCTGGGGGACCGGTGTAGATGGGGCATGTTGGCCAGTGTGGGCAAGTTGGGCTGAACGGCCTGTTTCCGTGACTCTGGGACTAGTGTAGATGGGGCATGTTGGTTGGTGTGGGCAAGTTGGGCTGAAGCACCTGTTCTCGTGACTCTGGGACTAGTGTGGATGGGGCATGTTGGTCGGTGTGGGCAAGTTGGGCTGAAACGCCTGTTTCCGAGACTCTGGGACTAGTGTAAATGGGGCAAGTTGGGCTGAAGGGCCTTTTTCCGTGACTCTAGGTCTAGTGTAAATGGGGCATGTTGGCCGATGTGGGCAAGTTTGGCTGCAGGAAGGGCCTGTTTCTACTCTATGACATCAGTATTCACTTCTTCTCAAAAGAAAACTGCAAATCCTGTCAGTTACTGGATTTTTGTGTTTATCTCTGGTTTAAATCGGCTTCTGCAGTTCCTTCCTAAACACAATTCTATATTGTGTTTCTTCTTACAATTTAATGTAATCATTTTCACAAATCATGTGAAAAGGAAAATACTTCTATCCTCCAGATTTCAGGATTCATGCGTGTCATAAATTAAAACATCTGCCTGCCTGCAGCATGTGACTGTAACCATGCTTAAAGCTTCCATTTATATACACCAGTCAAAGCCAATATAAACTTAAAATTTGAGAAAACATAATCACTGATAGTACACAAGTCTCAAACGAGTTCGATAATTTCTTCATAGAATCTGTTAAAAACCTTGCCTCAGGTTTCTCCTGCAGGAATGTTATTGCCCTGACAGCAATAGACATGCCTGACGATCAAGATAGCTCATTTCAGCTCAGGGAGGTTGGTCAGACAGCTGTCCAAAAAGCTATCCTAAACACCACTTACTCAAAAGATATTTATAATCTAGACACAGCTTTTCTTAAGAAATATAGTAGCATTCTAATCCAGCCTCTCACCCATCTTATTAATATCTCCATTAAATCTGGGCAATTCCCAATGGGTGGAAAACTGCTCAAGTAATACCACTTTTTAAATCTGGAGATGCTGAAATGACCTCTAACTATAGACCCATTAGTCTTCTTCCAGTTTTCTCTAAAGTCCTGGAGAAGATTGTCTCAGAACAACTGATGCACCCCCTTGAGACAAACCATTATTTGCATCCCCTGCAATTCGGATTTAGACACAACTATTCTATAGAATCTGCCACTTGTTTTTTAACCGAAAATATCAAAAATTCACTTGATAAAGGAAATGTGGTTGGTGCAGTATTTTTAGATCTAAAAAAGGCGTTTGATACAGTAAATCATGACATCTTAATTTCAAAACTAACTAAGTTCAATTTTTCAAAACAGTCATTGTCCTGGTTTGTCATACTTAAAGGGCCATGAACAATGTGTTACAATTAATAGTGTGAGATCCACTTTTCTCAAAATTGAAACGGGGATCCCTCAGGGCACTTATACTCTTGGGACCTATACTCTTCAGCCTCTACATCAACGATTTGACAGATATAAGTCTACAGATGTATGCAGATGACACAGTTGTATATGCATCTGGTAAAACCTGTACTTTTGTGGCTGAGAAACTAAATGCCAACTTATACAAAATATCATCTTGGCTGGCCTCATCTTGTTTAACTTTAAACACTAAAAAGACAAACTCTGTCTGCTTCTCCATCAAAAAACTACCCCTAACAAACCTCCTCAATATAAAAATCAATGGTGAGCTCATTGAACAAGTACCTGAAGTAAAGTATCTGGGAATAATTATAGACAATCAGTTGAACTTTAAAAGTCATATTAAGAAAATGTGTAAAACCATTAAGGCAAACTTGGGCTGTTTTATGATTATAAGAAACTTTGACTTTTAACTGTGCTTTTCTGTTCATGAATTCTATGATTCTCTCACAAATATCTTATGGCTTAACCACATGGTCCCAGGCTCACCAGTCATCAATTAAGGCCATAGAGTGTCTCTATAATCGAGCCTTGAAAGTCCTGGACAAAAAAAGAATAAGGTATCATCACTGTCAAATTCTAAGCAAATATACGATCCTAAGTTTTGCTAACTTTATTTCCTTACATTTTGTTAAATTGGTCTTCAGGTGCCTAAATGGCGCTGCTCCCCAGCTGCTGTGCAAAACAATAACAAGACTGCAAAGTGGTGCCAGATCCACCACCCGAGCAGCGTCAAAAGGCAATTGTAGTATCCCCTTCTGCAGAACATCTTTTGCTCAAACTGCCTTTTCAGTAAAAGGGACAAAATTATGGAACTCACTGCCAGACCACTTGAAATATATCCCTACATATATCACATTCAAAAGAAACACAAAATTGTGGCTAATTCAACAACAATCTTGTTCTCATATTTAGCTTTTACACTGTGCTCTCTCTGTATGTCTTTTTCTCTTTTCCATTTTTTATCTCATTTCCATTTCCATTTTCCTATTTTTAATCTGTATTATCATTTTTAACCAAAAGCCCTACTATGGACAAGTGTTGCGAATTAGCTTTGGCTAAAAACACTAGGATGCATACATCAGATGATTGTTTCAAGTATATCTCTATATATGTATCTGTCCCTATTTAAATAAACCTCAATCAATCAATCTAATTATTTCATGCCTACAAAAGATCCAATAAAACCATCCTCTCCAGTTTGAAGGGTCTCGACCCGAAATGTCGCCTATCTCCTTCGCTCCTTAGATGCTGCTGCACCCGTTGAGTTTCTCCAGCCTTTTGTGTAACCCTCTCCAGTCTGTCATTGCCGTCTAATCCTGTAAACATGTGGCAACAAAATCACCAGATCCCTTCTTAGAAAATGTCTCCAGACCTGCTTGTGACAACATTTTGGACAGACTGAGTGCTGGAGTAACTCAGTGGGACAGGCAGCATCTGTGGAGAGAAGGAATGAGTGACGTTTCGGGTCAAGACCCTTCTTCAGACTGAGTGAGTGTGAGTTCAGTGAGAACATTACGTTCGGTTGCTCTGTGAATGCATCTTATTGCCCTCTCCTGTTTAAATTAACAAATTCTCCAAATCCACACTATCCAGGACTTTCATTATTATGTCCCCCCTCATTCTTCTAAACTCCAGCGAGTACAGGCCCAGAGTCTTTGTACACTCCTCATACATTAATATGCTGGCTTTGGAGAGGGTCCAGAGGAGGTTTACAAGAAAGATCCCAGGAATTAGTAGGTTAACCTATGATGAGCGTTTGTCGGCACTGGGCCTGTACTCGCTGGAGTTTAGAAGAATGAAGGGGGGACCTCATTGAAACGTACAGAATAATGAAAGGGTACACAAAAAGCTGGAGAAACTCAGCGGGTGCAGCAGCATCTAAGGAGCGAAGGAGATAGGCGACGTTTCAGGTCGAGACCCTTCTTCAGACTGGAGAAGGGTCTCGACCCGAAACGTCGCCTATCTCCTTCGCTCCTTAGATGCTGCTGCACCCGCTGAGTTTCTCCAGCTTTTTGTGTACCCTCGATTCTCCAGCATCTGCAGTTCCTTCTTTAAAAAGAATAATGAAAGGCTTGGATAGAGTGGATGTGGAGAGGATGTTTCCACTAGTGGGAGAGTCTAGGAGCAGAGGTCACAGCCTCAGAATTAAAGAACATTCTTTTAGGAAGGAGGCGAGAAGAAATTTATTTAGTCAGAGTGGTGAATCTGTGGGATTAATTGCCACAGATGGCTGTGGAGGCCACAAGTCAGTTTATATTTTTAGGGCAGAGATAGATAGATTATTGATTAGTACATGTGTCAGGGGTTATGGGGAGAAGGTAGGAAAATGGGGTTAGGAGGGAGAGATAGGTCAGCTATGATTAAATGGCAGAGTAGACGATAGGCCGAATGGCCTATTTCTGCTCCTATTCCTTATGACCTTATGAAACCAATCATCTCCAGAATCATTCTTGTAAACCTCCTCTGGACCTCTCCAGAACCAGCACATCCCTCCTCAGATATGGGGCCCAAAACTCCTCACAATACTCCAATTGTGGCCTCACCAGCACCAGTAAAGCTTCAGCATTACATCCGCATCTCTAAACTTCTTCTGGGTCGTAGTCACCCTGCACGGACGCAGGCCCTTCAGCCCAACTCGCCCACATCGACCAACATGCCCCATCTATACCAGTCCCAGAAACAGGCCCTCCAGCGCAACTTGCCCACACCGACCAACATGCCCCATCTATACTAGTCCCAGTCACAGAAACAGGCCCTTCAGCCCTACTTGCTCACATCGACCAACATGCCCCATCTATACCAGTCCCAGAAACAGGCCCTCCAGCGCAACTTACCCACACCGACCAACATGCCCCATCTATACTAGTCCCTGAGTCACAGAAACAAGGCCCTTCAGCCCAACTTGCCCACACTGGCCAACATGCCCCATCTACACTAGTCCCAGAGTCACAGAAATAGACCCTTCAGCCCAACCTGCCCACACCAGCCAACATGCCCATCTGCACTAGTCCCAGACATGGGAACAGGCCCTTCAGCCCAACTTGCCCACACCAACCAACATGCCCCATCTACACTAGTCCCAGTCACGGAAACAGGCCTTTCAGCCCAACTTGCCCACACCAGCCAACATGCCCCATCTATACTAGTCCCAGTCCCAGAAACAGGCCCTTCCTTCAGCCCAACTTGCCCACACCGACCAACATGCCCCATCTGCACTAGTCCCAGTCACGGAAACAGGCCCTTCAGCCCAATTTTCCCACACCAGCCAACTTGCTCCATCTATACTAGCCCCAGTCACAGAAACAGGCCCTTCAGCCCAACTTGCCCATACCGGCCAACATGCCCCATCTACACTAGTCCCAGTCACGGACACAGGCCCTTCAGCCCAATTTGCCCACACCAGCCAACATGCCCCATCTACAATAGTCACACTTGCCTGCATTTAGCCTGTATCTAAACCTGTCATCCATCTGTTTAAAGATAACTTAAATGTTGTGATAGTACCTGCCTCAACTACCTGCGGTAAAGTGAATGAGTGAGAGAGAGAGAGATGGGTAGACAGCGGGAGAGAGAGGGAGAAGAGAGAAAAAAATTGAGGGGAGAGAGAATGGCCATCGCAATGATAATGTAGACACAACGTGGTCTCACCAAATGTACATAATGTAGATTTGGTGAGACCACACCTGGAGTATTGCGTACAGTTTTGGTCTCCAAATCTGAGGAAAGACGTTCTTGCCATAGAGGGGGTTCAGACTGATTCCTGGGATGTCGGGACTTTCATATGAAGAAAGACTGGATAGACTCGGCTTGTACTCACTAAAATTTAGAAGATTGAGGGGGGATCTTATAGAAACGTACAACATTAGGGTTAGGACCGAGATGAGGAAAACATTCTTTACACAGAGAGTTGTGAGTCTATGGAATTATCTGCCACAGAAGGTTGTTGAGGCCAGTTCATTGGCTATATTCAAGAGGGAGTTGGATGTGGCTCTTGTGGCTAAAGGGATCAGGGGGTATGGAGAGAAGGCAGGTACGGGATACTGAGTTGGATGATCAGCCATGATCATATTGAATTGGGGTGCAGGCTCAAAGGGCTGAATGGCCTACTCCTGCACCTATTTTTCTACAAGGAACTGCAGAAGTTGTTTACAAGACACAAAAGTGCTGGAGTAGCTTTGGGATGGCACGGTGGTGCAGAGGTAGAGTTGCTGCCTCACAGCGCAAGAGACCGGGTTCCATCCTGACCACAGGTGCTGTCTGTACAGAGTTTGCACGTTCTCTCCCTGTGACCTGCGTGGGTTTTCTCCGGGCGCTCCGGTTTCCTCCCACACTCCAAAGACGTGCAGATTTGTAGGTTAATTGGCTTCGGTAAAGATTGTAAATTGTCCCCCAGTGTGTGTGTGTGTGGGGGGGATAGTGTTAGTGTGCGATGATCGCTGGTCGGCACGGACTCGGTGAGCCGAAGGGCCTGTTTCCGCACTTTAAGTAAACTAGGCGGATCAGGCAACATCAAAGGGTGACAGGGATGAGGGAGCAGTGTGGGAAGGAGAGGAAGTGGAGGGAGTGTGTGAGGGGACGGGGCGAAGGGAGGGAGCTTCGCTCTGTGATTATGTCTGACCCCAGATCTGTCAAACACTCTTCTCGGGAGTGAAGCACGTAAACACACAGTGTCCCCCTGTGTGTGTGTGTCCGTCTGTGTGTCTCCATGTCTGCGTGTCTCCCTGTCTGTGTCCGCCTGTGTGTGTGTGCGTGTCTCCCTATCTGTGTGCGTGTGTGTCTCCATGTGTGTCCGTCTGTGTGTGTGTCTCCCTGTCTGTGTCCGTCTGTGTGTGTGTGTGTGTGTGTGTGTGTCTCCCTGTCTGTGTCCGCCTGTGTGTGTCCGTCTGTGTGCGTGTGTCTCCCTGTGTGTGTGTGTTTGTCTCCCTGTGTCTGTGTCGCCATGTCTGTGTGTGTCCGGACGAGTTTGACAAACGCCGTGGATTCTCCCGAGCAACAGGTCGCTGCCAGTTGTAGGATGTTCATGATTAAATCCCAAATACAGACGAGCGCGGGCGGGGAAGAGGTTGCAGCTCTTTCTAGTGGCTCTTAAAAGGGCCTTTGTTGGACAGAGTGAAATGGAGACAAGAAGGGAGTCTTGAAGGGCCAGGATCCAAAACGTCGTCTGTCCATTCCCTCCCTCCACAGATGCTGCCTGACCCGCTGAATTCCTCCAGCTGCGTTTCTTCTGACCGAGGAGTTTGAACCTCATCGATCTTCGACAAGATCTCGGGCTGGAATCACATCTCGGTCGCGGTCTCCCTCGCCATCATCGTCAAGGCCGGTCGCAGAGGGGCCCTGCGGCGCTGGACCATCTCGGAGCCGAGCTGACCTGCAGATGTTTGTGCGTAGCTGGACTTGCGGGGACTGAGCGCCGGTGAGTTTGTCACCGCGAACACCATCAATGGAGCAGAATGACACAAGAAAGAGACTCCCCGCCCTCACACTCGCCCCTCGCTCCTCAAGGGGACCCGACCCGTCGGTCAGCGGCCCCTGAGAAGATATTTATTCAACTGCGGGAGGGGGGCGATGTCTTTCACCTTGACCCTTAGTCGTGTTCGGAACGCAAACCCGGTCCGGCCGGTGAAGCCTCGCCGACCAGTGGGATGACCAGTGGATTGTGTCCTGAAGGATCCCTGGCGGGCGGGAGCCGCCGCTGTCCACTCGGGGCGGGGGCGGGGGCGCGCGTCGATGTCTTTCTCCGGCCATTCGTTTTTTAGAGACCCCGCCATGTCCCGCCCCCCCCCCCCCTCGCTGACCATTGGACCTCGCTCCGGCCACGGCGTTGTCCGTCTGCGCGAAACCCTGCCAAACCTCAGCAAAGGAAAGTTCGTGCGAAGCGATTGTCCGCTCGCCCCGGCCACGACCCCGCGTCACCCCCTCCCCCCCCCCCCCCCACTGGCGCCAAGCCGGACACTGAGGGAGACTTGAGGGTGATTGTTAAGGGGTGTCCCACTATAGCGACCATATTTGGTGAGGTTAGGAAAGTTTTACACTCGCCACACGCATGGTCGACACTTGGTCGTAGATGATCACTGGTAAAGGGGCTGTCCAACTGCGGCGACCTAATCTGCGAGTTAAGAAGAGTGTCTTCGACCTTCAAGCTCGAGGGCACTCGCCTGGAAAACCTCGAGCTGGATCGACCGTCAGCGATGAAACCGCGAGCTGGATCGACCTCTGCGCACACACACACCCAAACACATCGCAAATGCGGGGTCAGGGAAAGCGGAGGAGCGCTGTCTGAAATTCACACCCGCTATGAAAAGGAAGAAAAGACGGCTGCACAGTTACGGTTTGTCCTTTAGAGAGCGCGGGGAGGGGGGGAGAAGGAGGAGAGAAGGAGTGGAGACGCTTTTAAGAAGTCAGACAACGTTAATAAAGTTTAGCGGGCATTTTACCTACCGGTCGGTTTTCCTGGGTCCTGAAAACTCCAATGAGCCAATTGAAATGCCCGGTCAGATTGCCTACGGCTGCCCTCGACTGCCAGTAACTACATAGCGACCCCCTCTAGAAACATAGAAACATAGAAATTAGGTGCAGGAGTAGGCCATTCAGCCCTTCGAGCCTGCACCGCCATTCAATATGATCATGGCTGATCATCCAACTCAGTATCCCGTACCTGCCTTCTCTCCATACCCTCTGATCCCCTTAGCCACAAGGGCCACATCCAACTCACTCTTAAATATAGCCAATGAACTGGCCTCAACTACCCTCTGTGGCAGAGAGTTCCAGAGACTCACCACTCTCTGTGTGAAGAAAGTCTTTCTCATCTCGGTCTTAAAGGATTTCCCCCTTATCCTTAAGCTGTGACCCCTTGTCCTGGACTTCCCCAACATCGGGAACAATCTTCCTGCATCTAGCCTGTCCAACCCCTTAAGAATTTTGTAAGTTTCTATAAGATCCCCTCTTAATCTCCTAAATTCCAGAGAGTATAAACCGAGTCTATCCAGTCTTTCTTCATAAGACAGTCCTGACATCCCAGGAATCAGTCTGGTGAACCTTCTCTGCACTCCCTCTATGGCAATAATGTCCTTCCTCAGATTTGGAGACCAAAACTGCACGCAATACTCCAGGTGTGGTCTCACCAAGACCCTGTACAACTGAAGTAGAACCTCCCTGCTCCTGTTACTCAAATCCTTTTGCTATGAAAGCTAACATACCATTCGCTTTTTTTCACTGCCTGCTGCACCTGCATGCCTACTTTCAATGACTGGTGTACCATGACACCCAGGTCTCGCTGCATCTCCCCTTTTCCTAATCGGCCACCATTTAAATAATAGTCTGCTTTCCTGTTTTTGCCACCAAAGTGGATAACCTCACATTTATCCACATTATACTGCATCTGCCAAACATTTGCCCACTCACCCAGCCTATCCAAGTCACCTTGCAGTCTCCTAGCATCCTCCTCACAGCGAACACTGCCCCCCAGCTTAGTGTCATCCGCAAACTTGGAGATATTGCCTTCAATTCCCTCATCCAGATCATTAATATATATTGTAAATAGCTGGGGTCCCAGCACTGAGCCCTGCGGTACCCCACTAGTTACTGCCTGCCATTGTGAAAAGGACCCGTTTACTCCTACTCTTTGCTTCCTGTTTGCCAGCCAGTTCTCTATCCACATCAATACTGAACCCCTAATACCGTATGCTTTAAGTTTGTATACTAATCTCTTATGTGGGACCTTGTCGAAAGCCTTCTGGAAGTCCAGATATACCACATCCACTGGTTCTCCCTTATCCACGCTACTAGTTACATCCTCGAAAAATTCCACAAGATTCGTCAGACATGATTTACCTTTTGTAAATCCATGCTGACTTTGTCCAATGATTTCACCACTTTCCAAATGTGCTGCTATCCCATCTTTAATAACTGACTCTAGCAGTTTCCCCACTACCGATGTTAGACTAACTGGTCTGTAATTCCCCGTTTTCTCTCTCCCTCCCTTCTTAAAAAGAGGGGTTACATTTGCTACCCGCCAATCCTCAGGAACTACTCCAGAATCTAAAGAGTTTTGAAAGATTATCACTAATGCATCCACTATTTCCTGAGCTACTTCCTTAAGTACTCTGGGATGCAGCCTATCTGGCCCTGGGGATTTATCGGCCTTTAATCTATTCAATTTACCCAACACCACTTCCCGACTGACCTGGATTTCACTCAATTCCTCCTTTGACCCACAGTCCCCTGCTATTTCAGGCAGATTATTTATGTCTTCCTTAGTGAAGACGGAACCAAAGTAGTTATTCAATTGGTCCGCCATATCCTTGTTCCCCATGATCAACTCACCTGTTTCTGACTGCAAGGGACCTACATTTGTTTTAACTAACCTCTTTCTCTTCACATATCTATAAAAACTTTTGCAGTCAGTTTTTATGTTCCCTGCCAGTTCTCTTTCATAATCTATTTTTCCTTTCCTAATTAAGCCCTTTGTCCTCCTCTGCTGGTCTCTGAATTTCTCCCAGTCCTCTGGTATGCTGCTTTTTCTGGCTACTTTGTACGCATCATCCTTTGCTTTGATACTATCCCTGATTTCCCTTGTTATCCACGGATGCACTACCTTCCCCGATTTATTCTTTTGCCAAACTGGGATGAACAATTTTTGTAGTTCATCCATGCAGTCTTTAAATGTCTTCCATTGTATATCCACCGTCAACCCTTTTAGAATTAATTGCCAGTCAATCTTGGCCAATTCACGTCTCATACCATCAAAGTTACCTTTCTTTAAGTTCAGAACCATTGTTTCTGAATTAACAATGTCACTCTCCATCCTAATGGAGAACTCGACCATATTATGGTCACTCTTGCCCAAGGGGGCACGTACAACAAGACGGCTAATCACCCCTTCCTCATTACTCAAAACCCAGTCTAAAATAGCCTGCTCTCTCGTTGGTTCCTCTACATGTTGATTTAGATAACTATCCCGCATACATTCCAAAAAATCCTCTTCCTCAGCACCCCTGCCAATTTGATTAACCCAATCTATATGTAGATTGAAGTCACCCATTATAACTGTTTTGCCTTTGTCGCACGCATTTCTAATTTCCTGTTTGATACCATCCCCAACTTCTCTGCTACTGTTAGGTGGCCTGTACACAACACCCACCAGCGTTTTCTGCCCCTTAGTGTTTTTGTAGCTCTACCCATACCGATTCCACATCCTCCAAGCTAATGTCCTTCCTTTCCATTGCTTTAATCTCCTCTCTAACCAGCAACGCTACTCCACCTCCTTTTCCTTTCTCTCTATCCCTCCTGAATATTGAATATCCCTGGATGTTCAGCTCCCAGCCTACGTCACCCTGGAGCCATGTCTCCGTGATCCCAACTATATCATAATCATTAATATCTATCTGCACGTTCAACTCGTCCACCTTATTACGAATACTCCTTGCATTGAGACACAAAGCCTTCAGGCTTGTCTTTACAACGCATTTACCCCTTATACAATTTTGCTGAAAAGTGGCCCTTTTTGATTTTAGCCCTGGTTTTGTCTGCCTGCCACTTTTACCTTTCACCTTGCTACCTAATGCTTCTACCCTCATTTTACACCCTCCTGCCTCTCTGCTCTTGTACCCATCCCCCTGCCACATTAGTTTAAATCCTCCCCGACAGCACTAGCAAACACTCCCCCAAGAACATTGGTTCCATTCCATTCCAGGTGCAAACCGTCCTGTTTGTACCGGTCCCACCTCCCCCAGAACTGGTCCCAGTGCCCTAAAAATTTGAATCCCTCCCCCTTGCACCACTTTTCAAGCCACGTATTCATTTGCATTATCCTCCTATTTCTACTCTGACTGGCCCGTGGTACTGGTAGTAATCCGGAGATTACTACCTTTGAGGTCCTACTTTTAAGTTTATCTCCTAGCTCCCTAAATTCACCTTGTAGGACCTCATCCCTTTTTTTACCTATATCGTTGGTGCCAACATGCACCACGACAACTGGCTGTTCACCCTCCCCCTCCAGAATGTTCTGCAGCCGTTCAGTGACATCCCTGACCTTTGCACCAGGGAGGCAACATACCATCCTGGAGTCTCGTTTGCGGCCGCAGAAACGCCTATCTATTCCCCTGACAATTGAATCCCCTATTACTATTGCCCTTCCCCTCTTTTTTCCCCCCTCATGTGCTGCAGAGCCACCCATGGTGCCATGAACCTGGCTGCTGCTGCATTCCCCTGATGAGCCATCTCCCTCAACAGTATCCAAAATGGTATACCTGTTTAGGAGGGAGATGACCGCAGGGGACTCCTGCACTACCTGCCTACTGCTTTGCTGGCTATTGGCCACCCGTTCCCTTCTTGTCCTCCTACCTTTTGCCTGCGGTGTGACCAACTCACTGTACGTGCTATCCACGACTTTCTCCGCATCGTGGATGCTCCAGTATGAATCCAGCCGCAGTTCCAATCGTTCAATGCGATCTGCCAGGAGCTGCAGCTGGACACACTTCCTGCAAACGTAGTCACCAGGGACACCGACCATCTCCCTGATCTCCCACATGTTGCAGGCTGAACAAACCATGGGGCCAATCTCTACTGCCATACCTTACTCCCAAATTACTAAAAAAAAACACAAAAACTTATCCTTTAAACTTTACTACTAAATACTGAATCCCTAACTCCCAGAATCCCTCACTCCCAGAAGGCAGAAATGTAAAATAGTAAACCCGGGGTTGCACCCAATCAGCTGCTTCCTCGGGTCCTCTTCCACCAATCAGCGGCTTCCTCAAAAAAAACCTACTTCTCCAAATGGAACGTTATGGATTTCGGTAAAAACAAGGCCTCTGGAAACACAAGCCCCGCGCTAGATTTTAAACCTACCGGTCGGGTGTCGCTCCTCCCCCTCCTTCACTTCCTCCAACGGCTCCTGTGGGCCTCTGGAAACACAAGCCCCGCGCTAGATTTTAAACCTACCGGTCGGGTGTCGCTCCTCCCCCTCCTTCAATTCCTCCAACGGCTCCTGTGGGCCTCTCTACTGCACTACGAGTTCAAAAGAACCATGCCAACCAAATTTTACTCGCGGAAAATTTTTTAACATGCTGAAAAATATTCCGCGACCTAGCTGAGGCCGTGAGTATTCGGGATCTTCCCTCGAGCATTAAGGAGAGTTCCAGTGACCTCACAGGACCTCCTCCTTAAAGGGCCTGTCCCACTGTGGGGACCTAATTTGCGACTTTAGAAGAGATTGCCCTCCACTCAAACTCACAGCATGGTCGACACGTGGTCCTAGGAGGTCTTTGTAACTCTCGTTCATGCTCGAGAGTAGTCCCCGCGTACTCGAGGCCTCAGTCAGGTCGCGGCGTTTTTTTCAGCATGCTGAAAAATGCCCACGAGTAAAAAAAGGTAGTCATGGAAAAAATCGATATTTTTTCACTCGTAGGTTTAGTCGAGGTAAGTCGTAGTAGGTCGTAATGCTATCGTAGGTAATCGAAGGTAGTCAAAGGTAAAGCTAGTTGAGAAAAAAAAGTAAACCGAACGGTAATGTTAAATGCCCGCTAAACTTTATTAAGTTATCTGGCTTCTTAAAAGTGTCTTCACTACTTCTCCCCCCTTCTCTCCCATCCCCCCACCCCCCGCACTCTCTAAATTCACTGGTGTGAATTTCACACAGCGCTCACCCGCTTTCCCTGGCCCCCGCCTTTGTGGTGTGTGTGTGTGTGTGTGTGTGTGTGTGTGTGTGTGTGTGTGTGTGTGTGTGTGTGTGTGTGTGTGTGTGTGTGTGTGTGTGTGTGTGTGTGTGTGTGTGTGTGTGTGTGTGTGTGTGTGTGTGTGTGTGTGTGTGTGTGTGTCTCTGTGTGTGTGTGTGTGTGTGTGTGTGTGTGTGTGTGTGTGTGTGTGTGTGTGTGTGTACAGACGGTCGATCCAGTTCGCAGTTTCATCGCTGACGGTCAATCCAGCTTGAGGTTTTTCAGGCGAGTGCCCTCGAGCTTGAAGGTCGAAGACAGTCGCTGAACAGTCGCGTTAGTGGGACAGGCCCTTAAGTCTCCTTCATGGTCGAGAGGAGTTCCCACATAGTGGTTACTACTTGTGGCGTCAGTTTGATCGAGGAAAAATTTTAAACAAGTAAAAATTGGTCAGCATGGAGAAAATCGATACTTTTGAACTTGTAGTGCAGTGGTAGTGGGGTCGCCAGGTCGTTGTAGGTAGTCGAGGTAGCCATCGATAATCTCCTTTGCTGACTGGGCATTTTAATTGGCTCATTGGGGAAACAAAAACATAAGCACAAGTTTTCAGAACCAAGGAAAACCGAGTTTTCAGAACCAAGGAATGTCAAATGCCCGCTAAACTTCACAGCTGTGTATCACAGGCTTATTAAAAGTTGTCTGGCTTCTTAAAGGCGTCTCCACTCCCACCCCGCCCCTCCTCCCTCCTTCTCCCCTCCCCGCTCTTTTAAAGGACTTACCGTACACTGTGCTAGCCGTCTTTAACCTTCCTGTTCATTGCGATGTGTGTCTGTATCACCTTGGCTTTGCACCATGTAAATTTCAGACAGCGCTCCCCCGGTTTCCCTGGCCCCCGCCTTTTTGATGTGTTTGTGCCCGTGAGTGTGTGTGTGTGCGTGTGTGTGTATGTGTGTGTGTGTGTGTTCATCTCTGACGGTCAATCCAGCTTACGGTTTTTCAGGTGAGTGCCCCTGAGCTTGAAGGTCGCAGACAGTTTGCTGAAAAGTCACGTAAGTGGGACAGGCCCTTTAGGCTGTGGGCCGAGCATCAAAAATATGTCTAGAATTTAACTTTCGTGACTCATGTCTGGGAACTACTTGAAATTCTGCACAGATTTAGATAAAATATAACTGAGAAGGAAGTCATAACTCGTCAGTGCCAAAAGTTGCACATTAAGTAATTAAACTAATTAGAAAATGAGATTGAAAAAGTAAGCGCCATCTAGTGTCCAATGCCCATATTACACCACAGGAGCCTAATTCCGTCTGTTTAAACTATATTATTATACTATATATATATATATATATATATATATATATATATATATATATATATAATATATATATGTGTGTGTGTGTGTGTGTGTGTGTGTGTGTGTGTGTGTGTGTGTGTGTGTGTGTGTGTGTGTGTGTGTGTGTGTGTGTGAATATGACTGGAGATATATAATTATATATCATTTATTATATAAAAATAATATAATGAATATAATTGTGAGTGTATATTTTGAAAGAGACTGCCGTAGAGGTCCGGATCCTGAACCAGCCTAATTAATGGGTGAGGGCAGTTCCTGTGGGTTCCCCCGTTTACTGAACCCCTAGAGACGCAGCACAGAAACGGGCCCTTCGGCCCACGGAGTCTATGCCGACCAACGATCCCTGCACTATCCTACAAACACTAGGACAATTTACATTTATACCAAGCCAATTAACCTACAAACCTGTATGTCTTTGGAATGTGGGCACGAGGAGAACGTACAAACTCCGTACAGACAGCACCCATAGTCGGGATCGAACCCGGTCTCCGGTGCTGAAAGTGCTGTAAGGCAGCCACTCTACCGCTGCGCCACCGTCCCGCACCAAGATAATGAGTTTAGAGATGCAGAGCGGAAATAGGCCCTTCGGCCGACCGAGTCATAGAAACAGAAAAATAGGAGCAGGAGTAGGCCATTCGGCCCTTTGAGCCAGCACCGCTATTCAATATGATCAAGGCTGATCATCTAAAATCAGTACCCCTTTCCTGCTTTCTCCCCATATCCCCTGACTCCGTTAGCCGTAAGAGCAAAATCTAAATATCTCTTGAAAACATCCAGTGAATTGCCCTCCACTGCCTTCTGTGGCAGAGAATTCCACAGATTCACAACTCCCTGGGTGAAAAAAGTTCTCTTATCTTTAATCGGCCGAATCATTGCTATTAAAATGTTTATTCTACCTACATTTTTGTATTTATTTCAGACGATACCAATTTTTATTGCTAAATCTTTCTTTGATATTATTGACTCAAAAATCTCTTCATATATATGGCAGAATAAAAATCCCAGACTAAGTAAAAAATACTTACAGAAATCAAAAAAAGATGGTGGTTTGGCACTGCCGAACCTTAGATTTTACTATTGGGCAGTTAATGCTCGCTATTTATCATTTTTGACAAAAGATTTTGAAGATACCCAATGCCCAGGATGGATAAATCTTGAATGTGATTCTATGCAAGGGCTATCATTGGCTTCAATTGAATTGAATAAATATACAATTAACCTAATAATAAGACATACATTCCGAATATGGTTTCAATTTTGTACGTTTTTTGGATTGAATGATTTTATCTTATCGAGTCCTATCATATGTAATTTCTTCTTCGAACCTTCTAGTACTGATCAAGCCTTTCTGTTATGGAAAAGGAAGGGATTAGCAGTTTGGATGGTTGTTTTATGTCTTTTGAACAACTCTCCAATAAATATAATCTACCTAACTCATATTTCTTAAGATATTTACAAACTAGACATTTTTTGAAGGCTACTTTACCCTCTTTTCCGTTACCACATCAAACCAAAATCTTGGAAAAAAAATTACATTTGAACCCTTGTCAGAAAAGGATTTAATAATTACTGTTTATGAGTTGATTTTGAAATTACAAATAGATACATTGGATAAAATTAAGAATGACTGGGAAAGAGAACTTCAAATTTCTCTACCTATATAGAAATGGGAGAGGATTCTTCAATTAGTTAATACTTCCTCAATGTGTGCAAGACACGATCTGATACAATTTAAGGTGGTTCACAGAGCTCATATGTCAAAAGATAAGTTAGCTCATTTTTATGGTCATATAAATCCTATCTGTGACAGATGTAATTCTGAAGTGGCCTCACTGACTCGCATGTTTTGGTCTTGCCAACTTTGGAAACATATTGGAAAGACATTTTTGACACTATTTCTGTAGTTTTAGGTATTGATTTACAACCTCATCCTATTGCTGCAATTTTTGCGCTACCAATGTTGGATTCTACCTATCTGTCCTGTTCTGTTCTGCCCATCGGCTGATTGCTTATTACTACATTAATTGCCAGAAGATCCATTTTATTTAAATGGAAAGACTCTAATCCTCCTACCACACTTCATTGGTACTCTGAAACGATATCATGTTTAAATTTAGAAAAAATTAGGAGTGACATCGTCTAACCCTTGTTTAAATTTGATAGGACTTGGGGAAGCTTTATTCAACATTTTCACACGATATAAATTGTCCCCTCTCCAACCGTTATAATTATTATTTTTCCTTTATACGGTGGAATGGACAAACAGGGACTTAAATTGGTGAAATTCTTTGTAGCCCAGATTTTGTTTTGCTATTTAAAAAAAAGTTTTTCTCTTTTTATCTTTTTGTTTTTTTATATATACAAGTTCTCTTTTAAACACTTAACCATATTGACATAGAGACCGGGCAGTCTATACCCAATGTGTATTTTGACACTGGACTCATACTTAGGTTATACTTGTTATTAATGTAATCCTGATCCCTATGTATCCCTATGTTATGTTTGTCATTATTGGGGTTTTTTGTGTTGGTTTGTTTTTGTTTTTGAAAAAAAAATAAAAGATTTTAAAAGAAAGAAAGACAAATGTTTATCATCATTAGATCTGATCAAGGAGAAATATTGACTTTACCAAAAGATATCAATGATACATTTTTACAATATTATCAAAATCTTTATTTATCTAAACTAGCAGGACAATCAGATGGAATGGAAACATTCCTACAAGAATGTCATATTAATAGTTTAGATCAGGAAGGTAGAGAATTGTTAAACGCTGATATATCGGACCTTCCCTAACCAGAAGCCGTGGATGAACAGGGAGGTCAGACTCCTGCTGAAGGCTCGCGACGCCGCTTTTAAATCTGGCGATGCTGAGGGTTACAGCTCATCCAGGGCCAATCTGAAAAAGGGAATCAGGAATGCTAAACTTAATCACAAACGGCGGATTGAATAGCATTTCCGAAATAACTCTGACCCCAGGCGCATGTGGCAAGGAATCAAATCCATTGCCGATCACCATAAAGTTAACACTCCCCCCCCAGACAATGCCTCCCTTCCTGACGAGCTAAACTATTTCTACGCCCGCTTCGACCGGGACAACAAAACTCCTGCCATCAAAGGTGCTCCACCCCCGCATGAACAACCCCTCAGTCTCTCCACCTCTGCTGTTCAGGATGCACTGAGCAAGGTGAATGAGCACAAAGCTGCCGGCCCCGATGGCATCCCCGGGCGGGTGCTCAGGGCATGTGCTGGACAACTATCCCTGGTCCTCACTGACATCTTCAATCTGTCACTGGCCCAGGGTGTCGTCCCCACTTGCCTCAAGACATCTACCATTGTGCCAGTGCCCAAACAATCAGCGACAGGGAGTCTCAATGATTTCCGGCCAGTGGCACTCACCCCTGTCATCGCCAAGTGCTTCGAGCGGCTGATCTTGGCTCACCTCAAAGCCAGCCTCCCCCCCACACTGGACCCCCATCAGTTTGCCTACCGGACCAATAGGTCAACAGAAGACGCCATATCTGCGGCCCTACACTCTGCCCTGACCCACCTGGACAGCAATAACACCTACATCAGGCTGCTGTTCATCGACTTCAGCTCCGCCTTTAACACTGTCATACCCGCTAGCTTGATCACCAAACTCAGCGGTCTTGGCATCTCCACTTCCCTCTGCAATTGGACACTGGATTTCCTCACTAACAGACCCCAGTCTGTTAGGATCAACAACCTCACCTCCTCCACTATAACACTGAATACTGGCGTGCCACAAGGCTGTGTGCTCAGTCCTCTCCTCTACTCTCTCTTCACCCATGACTGCATCCCTAAGTTTAGCTCCAACGCCATCATAAAATTTGCCGACGACACCACGGTGGTAGGACTGATCAGCGATAACGACGAGTCAGCCTACAGGGAGGAGGTCCAGCACCTGACAACCTGGTGTGCCAATAACAACCTCGTCCTTAACTCCCAAAAGACGAAGGAGATCATTGTCGACTTCAGGTAGAACAGAGGGGGCAGACACACCCCCATCCATATAAACGGGACTGAGGTGGAGCGGGTCTCCAACTACAAATTCCTCGGGGTACACATCTCGGAGGATCTGTCCTGGTCCCTCAACACCTCCAAGCTGGTCAAAAAGGCGCAGCAGCGCCTTTATTTCCTGAGGAGGCTCAAAAAAGCCCACCTGTCCCCCCAGATCCTGACCAACTTCTACCGCTGTACCATCGAAAGCATCCTGACCACCTGCTTTACGGTATGGTACAGCAGTTGCACCGTAGCAGACAGGAAGGCACTACAACGGGTGGTGAAAACCGCCCAGCACATCATCGGTGCCCCGCTCCCTGCTTTGGATGCCCTCCACCGGAAACGGTGTCTGAGACGGGCTGGGAAGATCATCAAGGACCCCTCCCATCCTAACCATGGACTGTTTGCCCTCCTACCATCGGGGAGGCGGTACAGGAGCCTCAGGTCCCGCACCAGCAGGATGAGGAGTAGCTTCTACAATAACACGATCGCACTGCTGAACTCGGAGTCCCGCCGATAGATTCCCACATCTGTATTTATTTATCTGCATTTATCTAAACATTGCTATCACTACGTATTGACACTAAACTGCATTTCGTTGTACCCATACTTGTATCTGTGCAATGACATTAAATTTGAATTGAATTGAATTGAATTGAATCAGTAAAAGATATTGAAGAATCAATTGGATCATTAAATAACGGAAAAGCTGCAGGCCCTGATGGCTTAGGTGTTGAATTTTATAAGAAGTTTCATGATCGGATCTCTCCACGCTTACATACAATATATAAATATGCTTATGAACAAGGAAAGTTACCAGAATCATTAAATGAGTCTACAATTACACTTATCCCTAAAGCTGATAAAGATTTGGAAGAGTTAAAGAAGGAACTGCAGATGCTGGAGAATCGAGGGTTACACAAAAAGCTGGAGAAACTCAGCGGGTGCAGCAGCATCTAAGGAGCGAAGGAGATAGGCGACGTTTCGGGTCGAGACCCTTCTTCAGACTGGTCAGGGATCAGGGAAACGAGAGATATAGACGGTGATGTGGAGAGATAAGGAACAATGAGTGAAAGATATGCAAAAAAGTATCGATGATAAAGGGAACAAGCCATTGCAAGCTGTTTGTGGTGTGAAAATGAGAAGCTGGTGCGACTGGGGTGGGGGAGGGAGATAGAGATAGAGGGAATGCCAGGGCCCGAGGGCTGAGGGAGAGGTGGGAAGGGGAGGAGACAGCAAGGGTTAACAGAATTGAGAAAATTCAATGTTCAAGCCCAGAGGATGCAGACTCCCCAAGCGGAATATGAGATGCTGTTCCTCCAGCTTGCGGTGTTGCTCACTCTGGCCGTGGAGGAGGCCCAGGACCGAGAGGTCGGATGCGGAATGGGAGGGTGAGTTGAAGTGCTGAGCCACCGGGAGGTCGGGTTGGTTATTGCGGACTGAGCGGAGGTGTTCGGCGAAGCGATCGCCAAGCTTCCGCTTGGTCTCACCGTTATAGATCATCTGGCATCTGGAGCAGCGGATGCAGTAGATGAGGTTGGAGGAGGTGCAGGTGAACCTCTGTCGGACCTGGAAGGACTGCTTGGGTCCCTGAAAGGAGTGAAGGGGGGAGGTGAAGGGACAAGTGTTGCATTTCTTGCGGTTGCAAGGGAAAGTGCCCGGGGAAGGGGTAGAGCGGGAGGGGAGGGAAGAATTGACAAGGGAGTTGCGGAGGGAGCGGTCTTTGCGGAAGGCAGACAGGGGGGAAATGGGAAGATGTGGCGGGTGGAGGGGTCACGTTGGAGGTGGCGAAACTAGCGGAGGACTATATGTATTTGCCGGCTGGTGGGGTGAAAGGTGAGGACCAGGGGGACTCTGCCCTGTTTGCGAGATTTTCTTTTTTCTATTTTGGCGGAGGCGACGGTAGAAGAGCTCCAAGTCGTGGTGCGGCGGAGGCGACGGTAGAAGCCCTCGCCCCGCACTGATGATCCCTTTTCCTGTCTCCCACGTACCGCCTCCACTTGGACCCCCCCTCGTAGCCTTCCGGCTGTAGAACTATTTATCCAGAACTGCCGTCGGGACATCAACCGCCTCGACTTCTCCACCCCCCTGTCTCACTCCAATCTCTCCAGCCCTGAACGTGCTGCCATCGACTCACTCCGTAACAACCCAGACTGGGTTATCAAACCCGCCGACAAGGGAAGTGCCGTGGTAGTCTGGCGCGTCGATCTCTACAAAGCGGAGGCCGCGCGCCAACTCTCGGACACCTCCTCCTACTTACCCCTGGACCATGACCCCACTGACGAACACCAGGCCACCATCTCGAGCACCATAACCGACTTCATCAGCTCCGGCTCCCTACCCCCCCGAGCCTCCGACCTCATCGTTTCCCAGCCCCGCACGGCCCGATTTTACCTTCTCCCCAAAATCCACAAACCCGACTGCCCTGGCAGACCCATTGTCTCTGCCTGTTCGTGCTCCACCGAACACATTTCCACATACCTTGACGCCATCCTATCCCCCTTTGTTAAATCCCTCCCCACCTATGTTCAAGACACCTCAGACACTCTCCGTCGGCTCCGTGCATTCCATTCTCCAGGCCCCCATCCTCTCATCTTTACCATGGACGTCCAGTCACTCTACACCTCCATCCCCCACCAGGACGGTCTCAAAGCCCTCCGGTTCTTCCTCGACCAGAGGAGCAACCCATACCCGTCCACTGACACCCTCCTCCGCCTAGCAGAGTTGGTCCTCACCCTCAATAACTTCTCTTTTGATTCCTCCCATTTCCTCCAAATACAAGGCGTAGCTATGGGCACACGCATGGGCCCCAGCTACGCTTGCCTCTTTGTTGGGTACGTCGAACAATCCTTGTTCTCGGAGTACCAGGGCCCCATCCCCGACCTCTACCTCCGTTACATCGATGACTGCTTTGGTGTCACCTCCTGCACCCACACACAACTGACTGACTTCATTCATTTCACCACCAACTTTCATCCGGCACTCAAATACACTTGGACCATTTCCGACATTTCCCTACCATTCCTGGACCTCACCATCTCTATTGCAGGTGATACGCTCCTGACCGACATCCACTACAAACCAACTGACTCCCACAGCTACCTGGACTACTCTTCCTCCCACCCTGCTTCCTGTAAGGACTCCATCCCCTATTCTCAATTCCTCCGTCTACGCCGCATCTGCTCCCAGGATGAGGTGTTCCACACCAGGTCATCACAAATGGCCTCATTCTTCAGAGAACGGGGATTCCCCTCCCCCACTATTGATGAGACTCGCACCAGGGTCTCCTCCATACCCCGCAACACTGCCCTCGCTCCCCATTCCCCCACTCGCAAACAGGGCAGAGTCCCCCTGGTCCTCACCTTTCACCCCACCAGCCGGCAAATACAACATATAGTCCTCCGCCAGTTTCGCCACCTCCAACGTGACCCCTCCACCCACCACATCTTCCCATTTCCCCCCCTGTCTGCCTTCCGCAAAGACCGCTCCCTCCGCAACTCCCTTGTCAATTCTTCCCTCCCCTCCTGCTCTACCCCTTCCCCGGGCACTTTCCCTTGCAACCGCAAGAAATGCAACACTTGTCCCTTCACCTCCCCCCTCCACTCCTTTCAGGGACCCAAGCAGTCCTTCCAGGTCTGACAGAGGTTCACCTGCACCTCCTCCAACCTCATCTACTGCATCCACTGCTCCAGATGCCAGATGATCTATATCGGTGAGACCAAGCGGAGGCTTGGCGATCGCTTCGCCGAACACCTCCGCTCGGTCCGCAATAACCAACCCAACCTCCCGGTGGCTCAGCACTTCAACTCCCCCTCCCATTCCGCATCCGACCTCTCGGTCCTGGGCCTCCTCCACGGCCAGAGTGAGCAACACCGCAAGCTGGAGGAACAGCACCTCATATTCCGCTTGGGGAGTCTGCATCCTTTGGGCTTGAACATTGAATTTTCTCAATTCTGTTAACCCTTGCTGTCTCCTCCCCTTCCCATCTCTCCCTCAGCCCTCGGGCCCTGGCATTCCCTCTATCTCTATCTCCCTCCCCCACCCCAGTCGCACCAGCTTCTCATTTTCACACCACAAACAGCTTACAATGGCTTGTTCCCTTTATCATCGATACTTTTTTGCATATCTTTCACTCATTGTTCCTTATCTCTCCACATCACCGTCTATATCTCTCGTTTCCCTGATCCCTGACCAGTCTGAAGAAGGGTCTCGACCCGAAACGTCGCCTATCTCCTTCGCTCCTTAGATGCTGCTGCACCCGCTGAGTTTCTCCAGCTTTTTGTGTAACCCAAAGATTTGGAAGACCCTGGATCATACAGAGCAATAGCTCTTTTAAATACTGATCAAAAAATACTAACTAAAATTTTATCTCGGAGGCTAAGTTTAGTGATTAATAAATTAATACATCATGACCAAACAGGTTTTATTCCAAAACACTATTCATCCTATAATCTGAGACGTCTATTCAATGTCATGTACTCAAAAAGAGTGAATGATATTGAACTAGCTGTCATATCCTTAGATGCTGAAAAAGCATTTGACCAGGTTAAATGGCCATATTTATTTAAAATAATGCAGAAATTTCAACTGGGGGATAGATTCTCCAAATGGGTAAAAATCATATACTCAAATCCAACTGCAAGAATATTAACAAATCAAATGCTATCAGAAAAATTTAAACTCTTTAGGGGTTGTAGACAAGGATGCCCGTTATCACCATTACTATTTGCTCTGGTAATAGAACCATTAGCCGAAATGATTAGATCAGAACCAGAAATATATGGATATAATACCAAAACTACAACGAATAAAATATCTCTATACGCAGATGACATCTTAATTTATATTACAAAACCGGAGATTAGTATTCCCAATCTATTTTACTTCGGAGTCACGTGAGTGACTACGTGAAGAAGCCCCGCCTGGCGCTGGAACGGCATTACGTCGACGCTGACGGCAGAAGCAAGAGTTGCAGAGCGCAGCTCCTCGCAGCGGCCGGAACGGACCCGCAGGTAAGTGTAAGGAAAAGTGGGGACGTTCTAAAAAAGACGTTATGCTGGTAAAACCAGCAAAAGAGAAAGTAAAAGTTAAAATCAGAGTCACGCTGGCGTACTGATTTAGCCAGATAAATGGAAAAGAAAATGGAGAAGTCTCAAAGGAAAATTTCGCGGGTAAAAAGATCGTCCCGGGGTGAAGCTAAAGATACGGGACAAGAGTTTAGTGCGGATCCGGTTACGATACCGGTGATCGCTGATTCACCCGTTAGTGAGACTATAATTTCTCCAGAAATACAAACTACGGAGGAAAATGTTCCTAGAAAATGTAAAAAGAAATCCGCGAGGCCCGTGGTTTCTGATAATGACTCTGATAATGAAAGTCCTCCGGATAATAAAGCTATATGGCTAAAAATGGAACATATGGAGAAAGTGCTCCAAAATATAATGAGACAAGGGTCACAGTACCCAGAAGTTTCCCAAAATGACCCTGAGGGGTTTGAATATACAGAATATGGCTATGTGCCAAATTGGGAATTTGAAACTCCGGACCCAGGATTAAGGGCGGAGGAAGTCTCATTGGATATAATTCCAAGTGTATCAGGGCTGCAAAAGACAGACCCTGCAAGTGGTGATGTGGATTATGAGTGCACGAATACGAAAAAAAAGAGGCCAGATGTGCCTGAGATGGCAAAAGATTTTGCTATACCTGAAGGTGGTGGTGAGGCTATGGAAGAAATCCTAGCTGCCAGTATTAATTATATGGTATCTCACCAACTTCAAGGTTCTGTGATGATTGAAACAGCAGAATTATATAAAACACCGGAAAATTGCACCTCATTGAAGGTACCTACAGTTAATCCGTCTATATGGACGTCTATGACTCCAGGCATGAGAGGACAAGAAATAAGATTTCAAAGAATCCTCAAATTGATTTCTGCTGCCATTACTGCCTTTGGAAGGCAAATGGAGGGGTTGGAGATGGATAAAATTCAAAAAGATACTTTGGGCTTATTATGCAATTCCTTCTATGAAATTAATTGTATGAGGAAAATTGCGATTCGGCCCATATTTCATCCAAGGTTTGCAGGTCTGTGTCGATCAAGTGGTGTTCAAGCTCCTGGTTATCTATTTGGAGAAAACCTGCCTAAACAAATAAGAGAAATGGATGAAGAGGCTAAATCTATTAGCCACATGAGACCTTTCGTCTTTGGACAAAAAAGGTATTTTTCGTCAAGAAGGGGATTTGATTTTGGAAACAGAGGCAGGAGTATGATAAGAAAATATTATCATCCGACACAGCCTAATGTTCACCCGTATACGGGGAGAAGGAGACCACCACGTTCATATGGAGAGGTACAAAAAATGTATTCTATGCTTAAAGAAACTGTGGACAAATCTCCAGTTGGAGGGAGATTACAAATGTTTTATGATGAATGGCTTGCCATCACATCTGATCGGATTATTTTACAAACAGTTTCAGGAGCTACTATTACATTTAAAGAAGGTGTTAATTCTCCGGTACAAAATAAACCTGCTTATGGTTTCATGTTTTCTGCAATTGAAGAGGCAGAAATAAATGTGGAAATTGACAAATTGTTTAAAAAAGGTGTTATTGAAAAAACTGTTGAACATGAGCATCAATTTGTGTCAAATATATTTCCAAGAAATAAAAAAGATGGTGGTTGCAGAATTATTCTGGACCTTACAAATCTTAATAAATTTGTTGAATATAAACATTTTAAAATGGAAACATTTAACACTGCAAGACATTTGATATCAGCAGGTTGTTATTTGGCTACAATTGATTTAAAGGATGCGTACTATTCAGTACCAATACATCAGTTCTTTCGAAGGTATTTAAAATTTAATTGGCTGGGACAGCTGTGGCAATTCAAAGCTTTACCAAATGGGTTAAGTTCAGCTCCCAGGCTCTTTACAAAGCTGTTGAAACCAGCTTTAGCACAATTAAGAGCACAAAAGCACATCATTATGGCTTATCTGGATGACGTTTAAATCATCAATAGTAATCAGGAATCAGCTGAAAAATCAGTTTCAGCAACTAAAACTTTATTTGAGAAGTTAGGTTTCTTGATTCATCCAATTAAGTCCCAGCTGCAGCCAGCACAGTCAATTAACTATTTGGGGTTTGTAACTCAGTTACTATGTTAGTAACTTTGCCAACGGATAAGATTGATGATATTTTGGTGACCTGTAGGGGTCTCATTCACAAACCTTATCCCTCCATCCGAGAAGTAGCAAAGGTTATTGGTAAACTAGTAGCAGCATTTCCTGCAGTAGAATTTGGTCCATTACATTACCAAAACTTTCAAAGGGACAAAATAAGAGCTCTAAAAAAGAGAGCAGGCCATTTTGATAGGCCTATGCAATTAACAAAATAAGCTTTATTGGAATTACAATGGTGGATTGAAAATGTCCCACAAGCTGCTAAAAACATTCTGATACAACAGCCTGAAGTAATTTTACAAACAGATGCTAGTGCTCTCGGATGGGGGGCGACAGATTCATTCACCAGCTGTGGAGGCAGATGGACTGTCCAAGAGGAAATGTTTCTCCAAACATATGGTATTAACTATTTAGAATTATTGGGTGCATTTTATGGGTTGAAGGCATATTGTTCTACAAAAAAGAATCTGCATGTACTGATACAATTAGACAATAAAACAGCTGTTGCATATATTAATCACATGGGTGGAGTCAGATCGGTATCATGTGATTGTTTGGTCAAGCAGATATGGCAATGGTGTATTAACCACCAAATTTGGATTTCGGCAAATTACATCCCAGGTAAAGACAATGTGGTGGCAGACAATAGATCAAGGATGTTTAAAGATAACACAGAATGGATGTTGAACCCAGTAATTTTCAGTAAAATTGTGACTCAATATGGGTTACCAGACATTGATCTGTTTGCATCAAGACTAAATCACCAATTGCCTAAATATGTGTCTTGGGAACCAGATCCAGACGCAGTAGCAGTAGATGCTTTTTCACTAAACTGGGGGAATATGTTCTTTTATGCTTCTCCGCCATTTGCTCTGGTTCAGCAATGTCTGAAGAAAATAGAACAAGATTCTGCCACAGGATTATTGGTAATTCCAAATTGGCCGACACAACCATGGTTCCCATTGATGTTAAACATGATTAAAGAACCATATATGTCAATTCCTAGCAACAGTGATTTATTGATAAAACCAGTAACCAAAGAAATTCATCCATTACATGCTTATATGAATTTGTTAATCTGCAGGTTTTGACCAGAACACTACAGGAGCTTGGATTGTCGGATAGACCTATGGATATTATAGTCGCATCATGGCGAGATAGCACTCAGAGACAATATATGACACATATAAAGAAATGGGAAATTTTTTGCAGACAGTCAAATATATCCTATCATACTGTGAACATTGCAAACATATTGGAGTTCCTTGCCGAGTTGCATTTTGAACAACACTTAAGTTACAGTGCCATTAATAGTGCACGTAGTGCCTTATCATCTTATTTAGGACAAATCTCTGACCAGAAATCAATTGGATCACATCCATTAATATCCAGATTTATGAAAGGAATCTTTAACAAAAATCCACCCAAACCAAGAAATACAGAAATTTGGGATGTTAGCATTGTACTTACCTTACTTAGGCAATGGACTCCAATCGAAGTTTTGTCATTGGAAAGGTTAACATTTAAATTAGTTTCAGCATTGGTTTCAGCTCAAAGGGTGCAAACATTACAAATGTTACGTTTAGACTGTATGCATGTGACTGCAGATAACATTGTGTTCTATGTTTATGATCTGATCAAACAAAGCAGACCAGGGAGAACTGGAGCGAAGGTAATGTTTCAAGCTTATCCCATTGATCCAAGGTTGTGTGTAGTTAAACATTTGAATCATTATGTAAAAGTTACCAAATCTCTTCGAGGAGAAGAACAAAACATTAATGATTACACATAAGAAACCACACACAAAAGCTTCAGTTCAAACAATCTCAAGGTGGTTAAAACAGGTGTTACTTTTAGCAGGAGTAGACACTGATGTGTTCAAATCTCACTCCACCAGGGCAGCAGCTACATCCGCGGTGAAGTTACAGGACGTACCACTCGAACATATTTTAGAAACCGCAGGGTGGTGTAAAGAAGAAACTTTTTCAAAGTTCTACAATATACCTGTTCACACAATGACAGGCTTTGGACACGCGGTGTTGGGTTCACTATAATCACCTGCTTTGTTTCACTATTGATTGATATTATCAATTATGTTATCACATATCTTTTATCACTTTGTAATGGTTCCCTCAGGTATAAAAGAGGGTTATTATATGTTCTTTTATCATTAAAAGATTTATGGAAAGAACTAAAACTAGTCTGGTTTTCTCATGTATGTGTTGACCTAGCCGGACTGTCGTATGGAAGAATTCTACGACATGAAAATCACAGAAGCTTCAAAATCTTCATGTAGTCACTCACGTGACTCCGAAGTAAAATAGTAAGATTAAACGAGAACTTACCAGTTCGAAGTTTGATCTTTATTTTATGAGGAGTAACGATGAGGGATTACGTGAAGAAGCCCCGCCTGGCGCTGGAACGGCATACTTCAAAGCAGCGGCATGAAAAACACAGAACACAATAGCCGGAATAAGATAGTAAGGCTCATCATAGATTTAGAACTACCAGATGATCATTTATTTTATGAGGGTGTGGAGTGGAGGGCACGTAATCCCTCATCGTTACTCCTCATAAAATAAAGATCAAACTTCGAACTGGTAAGTTCTCGTTTAATCTTACTATTTAATGTTATAACTAAGTTTAGTACATTTTCTGGGTATAGAATTAATTGGAATAAAAGTGAAATTATGCCTATAACTGGAATAAAATTAAATATGTTAGAACAATTCCCACTTAAAATAGTCACGGACAAACTCAAATATCTAGGAATTATTGTATCTAAATCGTATAACTGTCTATTTAAATATAATTACCCTCAATTATTAAATAAATTAAAAACATATATTTTATATTGGAAAACACTACCTATATCAATGATCGGTAGAATAAATGCTGTAAAAATGATTTTTTACCACAATTGTTACATTTATTTCAAGCAATCCCTTTATATCTCCCTAAAATGTTTTTTTAAAAATATAGATACTTTGGTTAATAGTTTGATTTGGGACGATAAAAACCATCAAATAAGTAAAAAACATCTATGTAAATCTAAAATAAATGGTGGACTAGCACTACCAAATTTTCTATATTATTTCTGGGCAGTTCAGATTAAGAATATGAATTTTTGGTTGGTAAATTTAGATTATGAACCAAGCTGGCTAAAGATGGAAAAGGAAGACTGTTTGCCTTTTGATGTAGATTCGATTCTTTTTGCACCAAGGGAAGTACAAAAAAAAAGTATGGTAATAACCCTATAATTCATAGCAATAGACGTATTTGGAAACAAATAGTTAAGACCCTACATATGGATAATTTGTCACTTTGTTTGCCAATTATGAATCATCCTTTGTTTAAGCCCTCTGTATTGGACAAGGGGTTTAAACACTGGAATGATTTAGGAATTAAAAGAATAGAACACCTTTACAAGGAAGGAAAATTTCTTTCATTTCAAGGATATCTATGGATTGCAGTCAAATAACATATTTAGGTATTTACAAATTAGAAATTATATTGTCAAATACGCAAGACTATAAAAATAGAAAACCAGGATTATTAGATGAATTGTTTAATAAACACCCAAATACAGAAAAATTAATAGCGTATATATATACTATTTTGGATAAGGAAATCCCAACTTCGGAAATATATCGACAAACATGGGAAAATGAAATGGGTTTATCTATAACAAAGGAAACTTGGGAAGAAAGCTTACAATGTATACATCGTTGCTCATTAAATGCTAGACATATATTGATACAATTTAAGGTATTACACAGATTACATTACTCAAAAACGAAATTAAATAGAATTTATTCTAACATTTCTCCTATTTGTGATAAATGTCAGAACTTGGAAGCTAATTTAACGCATAGTTTTGTAACATGTATAAAATTTAATTATTATTGGACAGAAATCTTTAGAGTTATCTCTGAAGTTCTTACAATTAAACTAGACCCAGATCCAAAATTAATAATATTAGGAGTTCCGGATTCAAATCTAATATTAACAGTAAACCAAAGAAATTTCTTGGATTACTGTTTGATAATAGGGAAAAATTTAATAATGAAATTTTGGAAGGGAACATTATCCCCCACAATTAAAATGTGGACAGTGGAAATGTTGGAGACGTTACATTTGGAAAGAATCAGATTTGTCCTAATGGACAAATACGAACTCTTTAGCCTTGATTTCAGTAAGGCCTTTGACAAGGTTCCCCATGGAAGGTTGGTTCAGAAGGTTCAATCTTTGGGTGTTAATGGCGGAGTAGCAAGATGGATTCAACAGTGGCTGAATGGGAGATGTCAGAGAGTAATGGTGGATGGCTGTTTGTCAGGTTGGAAGCCGGTGACCAGTGGGGTGCCTCAGGGATCTGTGTTGGGTCCACTGTTGTTTGTCATGTACATCAATGATCTGGATGATGGGGTGGAAAATTGGATAAGTAAGTATGCAGATGATACTAAGATAGGTGGTATTGTGGATAATGAAGTAGATTCTCAAAGACTACAGAGAGATTTGGGCCATTTGGAAAAGTGGGCTGAAAGATGGCAGATGGAGTTTAATGCTGATAAGTGTGAAGTGCTACATCTTGGCAGGATAAATCAAAATAGGACGTACATGGTAAATGGTAGGGAATTGAGGAATGCTGTGGAACAGAGGGATCTAGGAATAACTGTGCATAGTTCCCTGAAGGTGGAATCGCATGTAGATAGGGTGGTAAAGAAAGCCTTTGGTGTGCTGGCCTTTATAAATCAGAGCATTGAATATAGGAGTAGGGAAGTAATGTTAAAATTGTACAAGGCATTGGTAAGACCAATTCTGGAGTATGGTGTACAATTTTGGTCGCCTAGTTATAGGAAGGATGTCAACAAAATAGAGAGAGTACAGAGGAGATTTACTAGAATGTTGCCAGGGTTCCAGCAACTATGTTACAGAGAAAGGTTGAACAAGTTAGGTCTTTATTCTTTGGAGCGCAGAAGGTTAAGGGGAGACTTGATTGAGGTCTTTAAAATGATGAAAGGGATAGACAGAGTTGACGTGGATAAGCTTTTCCCATTGAGGGTAGGGAAGATTCAAACAAGAGGGCATGACATGAGAATTAAGGGACAGAAGTTTAGGGGTAACGTGAGGGGGAACTTCTCTACTCAGAGGGTGGTGGCTGTGTGGAATGAGCTTCCGGCAGAGGTGGTGGAGGCAGGATCGATTTTAACATTTAAAAGTAAAGTGGATAGGTATATGGACGTGAAGGGAATGGAGGGGTATGGTCTGAGTGCAGGTAGATGGGACTAGGGGAAAACAAATGGTCGGCACGGACTGGAAGGGCCGAGAGGGCCTGTCTCCGTGCTGTAATTGTTATATGGTTATATGTTATATGGTTATATGATATGGTCTCCATATACAGAATATTTGAAGGGGTAGCTGTTCTTGGCATCACAACTCAATGGGTACCCGGCAGGATTAGATGAAAACAACTCTTGTAAACCTACGCTGTACTCCCTCAATAGCAAAAATATTTCCGCAAATTAGGAGACCAAAACGGCACACAATACTCCAGGTGCGGTCTCACCAGGGCACTGTACAACTGCAGTTGGACTTCCTTGCTCCTAGACTCAAATCCTCTCGCAAGGAAGGCCAACATGCCATTTGCTTTCTTCAATGCCTGCTGTACCTGCATGCTTACTTTCTGTGACTGATGTACAAGGACACCCAGGTCTCGTTGCACCTCCCCTTTTCTAATCTGACACCATTCAGATATTAATCTGCCTTCCTGTTTTTGTCACCAAAGTGGATAACCTCAAATTTATCCACATTATACTGCATCTGTCATGCATCTGGCCACTTACCCAACCTATCCAAGTCACCCTGCAGCCTCGTAACATCCTCATCGCAGCTCACACTACCACCCAGCTTTGTGTCATCTGCAAACCTGGAGATGTCACATTTAATTTCCTTGTCTAAATTGTTAATATATATTGCAAATAACTGGGGTCCCAGCACAGAGCCTTGCAGCACCCCACTAGTCACTGCCTGCTATTCTGAAAATGACCCGTTAATTTCTACTCTTTGCTTCCTGTCTGCCATGTCAATACCCTACCCCCAATACCATGTGGTCTAATTTTGCACACTAATCTCTTGTGTGGGGTCTTGTCAAAGACTTTTTGGAAGTCCAGATACACTACATCCACTGACTCTCCCTTATCCATTCTACTTGTCAAATCCTCAAAAAAATCCAGAAGATTAGTCAAGCATGATTTCCCCTTCATAAATCCATGCTGACTTTGACCGATCCTGTCACTGTTTTCCAAATGCACTGCTATAACATCTTTACAATCAACTCAAACATCTTCCCCACTACCGATGTAAGGCTAACTGGTCTATAATTACCCGTTTTCTCTCTCCCTCCTTTCTTAAAAAGTGGACTTACATTGGCAACCCTCCAGTCCACAGGAACTGATCCAGAGTCGAGAGAACATTGATGAATTTTACTGTTTCAATCTTCGTTCGTTTCCGATTATCCAGCATAAAAGCTACTGAACACTGATCTGTTAACAAAGTGAAGTGCTGGCGCGCAAGGAAATGACTCAATTTCCTCACTGCTTCAATAATTGCTGTAGCTTCCTTTTCGACGAGTAGGAGAGTACGAGACATGAAAGCCACTGGTCGTCCTCCTTGATTTAATGTTGCTGATACTGCTAAATAGGCATCACATTCAACAACAAAGGGGAGATCCTCATCGATGGCGTGTAATGTCGCAGATTCCAATTGTTTCTTTAAAGAAGTAAAGGCACCAATTGCTGTAGAGTCAAGGATTTTTCTTTAATCAAAGGTTGAATTTTGTCAGAAAAATTTGGTATCCATTTAGCATAATATGCAAACATCCCAAGAACCCTTCGTAGAGAGTTTAATGCAGCTGGAACAGGTATCTCTTGGAGTGGGCGGAGTCTTTCTGAATCAGGCTTGATTATATCATTTCCAACCCAATAACCAAGAATATTAATTGATGACACTGATGTTATTGACTTAGCCTCATTTAATGTTAGATTTTTAGAATGTACAACATCTAAAAACCGTTGTACATTTTCATCGTGTTCAGCTTGGTCTTTTCCTGCAATAGTTATATTATCAAGATAAGGGAAAGTATCTTTAAGGTTTTCCTGTTCAACAAGTTTGTCCATCTCTCTCTGAAAAACAGCCACGCCATTAGATACACCATAAGGAACTCTGCAGTAGTGATATAATTTCCCATTTGCTTCAAACGCAATGTATTTCTTCTCTGATTCTTTCAAAGGAATTTGGTACTAAGCACTTTTTAAGTCAAAAGTAGAGAATATCTTCTACTTAGCTAATGTATTGATAATCTCTTCTATTCGAGGTAATGGATATGCATCAAGCTCCGTGAACTGGTTAATAGTTTGAGAGTAATCAATGCAGAGTATTTTCCTATGTCTCTCCAAGGGGTCCTTAACCACGACAACTTGTGCCCTCCAAGGGGAAGAGCTGGGTTCTATAATCCCTTCTTGTAAAGATTTGTTACTTCTGTGTTGATAAAGTTCCTATCATCTTTACTAAAATGTCTTGATTTTGTCGCAATTGGCTTGCACTTGGAGGATAAATTAGTGAATAATGAAGGACATTCAACAGAAAAACCACACAATACTGGTGGCTTTGACAATACCAGATCAGGCATAGTTCCTTCATACATTATTTGAAGTGATCTGTGCAGTTTCTGAAAATCCTGATCTAGAATTATATCACTACACAAATTTTTCAAAATTCCAAGACATACAGATTTGTAGCTAGTTTTGTTCAGAATAAAGTCTACAATACAAGATCCTATAATTTGAGTGTTGAGAGTTGCCAGAGCCATCGAGATTTCTCTATTTGAAGGAATTATAGTTAGATTTAGTCGAGACACAACTTGTTCACTTATAAAACTTTCCGAACTGCCAGAATCAAGTAGTACATTAAGTGTATGGCCATTAATGGATACCATTGTAGCTGCATGAGACAAGCTCTGAGGAAATGCAGCTGTAATTGCACATAAAGAGAGCATATACATGGCAGCAGACACAATTGTTGTAGTTGCTTTGGACTTGCATACTCTAGAATAATGTCCCTTCTTGCCACAACTATTACAAGTTGCCTCTCGAGCAGGGCATCTCTCTCTTATATTACCCCCGCAAAAGTAACAGTTCCTTTTTGAATCATTATATGCTGCAGCAAGGGCATCTTTATCAGTAGAAATTGTTTCAGTTTGCTCCATATTAGTACTTGGGTGAGATTATTTTGTAGTAGTTACAGCAGAATACACATTAGATGAGCCATAAGCATCTGAATTTTTCTGAGCCAAGTCTAATGAGTAAGCTTGATTGTAAGCTGACTGTAAATCCAAGGTTTTGTGTTCTAATAGTCTCTGTCGTATTAAAGGCGATGCCAAACCATTGATAAGAGTCTTGAATAACATTGATCAGCCATAACTGCTTTGAAGGCACAGTCTTTACTAAGTCTTTGAAGTTCTTGTAAAAATTCATCGTGACTCACCAGGTTTTTGTTTCCGAGTAGCAAGGAGGTGTCGAGCAAATATCACATTGGGTGTCTTAACGAAGAGTCTGCTTAGTACATCAATAGCAGAATCATAAGTTGTACATTCCTCTATGCAATTATATACATCAGAAGAGACAAAGCTTATTAATGTCTTGAGTCTGTCTGGAGCATCATTGCCACACTCATCAAAGAAGTTATTTAGTGTACGAAGCCAGTGCTTCCAATCCTTTGCAGCAGCAGGTGAGTTGGGATCCAGATCCAAGCATTGTGGTTTCAATAGTTTCTCCATCCCAAGTCAGACAGTTTGACTTCTAAGATAAGTTGCTTAAATTGTTGTGAGTCAAATGCAACTTTCACTACTCGTAATAATTAACTTTATTTAAGCAACTTATTTCTTTAATACATAAACTCCGAAACGTCTGGCAAACATGGTTGATTCCGCAGGCCTTTCCCGCCCGAAATACCTCGCACATGCGCACACTCCGGAAATGTCCTGCACATGCGCCCACTTCAGTCTGGCTTGGCTCAGCCACCAAGTACGACACGTGGAGGCTGCAGCGAATCGTCCGATCAGCAGAGAAGGTTATGGCTGCAACCTTCCCTCCATTGATGAACTGTACACTGCAAGGGTCAGGAAGCGAGCAGGCAAAATCATCTCTGACCCCTCTCACCCTGGCCACAAACTCTTTGAATCACTTCCCTCTGGAAGACTCCGGATTGTCAAAGCTGCCACAGCCAGACATAAAAACAGTTTTTATCCACGAGTAGTTGCTCTACTCAACAGCCAAAAATCTGTAGCCTCCCTTTGATCTAGTATTTTGTTGGTTCACATGCTTGACCAATGGTGTTTTATCATTAATAATGTTTAGTGTTATCTGAGTCATTCGTAACTGTCATTGTATGTCATGTTGTTACTTGTGGGCGGAGCACCAAGGCAAATTACTTGTATGTGAATACTTGGCCAATAAACTTACTTACTTAACTGTTCTGCCATTTCTTTGCTTCCACATTATAAATTCACCTGTCTCTGATTTGTAAGGGACCTACATTTTTCCGCACCGACCAGTGATCCCCACACACTAACACTATCCTACACATTAGGGACAATTTATATTTATACCAAGCCAATTAACCTACAAAGTTTGGCATCACTTTGGAGTGTGGGAGGAAGTGGAGAAACCCATGCGGTCACGGAAGCAATGTACAATCTCCAGACAGACAGTATCTTTATCCAGACAGACAGTCAGGATCGAACCCGGGTGTCTGGCACTGTGACGCAGCAACTCTATCGCTGGCACTTGTATCCTTAATATCTGATTCAATCAAAGTATGAATATGAACACTGATATTGATATTATTCCGTTAGTTTCGGTACAACTTCTCATAACAAGTAAAAACGTTTAGCTCCCAATTCTACATCAGAAGTCTGGAGTTTTAAGTATGATGCAGAAAGTGATGTAGTGCAGAAATGGGCCCGCGGTCTAGGCATAACCATATAACCATATAACGATTACAGCACGGAAACAGGCCCTCTCGGCCCTTCCAGTCCGTGCCGACCATTTGTTTTCCCCTAGTCCCATCTACCTGCACTCAGACCATACCCCTCCATTCCCTTCACGTCCATATACATATCCACTTTACTCTTAAATGTTAAAATCGATCCTGCCTCCACCACTTCTGCTGGAAGCTCATTCCACACAGCCACCACCCTCTGAGTAAAGAAGTTCCCCCTCACGTTACCCCGAAACTTCTGTCCCTTAATTCTCATGTCATGCCCTCTTGTTTGAATCTTCCCTACCCTCAATGGGAAAAAACGTATCCACGTTAACTCTGTCTATCCCTTTCATCATTTTAAAGACCTCAATCAAGTCTCCCTTAACCTTCTGCGCTCCAAAGAATAAAGACCTAACTTGTTCAACCTTTCTCTGTAACATAGTTGCTGGAACCCTGGCAACATTCTAGTAAATCTCCTCTGTACTCTCTCTATTTTGTTGACATCCTTCCTATAACTAGGTGACCAAAATTGTACACCATACTCCAGAATTGGTCTTACCAATGCCTTGTACAATTTTAACATTACTTCCCTACTCCTATATTCAATGCTCTGATTTATAAAGGCCAGCACACCAAAGGCTTTCTTTACCACCCTATCTACATGCGATTCCACCTTCAGGGAACTATGCACAGTTATTCCTAGATCCCTCTGTTCCACAGCATTCCTCAATTCTCTACCATTTACGTCCTATTTTGATTTTTTAGGAAGTCTGCAAAACTCCGTGCCTGGTGGATTGAACCAGGATTTTAAAGGTTTTAAAAACAAAGTAAAAGTTTTAATTTGAACAGAAATACTCTGTTAAAAACAACGGAGTTTTGAAAAGAACGTCCCAGGGGAATACCCAGCGATCGGGACGAGAGATTAATTACGGGGCCGGTTCCGATACTGGTACCGATACTGGTACCGTTAAAAATACGGTAGAGAGGTTAAAATGCTCCACAATCTTTTGGCAGGAAATTTTAAAAGTCAGAAAGGCTGTAATTTAAAAAGTTAATAAATTTCGCGATATGGAGAAAGTACTCTAAAATATAAAAAAGAGACAAGGGTCACAGTACCCAAACAGTTCCCCAAAAAAGACCCAGAGGGGCTTGAATATACAAAATATGGCTATGTGCCAAATTGAGAATTTGAAACTCCGGACCCTGGATAAGGGTGGAGGAAGTCTCTTTGGATATAATTCCAAGTGGATCAGGGCTGCAAAAGACAGACCCTGCAAGTGGTGATGTGAATTATGAATACACACCACAAATAAAAAAGAGAGGCCAGATGTGCCTGAGATAGCAAAAGATTTTGCTATATCTAAAGGAAGTGGTGAGGCTATGGAAGAAAACCTAGCTGCCAACATTAATTATATGGTATCTCACCAACTTCAAGAATACGATAAAACTTTTATGTTTTATTAAAATATCAACGGTAAATCCGTTTATAATATCCATGTCTCAAATAATATGAGATATAAGAAATACAATTTCAAAGTATTTCAAAATGGTGCAAATAAGTAATACTTTCAAAATAAAATAAATTGCCATCAGTTGTGGAGCTCAATGGGAAGAAATATATATAATTTACCAAATCTGCACTATAGGTTCGCAGATCAATACAAATCAGGATATATTAAACTCCTGATTATTATGGAATAGACCTGCCTTATGATAAATCAAAGATATTAATTACAAAAGAACAGACTACTGATCTTTAAACTTTGGGGAGAAAAACTATGATCCAATGAAAAATTTGATAATGGATCAAAACAAAGGCAAAGATCTTTTAACTTGCGGGGAAAAAACTATGATCCAATGAAAGATTTGATAATGGATCAAAACAAAGGCAGAAGTGGTATAATCCAAACATAGCCTTATCTAAACCCATATAATTGGGGAAAAGAAGGCTTGAAGTACGTTGAAGAGGTGCAAACATCTGGTTACAAAATAAGTTCATGAAATCTCCAATTATGGGGGATTACAGGTGTATTATGATTGTTAATTTAATATAACTAAGGAAGGATTGGTTCACCTGTATAAGAAAACTTTAAAAATTGATTTCAGGTTTGCACTCAAAAGTAATTTTTAATAAGAAGGGGTACGTACATGTATATTATAAAATTACCTCAGTGTAAATATTTCATGGTATAAACCATACAAAACATCATTATATTTACACTTTCACAGTGTAAGAAAATGGAAACATCTAGAACATGGAAAAACTGTTGTGATTAACAAAGTGTTAATCAATATTACAGGTGCTTGAAATTAATTAAAGTGGGTCAAGCTGTGCAAGTTAAAACATTGTCCAAACAATCAATCAGTTCAAGGCTGTTAAACCGAACACTGAAGGAACAATTATACTGATAAAAGATCAGCACTTGCACTAATGAGGTCATGGTCATGGGTTATCTCGATTACATTTAAATTGGAAGAGATAAGAGCAGCTGCAAATTAGTGCCTGCAATTACAAACCTGGTGGGAGGTAAGGACCTGACCCATTACATAAAGCATATGCTTAGGCATTAATAAAATATTCATAAATTACTATTCTGAATTTAGAAGTAATTCAAGCACCATAAGAGAGGGAAAAATTGTTCCATGATACAAATATGTCTAATTGTTGTTGACATACTTTGTCCCTCCATTAGGTTAGGTAAAAAATAAATAAAGTTCCAAAAGAAGGAATACAGAAGCTTACAAGAATATGTATGCCTTGTGAAGAGGCTTATGCAAAATATCAAATGATACGTTATCATTATTAAAGTAATGTGAAAAATAAAAAAATAAAAATAAAAAAAGGTTCACAAGCTGCTTCAACTATTAGATTAACAGCTGTTGCAAACTGAAGCAAGTGTTACAGATGATGTACAGCTTCTGTGAAATGTTTGGGTAAAGATAAGAATATTATCTATTCTTATAACAATAATTGATATGTCTCTTGTTCAGACTGCAGACAATAATACCAGGTGAACATAAATGGTTTGTCCTAAGAAATTTTCCAAACATTCGTATTAATTGTTGAAGTATATGGAGTTATGGATTAAAAGATCGATTGTTTTATTATAGAACTGTCCATGTCGTATCAAGATGAACAATACCACGGCTGTGGCATATGTTAACAATGGTATCGGAGACAACAAATTTGGGAGAAAAACATATTGTCATTATTTTGCATTACTTACGATTAATCTGGTTGTATACAGATTAATTCACTGATCTTTCAAATGTTTCTTGTGGATCACAAGATAAGTCAAATAACAATCATGGGATTATCTGAGTAAACAGATGTGGCATATTTTAAAGTTTAGTCCACCTGTTTATCTCTAAGGAAGAGACAATGGTATCGGAAGACAACAAATTTGGGGGGAAAAACATATTGTCATTAATATGGATTACTTACGATTAATCTGATTGCATACAGATTAAATCACCGATCTTTCGAATATTTCTTGTGGGTAAACCAAGAACAGCGAAGGTGGATGCTTTTCTCCCAATTACATGAGGAAAAGATTTATTTGTGTTCCTCATTTTTGTTTAATAGGGCAGTGTCTGATGAAAATGTAGCGGGACACTGCCAGAGGCATTTTGGTGGCCTAAATACGGGTCCTTTATGGTTTCATAAATATTGTGTGATTTTGAACTGCTAGTGATGATTCATAGTGGCAGCAATTTATTGAAGTAAAAAAAGGGGTCTCGACCTAGGTCGTTGCCTGTCTCCTTTCGCTCTTTGGATGCTGCTGCACCCACTGGGATCTCCAGGTTTGAGAAACCCTGCAGTAATTTATTGTTGTACAAAAACATCCATGACATGAAAATATGAATTTAACTATCTGCAGGTTGACCAGACCATTACAACAGCTGATGGTCAAAGAAGTCTATGAATGTTAACTAAAATAACAACATATCAATAAAATAATTATGTATAAAGAAGTGTTATACCTGCAATTTGCAAAAATAAGTCTAAAAAACAATATTTTGTTATAAGAAATTGGAGGTCTGTATATACAGTAAAATTATTTTTATCATATTAGATATATGTGAATTCCTTGTGGATTGCATTTTCTAATTGATAGAGCCAATAATAGGGCTCAGAGTGTTACCGTCTTATAAACGGACAATATATTAACCAAGAAGTTATCAGATGCATTCATAATATCCCGATATGGAAAGGGATATATATGTAAATGTTAATAAATATATATATATATATATATGTGTGTATATATATATATATATATATATATATATATATATATATATATGATATATATATGTGTATATGTATATATAATCTGTCCAAAATTGTAAAAAATATAAAGGCAGGAGATAAATAATCTTGAATTGCCTTAAGAAATGGACTCTAACTCTATCTATGATTCAAAAAACTTAAACATTGAAAATAATAATGCTGATAACTTTAGTATCAATATAAGAGTGCAAACATTGCAAATGTTACGTTATAATTGCATGTGGATACAGATTGCATTATCATATATGTTTATGAATCTACCAAACAAAGCACACCAAGAAGACCTGAAACCAAGGTAAACCTATAAGCATATCCTGCCGGCTTTAAGTTGTGTGTGTGTGTGTGTGTGTGTGAACATTGATGAAAATGTTGCAGTAGGTAAGAGTCTCTGTGGCAATGAGACTGCTTATTACACACAAAAACCACATTGGGTTCAGTAAAAACTGATGGTTATAGAGGAATGTATTTCTAGATGGTTAAAAATTGGATACATTCAGTAGGAACTAGACACTGAAAGGTGGAAAATCACTCCGTTAATGAGGTAAATACATTCACAGGAATTGCACGGGATGAGCCACTCGAGCAAAGATGCAAGGCCGCAGGAGGCTGTAGATTACTGTTAAAGTAAAAAGGAACCAGTCATGGTGTCAGATTTAGACACGCAATGTTCGGTTCTCTATAATTGTTGCTTTGTCATGCCATCAAAATATATATATCAATTGGTATTTGTGATAAACTTGCTTTTCAATGGAAAGGGCATTACTTTCATTTTTTATAATGTGAAATAATTTATCACATAACTTGAGGCAATGTTTGGGGAAAAATGTGTTATTCGCTCGTTATTGTGTTAAATGAGCCGTACTGTCGTATGGAATAAATTCTACGACACGAAAAACACAGAAAGCTTCAAACTCTTCACGTAGTCACTCACGTGACTCCGAAGTAAAATAGTAAGATTAAACGAGAACTTACCAGTTCGAAGTTTGATCGTTATTTTATGAGGAGTAACGATGAGGGATTACGTGAAGAAGGCCCGCCTGGCGCTGGAACGGCAGACTTCAAAGCAGCGGCATGAAAAACACAGAACACAAAATAGCCGGAGTAAGATAGTAAGGCTCATCATAGATTTAGAACTACCAGATGATCATTCATTTTATGAGGGTGGGGAGTGGAGGGCACGTAATCCCTCATCGTTACACCTCATAAAATAACGATCAAACTTCGAACTGGTAAGTTCTCGTTTAATCTTACTATTACACCTCCTCCAGCAGCATATTCCAAAGGTGGGAGCTTGTTGAAACTATTTTTCTTTTAAAACTGCATTGTAAAGTTGCCTATTTTCTTCTACAATCATAATTAAGTTTGTATAAAAGAAGCACAGTGCACAGTTGAACAGTGTTTATGATGCTTTTCCCCTAATAAGTGGTTGTGAGTTTATATCCCATAATGACACATTGTGAAAAAGTATTTACTATGTCTGGTAATTTATTCATTGGAACGAGAAAAAATATGGATGGTCTGTTAACATCACGCAGATTCATCTAAAGTTGGGGAGAGGCAACCTTTATTTTGTCCAACGTAGATGTGTTCCTGGTCCTACTCTGCAGAACAGACTCATGTTATTGATGAAAATTGGAAAGTAAAATGACAACATCTAAGAAAATTCAAAGTGAAAAATAGTAAGATTCAGCTTTCATTATCTCCATGTTGAAAAGCAAATTGGATTTCTAGTCATATGGAAAAAAACATACAATTGCATATAGAAAGTCAAGCACAAAATATGTTTTATTTATTTCGTTAAACTGTTACAATCTGTGATTTGAGTCAGTAAAACAATGCTATTTAACAAGCAAAGCAATCCAATTGTTCTTAGTGCAAGCATTAGATGTCTGATTGTTATATTTTCCATTTTTGCTCATGAAACATAGACACAAATAAACAAATAAACGCAAGATACAAATAACAGAGAACAGAAATCTCTTACCACAGGAAATATTTTGCCAAGGCAGAAAACTCTGCACAATGTTCTACAAAATTACAATTCCAACCGAATTGATGAAATATTAAACGGTATAAACAAAAATAATTTAGATAACAAAACTCAGAAGTACAGTTACAACAGTTCTTCACAGATTGGCAGCACGTCATCTCTGCCTTTCAGCACGTCATCTCTGCCTTTCAGTATAAAATACTGCTGGAAAGAAATCAGAGCAGTAAACCTTCATCTGCCTTCCTTACCTCTCTCTTGCCTGTTTTCCCCATCGTGCTCCACCTTGTCTGCCATGAGGATTAACAATACAACAGTACGATTTGTTCCTTTTGCCAAAAATACATTATCCTTAAAGAAAAGAAACCTATATGCTGGGTAAGGTACAATTTAACTGAAGAAACACATTTCCTTGCCATCTCTTAAATAGATTACTCTCAGTCTAATCTGTTCATGGTTAAGTATCCATAAATCAAAAACGTTTGCATCTTTGAAAAGCAAAAGTTAACATGGAAGACAAGACAGATTTTTGTGTCATATTTAATACTGTTGGTGAATCCACAATTCAAACTCAGTTCAGTGCTTCTCTAAAACAATACCACAACATGAGTGAACAGACGTGCAGATATTTCAACATAGCATGAAGATAAGATTTCGATTTTTATTCTAAATAAATTTAGAATCAAAATGATTTAGATATCCTACTAGCAGTAGTTTGAACAGCAGCTAAATCATCCCAGGGGCATGTGATAATAAGCCCCTGGAAAAGAGAGAACTCTAGCAGCATTTAGTTACTTTTATGTGGCAACGACAGTAAAGAAACATATTCATTGTTCATGTGCAGATAGCTAAGTTACCCAATAGACATCTTGTAAACCATCTAGCCTTTCTTAAATAAACTAAAACATGTCCAACAGACCACAGTATAAACTTAAAAAAACCCTTGCAAACATTTCTTCCCAGTGAACACTGAAAAGCATAATTCAAGGCACTGAACCCCTGCAGGCTTATTAAATATATCTCAAGATCCATTCAAGTAATGCAACTTAACATTTAGTGTTAATTAAATATATAAAGCAAAATATAAAGTGTCTGAATTGCAAGACAAATGCAACTATGACCCAAGAACTATCAAGCTTTCAGCAACTTTGTGAAAATATTTCAGTGATTGCTCAATGCTGCATATGGCCATGCAGCCCAGTCTGGCTGCCAATAATATTCAGCTTCCATCTTATCTTTCATTTTGTATGTACACAGAAAGCAGTTAAATCAAACTGTTCCCAAAAATTATTTTCCCCGTGCCCATATTATTTCAGATTCTTCATTACAAAGCTAAGTAGTCCTCATGTTGGGCCCAGATGGGTTTATAATGGGTTTCTGGAGTGGTACAGGAAACATCTGTAGGCCCCCTTTGCTGAGAGATGGAAATGAAGAAATTCCTTGAGTATTTAACAGTCCAGGCTGCGATGCTGAACTTGAGAGACCTTGCCAGTGAACACCATATAGCGTTGTTGGGATGACTCCACCATACTGACACAGAGGCAGCACGTAAGCAGGCAATGGACCAGGGATAGGAGCAGCTGACATTCCTGCTGGTATTGTCGAATTCCCTGGTGCTAAAGCAGCTGCTGCTGGACATGTCACCGGAGCAGAAAATTTTCTCATCTTCCCCGCTGCAGCTATTCCCTAAAATGAGATAAAAATGTTACAAATGTAATTGATAGACCGCCATAGACCATACAGTACAACCCTTCGGCCCACTAAGTCTGTGCCGAACATGTTGCCACGACTAACTCTTATTTGCCTGCACATGATCCATATCCTTCCATTCCCTATGTCTATCCAAAAATCTCTTAAATGCCACTATTGTATCTGCCTTCACCACCACCCCCAGCACTGCGTTCCAGGCACCCACCAACCTTTGTAAAAAAAAAGTTGCCCCACACGTCTCCTTTCAACTTTGCACCCCCGTGTACTAAATCAATGCCCTCTAATATTTAATATTAGAGTGCATAGTATTAAATATGGGGAAAATATTCTCACTGTATCCCATCTATGCCTCTCACAATTTTATATACTTCTATCAGGTCCCCCTCACACTCCAGCATTCCAGAGAAAACAATCCAAGTCTACCTATCCTCTCCCGGTAGCTGATTATCCCCTAATCCACACATCCACTTTAATGAACACCTTCCTGTAATAGGGTGACCAGAATTGCACGCAATACTCCAAATACGGCCTGACCAAAGTCCTATACAGCTGCATCACGACGTCCTGACACTCAATGCCCCAACCAATGAAACCTTAACCCCCTTGATCACTCTATCTACTTGCGTTGCCACATTCAGAGGCAAATTGTTTTGCCTCTGTACATCAATGTTCTTAAGGGACTTGTCATTAATAGTGCATTTTCCTCTTACATTTGACCTTGCACCACCTCACACTTGCAACACCTCACACTTGCAATACCTCACTTGCTCAGATCAAACTCCATCTGCCATTTCAGAGGCTAATATACATCCCACTGTATACAATGCCAGTCACCTCACAGTCTACAACCCCAGCAATCTAGGTGTCATCTGTAAACCTATTAACCAAATTGTCTATGTTCATTTATATATCTAATAAACAGCAGAGATCTCTACTGATCAAGGATCTCCAGCCTGAATATTGTCCTTCCACCACAACTCTCTATCAGTAAGACAGTTCTGAATCTATACAACCAAGTCACTGTTAATCCTGTGCATTTTAATCTTCTGGATCAGCCTACCACGAGGAACGTTATGAAATGCTATAATTATATAACAGGGGTGCCGCACGTTTGGCAGCCCCGCCAACAGTCTGTTTGTTTTTTGTCTTTTTTTTCATTTTTAGTGTGTTTTAAAAGTTTGTGTAAATGTCCATTTGTTTTATGTGGGGCAGGAGGTCAGGGGAAACTTTTTTTATCAGTCTCTTACCTTGCCGGAGATGCGATTGTTTTCCGGGTCGTATCTCCGGTCACTCTGCGGCCTAACATCGATGGAATTGGAGGCATCTTCAGACTGACCTTGGGCCCCACCGCGGGGTGTGGACCTAACATCGGAGCTGATCTCTTGCCAGGGATCGCTCAAACCGCGGCCTGCGGACTTTACATCGGGAGCTCGCGAGAGGCCGAGTCGGGATCTCCAACGACGCAGAGGTTTGACCTGCCCCGACCCGGGGTCCGATCGCCGGCGCGGGGGAGCTGACATCCCCCCGATGCAGGAGCTGATCGCCCCGATGTGGTGGGTCCAAACGCCGTCTGCTACGGGAGTCAAGATCGTCCCGTCAACGGAGGGCTCGAAGCCGCGGGAGAACAAAGAAGGGGAGAGATTGAACTTTTTTTCGCCTTCCATCACATTGCGGAATGTGGAGGAGCCACTGAGGTGGATGTTTATGTTAAAATTTATTTTGTGCGTTCCATTGCTTTTTATTTGTATGGCTGACTTGGCAAATGAAATTCTTCGTATGTTGCAAAACATACTTGGCTAATAAAGTATTATTGTGAATGTGATGATGATATAATTTCAGTACATTTAGAACAAAAAGTATATGCATAAAACACGGGTCAGATACACATAACTTGGCAAATACAAAGTAAAATAAGTATGCTTGTTAATATCCCTGAGATACACAACAATACAGCTTTAAGTCTACTGCTAAACGTATTATTCTGAGATACAAGGTTATCAGTTATCATCAAAAGTGCATTAATATTTTAGGTCATAGTCATATGACGGATGCAGAATTAGGCCATTCAGCCCATCAAGTTTACTCTGCCATTGAATCATGGATGATCTATCTCTCCCTCCTAACCCCTTCTCCCGCCTTCTCCCCATAACCCTTGACACCAATTTTAACTGTTTTCTAATCATGTAAGAATCAATTAAAAACACAGCCGGAAAGATCAGGTATTACTTGATCTGGGAGTTGTCCAAATGTAGTTGGAGCAACTGAATTACACATGGTGTCGTAAATCTAGTAGCATAATCAAGTACAGATTAGTCAATACAAATGTTTAATAGATTTTTATCCATGAATAAATTAGTTTAGATTATTGTCATGTGTACCGTGGTACAGTGAAAAGCTTTTGTTATTTAAATACAACATGAATAAGTTTCTTACATTTATATTAAATCATCTTTACCTTGGTGTTTCATGCCTAAATTTTGAGTCAAACATTCACTATAATCCGATAACATGAAACGGAGATGTACACATCTTTACACTCACATCAGGTTGGAAGAGTTTCTGCCTGACCTCCACATCAAATCTATGCTGGTTCTGTTTTAATTGATTTAAGGAAGGCTTGAATTGTGCCGCTCCCACTGTTTCTTTGGTCCAGTCATCTACAAGTTTGTGCAGGTCATCTGTAAAAGTTCCCTTCTTGTTGTTACTATTGTTGGTTTGAGAGGGTTGTGGAGGAGATTGCTCTTGTTGAGGCTGGGACTGGTGTTGGTTCAAGACCCGCTGCACTGAATGACTTGTACTACTGCTACTTGAAGACCCTGGGGGATGAAAGAAAAATAAATACATTGATTGTAGCACACATAATTCCAATTTGCTTATCTTTTGTAAACGCAACTGCAAATAAATATTTAGTCGGTAAAACAAACTGAAGAAATCAATGTTAGAGGACAATGTCAGTACAAATTAAATTCACATGTCCCTATTGCATACACATCTGCAAAAGCACATGCAATTATATCGATGCAACGCAAACAAATTCACCAGTGACACGTAAATCTACCTTAAAATATAAAACAAGCTCCACAGTAAATCAAGAACTAATTTCTAACAAATGTAATGCGCAAGCTATGTATAGAGAAGTTGGATAGTTACTACTGCGATCTTTGCCTAGGCATAGCCGTTTCAGGGTAGACCCTAAAAAGTACAATGATACAAGAAAGACAGTTAGGCTTTAAACTATTGGAGTCAATGGAAAAGGTCAGATGATGCAGTACATTAAATTGACTAAAAAAAAGTGGTCAGAATGTTGAATTAACAGGCTAACCTTATGGCTCAATTTAAAAAGTAATACTATTAACTGTGCAGCCACACCAGCAATGTTTTCATCCATGAGCTCTGAAGGTTGCATGTAGTCATTGTTTCTCTTTCCACGTTAAAGTTTATATATTTGTTGCATATTTAAATGTTTCTTCATTTTTTTCCCCATTAAATGAAAAAATTACTAGTTTTGCAGAAAATAAAAGATTGTAAAAGTATTCAAATGAAAATGAATATTACAAATTTTCTAATATAGAATTGTACAAAATTACAACCTCAAAAATTGATCAGCCCGTCAAATAATTTAAATAAAATAAAAATAAAGTAGATTAAACTTATTTTCCCAACAGACTAGAAAATAATCCCAAACAAATTAGTTAGTTAGTGAATAAATAAAATGCCACAAACTTTATTGGCTAATTTAGGTTGCCAAAATTAAGGATGATTTAAATGGTCTGACTGCACATAAATGTAACATTTATTCTTATAAAAATATATTGTTCTGCAGGTCTGTAGCCATTCTATATCAATCGGCAGAAGTCACTACTCGAAGCTTACAAACCTTAACAATCAAGTTACATTTCCATTAATAATACACATGAAAAAAAGTCCTGGGAAAAATATGCCGACTAGGATAGACTCATTTCTTGCACATGCCAAAAATGCCCATCTTCTCCTCAAATGGTTCCATGCAGCAAATTATGCTGGCATAAAATGTCACAAATATTAAACTAATAACTAAAGAAATCATTTTTGTACAATAACTTGATCTACAAATAAATAATAAGATGATGCATAACTGATGAATGTGAGATGAATTGACAGCAAAGTCAAATTAGGAAGGTTGAGGTGGGAAAACAATTCGCAATTCCAGCCCAAAGCAACCCAATATTTCACTGCCAGGATTACAAAGAGACTACCCTATAATTTAAAAAATGGATTTTGCAGTCATAACATTAAAATTATCTGTTTTTAACATAATTAGGGGTAACCAACTTCTGGATATTTACAGATGAGATCCTGAGTTTATTAGAATTTTTGTGGCTCATCCACAGTCTGCATGTGTGTAACGCGTTTTCCACAGGAACAGATGAGAATTTAAAATGCATGGATTAGTTGCAGTAAAATACTGCAGTTTTGTTATAAGGATTTTTTTAAAGGGGCTATTAAAGCAAATATTTTGACACACTTTTCCCAAAATATACTATTTTATTTTTATGTAGAAACAAATAACTGCAAATGCTCATTTATACCAAAGATGGACACCGAGTGCTGGAGTAACTCATTAGGTCAGGCAGCATCTCTGGAGAAAAAGGATGGGTGACGTTTCCGGTAGGGACCATGGTCAGGTCGGATATGGACCTGAAACGTCACCCATCCTTTTTCTCCAGAGATGCTGCCTGACCCGCTTAGTTACTCCAGCATTCTGTGAAAGGTCACCTATCCATGTTCTCCACAGATGCTGCCTGACCCGCTGAGTTACTCCAGCACTCTGTGTTCAATTTTACATTAATTCCAAATCCTTCAACATACATTTTTTATTCTTCCATACTATTCGCTGTTCAGGCACCTCGACAGCAACATTGCTGGTTGCCAGGCACTTCACTGAATAAATGCCTCACAGCAAGTGTAATAGAAAAAGGCACAGATAATGCAATATCTTTGCCACTGATCAGAAAATCCTGAGCATTAGATAATAGCTTCACTTTAAACACTATCCTCAACTTAGTAGAAAATGCACTGGTAGCTTTTATAAGTCATAACATATTGTTAATTTATAGAGAACTTTATATCTGGCTCTGCGGCATCTGATCTAGTTGTGCTCAACGGCATACACTGAGATACAGGGTAGTCACACCCAGCAATGGATAAAAGAAAAACAACAATATTTGAAAGCTAGATATGTGTGACACCGTGCAGAAGTTCAGATATCAGTCGTCTGCAGCACAGAAACAAGACTTTTGACCTTACAACTTTGCAACTTTCCAATCAATTTGGTGCCTTCTTCCTCACATTTATGTTTCTCTTAAACTAATAACCATGATTATTGATAGAACAGTACAGAACAGGCCCTTCGGCCCACAATGTCTGTGCCAAAATGATGGCAAGATAAATTAATCTTATCTGTCTGCACGTAATCCATATTCCTCCATTCGAAGCATATCCATATGCCTATCTAACAGCCTCTTAATTGCCACTATAGTATCTGCCTCCATCACCATCATTGCCTGCACACCTCCATTAAACCTTTCCCCTCTCACCTTAAAGCTATGACCCTCTAGTCTTCTGATATTTCCATCCTGGGAAAAACGATGTCTAGCCTATCTATGCCCCTCATCATTTTATATAATTTTATTAGGTCTCCCAACAGCTTCCGATATTCCAAAGGAAACAATGCAAGTTTGTACAATTTCTCATTGTAACTAATACTCCTTAATCCAAGAAGCATTCTGGTAAACTTCTGCTGCACCATCTCCAAAGCCTCCATAACTTTCCCGAAAGGGGGCGACTAGAACTGCATGCAAAAGATCAAATGCTACCTAACCAAAGTTTTATAGAGCTGCATCATGACTCTCTGACTCTTATTCTCCTTATGATAGCTTGTTCCACATTCTAACTGCTCTTAGGATGAAGAAATGTGTCCTGAATTCCCTCATTGATTAATGATGACTCTGGGACTGCCCTGAAGTGGACATTACTTCACCTTCTTCAGCACTACTTTGGAACGTATAATGACTTATTTCCATTCCTGTGTTGAGAGTTTTGGGGTTACTAAGGAGGCCAATGCGAGAACTGCACTCTTCAGTGGCTGACAGGGAGAGCAGACAGTTGTTATTGAGGTAGCCCACTCTTATCTCCTCTATTGTAGGGCCTATTTACTCCCTGCGCCAATTGATGTTCTCAACACCATTACGAAAGTTCCTTCTCCATTTTGAACCATATGTGGAAGATTCTTGAAGTCAGTGGGAAATGCATTTCTTCAAGATGTGCCGTTGAGCACATGTTGAACACTGAGTCAGCAGCTCTACCAGCTGCACCACTGTGCCACCCTCTTGCATTCTGTATGATGAAGAATAATGGGCAAGCCATTTAGAACGGAGACGAGGAAACAATTTTTCACACAGACTTGTGAGTCTGTGGAATTCTCTGCCTCAGAGGGCGGTTCTCTGGATACTTTCAAGAGAGAGCTAGATAGGGCTCTTAAAGATAGCGGAGTCAGGGGATATGGGGAGAAGGCAGGAACGGGGTACTGATTGTGGATGATCAGCCATGATCACATTGAATGGCGGTGCTGGCTCGAAGGGCCGAATGGCCTACTCCTGCACCTATTGTTTATTGCCACATTTGCCTGCGGAACCATAACAGGATCTCATGAATAATCTATTCAAAGCAATGTGTAAGAAGTAGGAGTAAGGTGAATACTATGCAAACACAAATAACAACATCCCAGCAATGAAACGTACAAATGTGTAATGAATGGAGAACAGCTCACTTTGGTGGAGAGATCATGCATTCATATAAAAGACCAGAGAAATTCTGACAAAATCACAAGGCAGCAGTCAGGGTATTGAGTATATAAGTTGTAGCAGTCAGGGTATTGCGTAAAGAAGTTGGGATGTTATGTTACACTTGTACAATACATTAGTGAGGCCACATTTGGCGTATTGTGTCAGTTTGGGTCACCCTGCTATGGGGGAGATGTTGTTAAGCTGGAATGAGTGTAGAGAAGTTTTACAAAGATGTTGCCAGGCCTCGAGGGCTTGAGCTGTAGGGAGAGGTTGGTCAGCTTAGGACTTTATTCCTTGGAGTGCAGGCGCATCAGGGGCGATCATATAGAGGTGTATAAGATTACGAGGACAACTGTAGAGAGTAGATGCACACAGTCTTTTATTCAGAGTAGGGGAAATCAAGAACCAGATGACATAGGTTTAAACTGAGAGGGGAAATATTTAATAGGGATCTGAGGGGTAATTTTTTCACACAGAGGATAGTGGGTATAGGAAATGAGAAGATAGTTAAACCAGATACTATAACAACATTAAAAAAATAATTGGACAGGTACTTGGAAAGGTTTAGAGTGTTATGGGCTAAACGTGGGCAGGTGGGACTTGTGTAGATGGGGCAGCTTGGTTATCATGGGCAAGTCTGTTACCGGGATGTATGACTCTATATTCAAAAGGCATTCTAACATTCTGAAATTACTAAAACATCTGAGGTTACTGCATACAAGGATGTTTCTCAATTGTTCCAATATCTAATCGTGGAACCTGCATATATCAACTCAAATCACTGCATAGTTTGAAACAACGATATTATAACCCCAAATTCAAATTGAAACAAAGCAAACAGGTAGTTAAGAGAGGCAACTGCTAATTAACAATTATAGATAATACTGGAAATTCAAAGGCAAAAATCAAATCAATGAATCGCAGTACCTTCTCTGTTCTTTTTTAAATCTTTACATATTAAATTGAGAAGTTATCATTACAGGATGGTTTAATATGTTAATAGAATAAAACATGGTAATCACAAGAATGCCTCACCAAACAAGGCAATACATGAGACATGGATAATTGTTCTACAATGTAAGAAAAATCTACAATATTTGTATGTTCTGCTGGCTATTGTTGAGCAGCACAATTATTTGGTTGCATCTGCACTGTAAAGATTGAGATCAGCACATTTGGCAGCACCTTTAAGCATTAATTCTGTTGATAATATATTGAAAATCAGAATGCATGAAACATTTGTTCCTGAACCATACTATGTGATTTCATGAAAGGCAGAAGTAGAATAATTGGCAAGGCCTGAGAGAATCTCCTCATTTAATCATTTCCGTAGGGCAACATTTTCAGATGAACACACAGGAATCTGAGGCAATGAAGTACAGTACCGGCCTTTTTTATTATTACACAAACTGCAATTTAAATTTACAGGAAAAGACTGACTGTATTTTAAGATAATGAACATTCACGTGTAATAAAGGGAAACATTCAAAATATGAAGCGCAAATTTATCAATTTAAAATATGAAAGATATAGTGTTCTGTTGAAATAAACATCACATGCAAAATTTCTCTCAGGCAGGGACAAGAGGGCCGATGTAGAGGCCCCAGAGAAGAGGGGCATAAATAGGGGGTAGGGGTGCCTTCAGAGTGGAATGGGGAGACAAGTGTGGGCCCCAGAAGGGAGGTGGGGGGGTGAAGGGCTGGGTGGATGCCCCCAGAGAGGAGGCGGGGAAAAGGCCGGTGGGGACTCCAGAGTGGGAGAGGTGGGCGGTGGGATCCGCCAGAGAGGGAGGAAGAAGAGGGGTGATAAGAAAGTATTATTAGTTATATTTAGAAGGAACTATATCTCTTGGAAATTAACTTTGCATTATTTCTTTCAAAACTCATGAAGAATCCAAAATATTTTCCAAAATTAATGCACCAGAAAAATAAACACTAATGGAAGCACTTTTTTTGCTAATCATCAGTATGTGAATTTTGAACTACTTACTGAAAACAGGGGGAGCTGGCCAGAATTTAAAATGCAATCAACCCACATTGTCATCTTTTTTTCTCAGATCCCTTTCACAAACACACCCTTTGATCTCTCCAGCTCTTTGTGACATAGGGCCTGTTTAATTTCTAACTGCACAATTCTGATCAAAGCTTATTTTCCTTTTTTTGCTTTCTGATTCATACAGCGTGGAAACAGGCCTTTCGACCCAACATGTCCCACCTACCTGCACTTGTCCCATATCCCTCTAAACCTCTCCTATCCATGTACCTGTGTTTCTTAAATGTTGCAATGGTACCTGCCTCAACTACCTCCTCCAGCAGCTCATCCCATACACCCACCACCCTCAGGATCCTATTAAATTTCCCCCCCTCACCCTAAACCTATGTCCTCTGGTTCTCGATTCCCCAGCTCTGTGCATCTACCCAGATGATTTATCTCATGATTTTGTACACCACTATAATATTCACCCTACTTCTTGCGGTCCAAGGAATAGATTCCTAGTGTGCTTAGCCTCTCCCTATAGCTCAGAACCTTGAGTCACGGCAACATCTTCGTAAATCTTCTCTAGACACTTTCCAGCTTGACAACATCTTTCCCATACACAGTGCCCAGAAGTGAACAATATACTCTAAACTTTAGGACCGAGATGAGAAGAACATTTTTCACACAGAGAGTGGCGAATCTCTGGAATTCTCTGCCACAGAAGGTAGTTGAGACCACTTCATTGGCTATATTTAAGAGGGAGTTAGATGTGGCCCTTGTGGTTAAAGGGATCATGGGGTATGGAGAGAAGGCAGGTACAGTATACTGAATTGGGCGATCAGCTATGATCATATTGAATGGCGGTGCAGGCTCGAAGGGCCGAATGGCCTACTCCTGCACCTATTTTCTATGTTTCTATGCAGCCTCACCAATATATAACTGCAACATGACCTTCCAACCTCTATACTCAGTACTCTGACTGATGAAGGCCAATGTGCCATGAGCCTTTTTGACCACCCCATCTACTTGGGACACCACTTTCAACTAACTATGTACCTGCACTCCTAGATCCCTCTACTCTACAACACTCTAACCCCAGAGCCCTACCATTCACTGTGTAGGTCCTGCCCATGTATGCCATGATTGATGTGAATGCATAACCTTAATGCCTTTTCATTCATAATTATCGCAGGCAATTGCTCAAATTGATCTTACTCTTTTTTTCCAACAAGTGACTACCATTAGAATTATAGGTAGACAAAAATGCTGGAGAAACTCAGCGGCTGAGGCAGCATCTATGGAACGAAGGAATAGGTGACATTTCGGGTGGAGACCCTTCTTCAGACTGATATGGGGTAGAAGAGAGGAAGAGGCAGCGATAGTGGGCTGTGGGAGACCTGGGAAGGGGAGGGGAAAGAGGGAGAAAGCAAGGACTACCTGAAATTGGAGAAGTCAATGTTCATACCGCTGGGGTGTAAACTACCCAAGCGAAATATGAGGTACTGCTCCTCCAATTTACAGTGGGACTCACTCTGGCCATGGAGGAGGCCCAGGACAGAAAGGTCGGATTCAGAATGGGAGGGAGAGTTGAAGTGCTGAGCCACCGGGAAATCAGGTTGGTTATTGCGAACCGAGCGGAGGTGTTGAGCGAAGCGATCGCCAAGCCTACGCTTGGTCTCACCGATGTAGAGCAGCTGCCTCCTAGAGCAGCGGATGCAATAGATGAGGTTGGAGGAAGTGCAGATGAACCTCTGCCGCACCTGGAAAGATTGCTTATGTCCTTGGATGGGGTTAAGTGGGGAGGTAAAACGACAAGTGTAGCATTTCCTGCGGTTGCAAGGGCAAATACCAGGAGAGGGGGTGGTTTGGGTGGGAAGGGCCGAATTGACCAGGGAGTTACGGAGGGAGCGGTCTCTGCGGAAAGCCGAAAGGGGAGTAGATGGGAAGATGTGGCCAGTGGTGGGATCCCGTTGGAGGTGTCGAAAATGTCGGAGGATTATCATTTGTATGTGACAGCTGGTAGGGTGGAAGGTGAGGACAAGGAGGACTCTGCGCTTGTTTCGAATGAGGGGGATGGGGAGTGAGAGCAGAGTTACGGGGTATAGAAGAGACCCTCATCTATAGTCGAAGAGGGAAACCCCCATTCCCTAAAGAATGAGGACATCTCCGATGCCCTGGTTTGGAACACCTCATCCTGGGTGCAGATGTGGTGTAGACGGAGGAATTGGGAGTAGGGGAAAGAGTCCTTACAGGAAGCAGGGTGGAAAGAAGTGTAGTCCAGATAGCCATGGGAGTCAGTGGGTTTGTAGTAGATGTCGGTCAGTAGTCTGTTACCTGCGATGGAGATAGTGAGGTAGGGAGATGTTGGAAATGATCCAGGTGTATTTGAGTGCCGGATGGAAGTTAGTGGTGAAATGGATGAAGTTAGTGAGTTGTGTGTGGGTGCAGGAGGTAACATAAATGCAGTCGTTGATGTAGCGGAGGTATAGTTCGGTGATAGGGCCATGGTACGCCTCGAACAAGGATTGTTTGACGTACCCTACAAAGAGACAGGCATAGCTTGGGCCCATGCGCGTGCCCATAGCTACGCCTTGGATTTGGAGGAAATGGGAGGAGTCAAACGAACAGTTGTTGAGGGTAAGGACCAGCTCCGCTAGGCGTAGGAGCGTATCAGTAGACGGGGATTGGTTGGTTCGCCGGTCGATGAAGAAACAGAGGGCTTTAAGACCCTCTTGGTGGGGGATGCAGGTGTAGAGTGACTTGACATCCATGGTGAAGATGAAGGAATGGGGGCCTGGAAAACGGAAGTCATGGAGGAGACGAAGTGCGTGTGTGGTGCTAGGCAGGGAGGGATTTAACCAGGAGGGACAGGATGGAGTTGAAGTATGTGGAAATAAGCATTAACATTAGAATTATGGTATCTTGTATTTTCTATTTTTCCAGTGAGTATTGTGGCAGCTAATATGATTTAGTACCAGGAATTTCATTTTCACTTCAGGGACTTCACATCCAAGTCCTTAATTACAGTGGAGCTGGGTAGAGTTGGGCATAGGACAGGGGTGGGGATAAATGGAGTATTTAAATTTCAGTCCACATAATGATGAAAATTTCTGTTGAGGACAGAAAACTAAGGAACTATCTCCTGCATCAAAGTAATAAGATCTTGTATATTCAGAGAAAGATCTATTCTGGTATTATCAGACTATTATGAATAAATGGAATATCAAATATGATACAAATAGAATTCAGCTATGTTACCATTTTGTCATTAGTAGACCAGCTCCACAGTTTGAAACCAACTTTGATCAAAAACCATATAAACATGTTTAAAACCATATATACATGTTTAAAAATCATACTGTGCTTCACACGCAGATTAACAGAATGAATTAAAAACAACTTACCTGAACCAGTAATTCATTTTCCAATAGCTGTCCCAGGAAATAATTTGGTTAGGGCTATTGTGCTCACACCTGGAGTGCTTTATGTCTAACAATCCATGAATTCAATTTTCAACACCCCCTCCCTGATACTCAAGAAACATCGCACATAATACACAAACAAATAGAAAACTATGCAACATTATTTGTGAAATGATGTACTGAAAACATCCAACAGATCAGTCAGCATCAGTGGAAAGGGTTCTAACACATGTAACATTTAATACTGTTTGCCCTCTGAGCAGAATGTTCCCAACATTCCAGATTTCTTGCATAAATTCAGATGCAGCATGGAAATAGGCCATTTGACCCAATGAGTCCACACTGACCATGAATAATCCATCTACATTAATCTCACATTAATCCAATTTTTATTCTCCCCACAATATCATCAATTGCCCCCACTTCTATAGTATTTGACATTGGAATCTAGATGTTCATCTTCACATGCGGGGAAGTGTTGCAGATACTAATCTATAGTTCATTCATGTTCCTTCACTAGCTCAATTTTGATGCTAAAAATCTTGGAGCTTTTATACTGTAAAAATAATACAGTATTGTTAAATAAATCCATTCATATTCTAAAAAATAATGGCATATGAATAAGAGTGTATTTGTTGCCCCCATCACAGCATTTCAGTAGCATGTTAGAATTGCAATAATGATTGTTTAAATATGGGATCTCTTGAGAAATAATTAATCTGTATGCACTGATCAAAAATAATGTTCAATAAAAATCTGCAACGAAAATCATAATTCATAACCACATATCATTCAAAGCATTTACTATATGCAAGAGATTAACAAGCAAGATAAGTGACTTTCAGACTAAATTAAAGATGTCAATTTTTTAACTGGTTATTTCTTTTTTAAACGAAAATGTAAAAATATTTTTCACTTTACATAATTTTAACGGCCTTCAGGACCTGACAGGACAATATACCTTTATACATTCAAAACCAATACACAAATACAGTTTAAAAAGAATGCAGGAAAGAAAGATTTATTTTATTCCATTTAAGAAAATTTAATAAACGGATGGACAAATATGTGCTCAAAGTGCTATTTAAATCTTCTATAGTAATTGGAAAAATATCACCAATTGTCTTCAGTAAATTGTTGAAATAATGCATTAGATGAATGCAGGAATATTGTGTGATTAAAAAGATACTGCTATTGTACCTTAACAAATTAAAACATGACTATTCTATATAGATTTAATTTTAATAATAATTAATAACTATTCAAGATAGATTATTTAGATCAGATCTTTCAAACTTTTACATTATTAGCAAATTCAGGAAAGGGTACTTCTGCAGAGGGTTGAGCTGCAGCTTCTGTGATACCCTTTTTTATGTAGTTGGTGACGTTATAAACTTTTCCTTGTCAATTTCAAAGACAGGAGTCACAACAAAAAGTTCAATGTATAGCCAGCAAAGTTGATGAAGTATAGGTGGTTGCCCAAGTATAAGCAACAGGATAAAATAGGGTAACATCAAATTTGCTACGTAGTAACTGCTCATCTGTGAATAATACATCAGGAGGTGACTTTACAGACTTTGCTACTTGCCCAGTAATTGGTTTTCAGATCGACTGGCTGGATGTCTCTAACATGAGTCTCAGCACAATACCTGCTATGTACCTGCCCAAGTCTTTGAAAACTAGTAATGCTTCTGAGAACTGAAACAATTTTAATTTGTTTTCAAGCACTAAGAGCACAAAGTTTGTTCAAAGGAAAGTCACCTTAAAAATTAAAGTTAATTTTGAGGAGAAAGACTTTTTTCTTTAAAAAAAACAGAGATGGAATTTAAACAAATCATTTTATAAATATGATGGCAATTTACAATACCATAACTGGATCAATTCTAGTGCTCCAGTCAGGATTTTCATGGCACATGAATAATTATAACCCATAAGACACCAACTCACACATCCTCAATATATTTTACATAATTTATAAACTAGTAGGAACATGATGGCATGATTAGAAGTATGATAAATGAATAGAAAATAATCCAATGAATGAGTTGCACCAAGCTTATTGAATTCCATGTTAAGCAATTCTATTGAATACTAACTGGAGCACTGGGGATTCAGCATCTTTTACATGCAGACATCTCAAAGATACAACAGTGTAAAAATGTTAAAATATTCAACTGTTCTTAAATGGGAGTTGTCGCCTCCAGTGAGATACACAGCTTGTTACATGCAAGTCTTCATTGTCGAAACATGTGTGAAAGAGACCAGTCTTCTAGAGGAGCTCTGAATTCTCCATTTTTGGTGAAAATATGTTAGGGGAGCAGACTTGTATATTTGTAATATTTTGAGGAAACTAAAAAGACTACAATAAAAAATTACATTAAAATACAAAAGCTTTGGTACACTCAGTAATTTTTCAATATAAACCTCATATTGTAGAGATTAATGCACAGAAGCTGAGCTCTTCCACATATGCCTTTAGTATTCAGTGATAAGCCAAAAGCACTGCACTAAAGCATTTGTATGTGAAATGAAAATGTGCAATGGTAAGCAATAAATTAAAAAATGGGCTAAAAAAGCAGGCTTCCTGCAGAAATATAAAATGGACTACGCAAGGGAAGATTGGATGATTAGTTTAAATACAAAAGAACAAATACAAACAGATGGACAAAGACACAGGTCCACTGAGGAATCTGGTACGAGGTTTGCTATTAGATTTATAGGTCACTCTCTCAGACGTTTGGTGGAAAACCGTCCAGCCTGCAAATGAATATAAAGGGGAAAAAACAAGACACTAGTAAAGTATTTGTAGAAGCAATTCAATTTTGTAAATAATCTAGCTGGGTGGATACAACATCTACAGTTTTCTTACTACTAAATACGAGAAGAAAATTATAGTTAAAAAATAAAATTATGTGCAAACAGATGCAATGGGGTGAGGACGGGAAAGCAAATTTAACTTATCAACAAGGTTTAAAAACTAACAAAATGGTTACCAAAATCTTACTGAACACATGGCTTTGTTTGGATATCTGCTGAGTGCTTTACCTTAAATAATCTTAATCTACTATTTTATAACTAAATGTTGAGCCAGGTCAGAATACAACAATTATAATGAAAATATGTTATATTAAATTATATTGCACTTCAATTTGTAAAATGAATTTGTCAATTTTATTTCTTCCATAAAAAACAGGATTTTAAACATTTTGAAACTTTGGACTGATTTTTGCAATAAGAAAACATTGAACATAAATAGACAACATCAGTAATTCTACAAAGACATGGTTTAACATAGAAATTCCAAGTGGGATTCCATGTCCCTCCATAGGCTGCACACGTTTTTTGCAGCCTTCCCTCTTCCTTTTATAATAACGTACATTTCTGTGTACAACAATTTAAAAAGTTTTAAAATATCCCTGACAATTAAAGCTATAATAAATGAAGCCTGCCAAAGGCTGTCTGGATTTTCTGGATGGGGCCGCAGAGTGGCAACGCACTTACTACTGAAGTCCCAGATGCAGAGGGTGCTCAAGATGGATCCTCTGCTTCCAGCTCAGATAAGTGACAGGCCTGGGGAGGAGGAGGAGGAGGAGAGGCCACAGGCAACAATTCAAGAGGTAAGCCAGCTTTACTACAATCTAGCCTAACAATTCAAAAGTTATTAATTTGCAGCTGAATGTTTTGCACATCAGAAAATACACTATATAAATGCTAAACTTATATCCTTCAACATAGTGTAATTATCTATAGCAAACATATAATGACAAATGTTAATGCAAATTGTGCTGTTCAGAATCAGCAACCATTAATAGTAAATTATTTAAATAATTTGGGAACACAATGCAAAACATTTATCCTATAGTAATATTTATAACTTAAAAATGCTGTTACATATTTATTATTTGTAGCAGTTAACCTGGTTACGAAATATGTCATTTCTGACTTCTCCCAAAACTATAAAATGTGAACACCATTTTGAAATAGCTTTCAAAATTGTCAGACCTGCCCAGGGTTCACGTCTGCCTGGCAGATCCAGTGAGAACATAAGAGACGAGATATTTGGTCTTTTGAGCCACACCTATATCAGGCATTTATTTTGGGTGTATTTTCCAACTTACAGACACAACCGACTTATGAAACCTGTTTGTTACGCAAGAATGACCTGTATCTAAAATCCTTCACTGGGCAGAAGTCCAGCACTGTCCACCAAGAAACTTACTATGTAAGACTATCACTTTGTAAGCTAAATCTTGCAGTTCTGCAATACCTTGATATTCTACACCAAGATACTGTCGCTAAATCACTGTACTATTAAAACATTTTAATAGTGTACAGTTGATTATTTGGAGGCTATCAACATTAAGCACACCTACTTGTTATGTTCAGCAATATAAATAAGCATAACTATTCTGTCTAACTACTCGTTATGTTCAGTAATATGAACAGCAAATCAATACTTTGCTTCAATTATTTAAATAACCTGGAAACACATATTAAATATAACTTGGAATCACTTATTGTTCTTTTGCTCAAATTAATTTCTTACATGAAATCAGAGTGAATACATTTCCATGATGCAGAGGAAAACAATGTCATTTTAGTTTTAGGTTATTCGGTTATTTTGTTGCAATACAACAGAGACCTTGTGATCTGGAACAGGTTCAGATCAATAATGGACACTGGGGAATTTAAAATCAATGAGGATAAAAAGCTACCATCAGCAGGACTGGTTCGTAGCAAATACCCACATGGCTTTGAGAAGGAAATCTACCTGCTGCTTGTTCTATATCAGATTCTAGCCACTTAGCAAGTAGTCAACATTTAAATGATCCAATGGTATGACCTGCCAAGCCAGTCAGATATTTAAAAACCACCATTATGAACCGACCACCTGCCATGAACTGTAACATCAGATTCACAAATAAAAGCAAATCCAATCTTTTCCTTAGTAACACGAGGACTTGCGCTAAAATTGAATTAGCTGTTCCAAAGAATAGTCAATGAAAAGAAGCATAATTTTCAGCCAATGTCTCTCATTAGATTCCTGCATATGTCTTGGACAATCATTTGCCAAGTTCTATCAAAGATGGCATAGTGGCATAAGTGGGGAAGCAGGCCTCCTGAAGTCATCGACATTTGAGTTCGGACACCAATAATCTTCAAGAAATTTTATGGACAATGAAATCTGATTATCAATAACCGTACTAAACAGCTAAACACAAAATGCCTGTGTAAATCAGCAGGGCAGACAGCGTCTATGGAGGGAAATGGACGGATGATGTTTTGGGCTGGAACCCTTCTTCAGACTTATTGGCGTAGGGAGGAAAGCTGGAAAAGAGAGTTGGAGTGGGACAAAGCTTGGCCAAGTGATAGGTGGATATAGGTGAGGGGAGGGGGGGGGGGTGATTGGCAGATATGTGGAGTAAGTGACAAAGGCCAGAGGTATCAGATTAGGAAAGAAGAGGAATGATATATAAAGCTGGAGGGAGAGATATAGCTGGGAGAGGACAGGAGGTGAATATAAAAGATAAACAGGAAATGTGATATTTGTAAAGGGTACATAAGTTTACCAGGATGATGCCTGGATTAGAGGGGTATTAACTGCAGGCAGAGGTTGACAATAGACAATAGGTGCAGGAGTGGGCCATTCGGCCCTTCGAGCCATCAATATGATCATGGCTGATCATCCCCAATCAGTACCCCGTTCCTGCCTTCTCCCTATATCCCGACTCTGCTATTTAGAGCCCTATCCAGCTCTCTCTCTAAAGCATCCAGAGAACCTGCCTCCACCGCCCTCTCAGGCAGAGAACTTCAACAGACTCACCACTCTCTGTGAGAAAAAGTGTTTCCTTGTCTCCGTTCTAAGTGGCTTACTCCTTATTCTTAAACTGTGGCCCCTGGTCCTGGACTCCCCCAACATTGGGAACATGTTTCCTGCCTCTAGCGTGTCCAAACCCTTAACAATCTTATATGTTTCAATGAGATATCCTCTCATCCTTCTAAATTCCAGAGTGCACAACCCCAGCTGCTCCATTCTCTCAGCATATGACAGTACCGCCATCCCGGGAATTACCCTTGTAAACCTACGCTGCACTTCCTCAATAGCAAGAATATCCTTCCTCAAATTAGGGGACCAAAACTGCACACTATACTCCAGGTGTGGTCTCACTAGGGCTCTGTACAACTGCAGAAGGACCTCTTTGTTCCTATATTCAATTCCTCTTGTTATAAAGGCCAACATGCCATTCGCTTTCTTCACTACCTGCTGTACCTGCATGCTTACTTTCATAGACTGATGAACAAGGATCCCCAGATCCCGTTGTACTTCCCCTTTTTCCAACTTGACGCCATTTAGTTAGTAATCTGGCTTCCTGTTTTTGCTACCTAATTGGATAACCTCACATTTATCCGCATTAAACTTCATCTGCCATGCATCTGCCCACTCCCCCAACTTGTCCAAGTCACCCTGCATTCTCATAGCATCCTCCTCACAGTTCACACTGCCACCCAGCTTTGTGTCATCTGCAAATTTGCTATGGTTGGACAGAATTGGATTGTTCTCTCTGGTACGCCAGAGTTTGTGGAGAGACCTGAGAGAAGTATATACAATTATGAGAGGCAGTCAGAACCTTTATCCCGGGATTGTAAAATCAAATACTAGAGGACATAGCTTTATTGTGAGGTGGCAAAGTTAAAGGAGATGTGTGCGGCAAAATGTTTTACACAAAGGGCGGTGAGTACCCACAACACACTGCCAGGGTTGGTGGCTGAGGCAAATACGATAGTGGCATTTAAGAGTCATTTGGATAGGCATATGGATAAGCAGGGAATGGAGGGATATTGATTATATGCAGATAGGTAAATGGTCCTCCCATCATGTTCGGTAGACAGAAGGCCCTGTTCTTGTGCTGTGCTATGTTTGGCAAAACAGTCGCCTAGTCGAATCTTTATTTCACCAATTAAAGGACGCCACATCAGGAGCACCAAATGCAGTAGACAAGGTTGAAAGAGGTGTTCCTGGACCTCTGTCTCAACTCGAAAAGCTGTTGGGATCCCTGGGTGGAAGTGAGAAAGGAGAGTAGGGACAGGTGTTACATATCTTGCAGTTGCAGGGGAGGTGCCTGGAAAAAGGATGGTTAGGTGGGAAAAGATGAGTGAACCTAAGGAGCTGTGGAGGGAGCATTCTCTACAGAGAGGGGAAAAGGGAAGGGGAGAGGAAAATGTGACCGGTGATAGAATCATGTTGAAAGTGGCAGAAATGTTGGATAATGATTTGTTGGTGGGGTGAAAGGGGACCATGGGAATTAGGGGTCGGGGGAATGAGAGCAGAACTGCAGGACACAGAGAGGACCCATGCAAGGGCTTCATACATGACAGTTTGGGGGGGGGGGGAACATCTTTACAGAAGAGGACATCACACATCCTAGAGTGGAATTACTCATCTTGGGAGTAGACCTCTAGCCTTTGCCACTTACTCCACCCATCTCCCGATCAACCCTCCCACTCCGTCATTCTTATCCACCTATCATTTACTAGGCTTTGTCCCATCCTGCCTCTCTTTTCCAGCTTCTCCCCCCATTCTAATCAGTCTGAAGAGTTCTGACCTGAAATGCTGTCTGCCCATTCCCTCCACAGATGCTGCCTGACCTGCTGAGTTCCTCCAGCAGTTTTTCCTCAAGATCCCAGCATCCGCAGTCTCATGTGTACTTCTACAGCTGATGAGTGAGTGTTCCATAATGTTCAATGCCATTTGGAAGCAGCAGGGAATGTACTCTAGTGGAGGACTTCAATATTCATTATAAGGACAGTCTTGGCAATGCTGGCCATGTTTTAACAGCATGGCTGCAAAAATCAGACTGAGGTTGCTGGCAAGTGAACTAACATGAAACAAAAACCCACACCGTGTCCACATCTATTTGCTTGCCCCAAACACACATCTGTCCATGTAGGTTTTGTAAGAGAGTCTACTGCATAGTCCTCATGTAACAGAGTCTTATCTTACAGAGAATGTCCTTCATTGTGCTCCACGTCGCTGATTTAGTACAAACGGCTTAGATTCAGGACAAATACAGTAGCTCAAAACCATGAGAACCATGAATCATCAGAAGGTGCAGAACTACTACTTACTATAACCTTATGTTTTGGAGTATTTCTCATTCTGCCTTTACCGTTAAGGCACAAAATTAAATTTGGTTCAATAAATGTGGAAGAGCATCAGTTGAACCACACAGGCATCAACTGGTGAAGCTAAAAGTGAAAGTATGCTAAACAGCTTATGTAACTTATCTATGATCTTACACACTGATGAGGTCAGAGGTCTACAATGCTACTACATTGAGGAAGCAGCAGTTCAAATCCAGTTTATTTATTCTCAATGATGACAAACTCGACACACAAGCGCAAACGTCAATGCATTTGAAATCTTCAACGAGTGTCAATGGATGATTTCTGCCGAGGTCCCCATAGTCGCAGAAACCAAATTTCAGCCAATTTGATTGATCTTAAATAGCTGCAAGAAATGATCAGAACAAAGATCATGGTCCTTGAAACCCCCAATCCGCACTGCTGATGGCCTGAATTGCGTTACTACTTGTAATTCTAACCAAGCTATCGCAGTACAATACTGTAACCTTTTCCTATAAAGTGGAATACTATCCATATTATACTTTGTTTGCATAAAACAGAAAAAGAAATCCAATCTTATCAAAAATTGGCCTATCAACTAACTATCACTCATCAACATGGAAGGTGCTAAATTGCTACCCAAGCAGTGTTTACTCACAAATAGCTTGATCACCATGTGTGTTCCACCTGGACAATTCAACTCTGGATTCATGATACCATGTCCAGACACGGACAAAAATAGTCAAATTGCAGAGATGAGATGAAAAAAAGAGACAAGAATTATGGCATTTGTCAAAGAATGGTAATAAGAAACCTAGCAAAGTTAATAGGAATCAGAGGAAAGTTGCTCATTTACTTTAATCATCCCTAGGATTAAGAAAGATGGCTTTGGGGTCGCTTGGTGACAATCATTCAGCTGCAGAATGCAGCTTCAGGAGTTTCTTAGAACATTAATATCGACACAACTAGCTTCAGCTAGTCTATCAATGATCATCTTTCAATCACCTGGTCAGAAGTGGAAAGGATTACTGATGTTTGCATGTTTTTTATATTCAAACCCACGTGTGCATGTAGCAAGATCAGGACAGGTCAGCATTTTGTGCCCTTTTGTGTATTTGCCAGCATCTGCAGTTCCTTGTTTCAATGCTAACTAGCTGATTAAGTGGCAAATAATATGTCACTCAGGTTCATGGCAACGATGATCTCAGAGAAGTGGAATCATGGCCCCGACATTCAATGACAGTATGGAATGTCCACCCTACTCTGTCTTCCTTGTAATTTCCTACCATGCCAGAGCTGAGAATAGTGTCAGAATAGTGTCTTTTATTATTAATGTTTAATGTTTTATGTGTCACTGTATGTCATGTTGTCACTTGCGAGTGGAGCACCAAGGCAAATTATTTGTATGTGAACATACTTGGCCAATAAACGTATTCATTCATTCATTCTATATTGTGAGCGTGTGTAGACGGCTGTGAACAATGCTACCTGCTCAACATGGCTGAGAATAATTATGTCATAAATTCTGGAAATGACGGCCTGGGAGAGGCCATTAATATTAGTTGATTTCTCTTTTGAGTTAATTTGAAGGATCTTTTGGAGAGAGCTTTGATGGTATTTTTTCCTGCTGGAGGTAGTCCAGGTCTCAGAGACATATTGGAGAAACAAATATAATTGTTCCCCAATAGATCATGAGTATTGGGCCAGGTCTGGGATCTTAAACTTGAAATGTCTTTTCGCTCACGATGAAAGGGCATGGTGGCTCGTCGATGTTCATCGATGACAAGAAGTGATTCCCAAGGTTTGGGAAGTGACCACATTTTAGAAACATAGAAAAGATAGAATAGCTACAGGAATAGACTATTCGGCCCTTTGAGCGAGCACCGCCATTCAATATGATCATGGCTGATCATTCAAAATCAGTACCCTGTTCCTGCTTTTTCCCCCATATCCCTTGATTCCGTTAGCTCTAAGAATTAAATCTAACTCTCTCTTGAAAACTCTAGCTCTCTCTTGGAAATATTCCAGGATTTTCCATATTTTCATTGTGAACCTTTATTGTCACGTGATGGCCATGTGATGCAGCAGTGAGATTGTCGGAGGACCTTTCTCTTGCTGACATTCAATGTAAAGTCATACCTTCATGCGGTTTGGTGAATGAGTGATGTGTTGGAGCTCCGCCTCAACAAATGTTCTACAAGCACAAACACTATCCGCAGCTCATCTAGAGATTCAGATAACCTTGATTCTGAGTGTAGTTGGCATGAATTGAACCATTCCCCATTGTGTCCCCAGTGTGTGCTTGCATGTGAGTAAATGATTTCACGTCAGGTGCCATACATACGAGCACCACCTATGTGAGAGCATTAACATATACACTGCAGGACCACTTCCTTCCTCAAGTTGTCTTGCTTCCGCCATGACATAACGCCATTTAGCAAGTGTGTTGTTTTGCTCAAAAATCCTATCGCGAGCAAGATAGTCCAGTCCTACTAAATCCAATGGGTTGACGTGCAGTACGCAACGGAGCGGAACGTCAATTTCTTCGGCCATTTCAGTAACCCGACCCGACTTTGGTTATCCCTCTCGCCGTGTAATCAACGTTGCAGGGGAACAGTTTGTGTAAATAAATTATAATTCTGAAAATGAGAAGATTTTTACCAAAGAACTTTGATTTTTACAAGGATGTTTCCGTAACCGGCTTCCGTCTCCTCACTAGTATCTTTGCTCCGCTATGGGATCTTTGGTGCGGAGAAGGAAGCCAGTTACGGAAATGGGGCCAAGATTACCCATGACTCTGCCCATGACCGTACTACGTCTTTTTCATCGAGTGGACTATCTTGCTCGCTATAGGATCTTTGGTTTTGCTTGCCTCATTACAGGAAGGTCGTACGTATTAGTTGCAAGAAGAGATTGAATAAACTTGCATTGTTTTCTCTGGAGCATCAGTGATTGAGGAGAGACCTGATTTATAACAGATGTAGATAGGGTAGACGGTCAGAATCTTTCTCCCCAAGGTGGAAATGTCTAACACTAGAGATTATAGCTTTAAGGTGAGAGGGGGAAAGTTTAAAGGAAAAGTGCATGAATAGTGTTATTTTATATGGAGAGTTCCGGGAAAGTACTACCAAGGATGGTGGTGGAAGTTGATATGATTGTGCCTTTAAGAGGCTTTTAGATATGCAGGGAATGGAGGGATGCAGTATGTACAGACAGAAGAGATTAGATTAATTTGGCATCATGTCCTGTACACTCATTGGGCCTGTCCCTGTGCTCTACACTTCTATGTCATTGTAAATGGAACCCTAAAGGGCCAATCACACTTTCACGACATAATTCACAACCTTTTTTACTCGTGGACATTTTTCATCAGGCTAGAAAAACGCCCCGACCTACTTGATGCCATGAGAACCTCCGACTAGCATCACGACCTACCTACGACCTCGTGACGACCATGCTGCGAGTATGAGTCAAGGGAAAACTCAGCAGAGGTCGTGAATTAGGTTGTGAAAGTGGGACAGGCTCTTCAGAAAGACAATAAGAGGAAGCATGAATAGAATGAATCTTGTACATTTTTTTAATGAAATTTCTTTTGACATTGAGGCTAATTAAATTGAAAACATATATCCATTACTTTGTGTGAACTATGGTTGATACCTGTGACTCAGAGCTCCCGTGAATTTGGAAGCACGGCAACAAAGAGAAGCAGGAGAAGCCAGAGTGCGAGGAGAGTTAGAAGTGAGTCAGAGGGGGAAAACAGTTGAAAACTGAGGAATTTGGTTTGTAAATTGGTAAATTAGGCAATTTATCAGTCAATATAAGCAAGACAGTTCTTAGGGAGCGGCAGTGAGGGAAGTGCCCTGTGGGAAAAGTGCAAGTCTTTGGCTCCAGAGTCTTCGGCGAGGAAGCTATGCAAAACGCTGGAGAGGGAGAGACGAAAGAAGGAGATGTCAAGCAAGCTGATTTTGTGTGACGCTTGCAGTATGTGGAAGGTCAAGGACACTGCTGGTGCCTCTGGCTGCTACAAATGTGAGAAGTGCATCCAGGTACAGCTCCTGAAGGACCATGTTGGGGAATTGGAGAAGCAAGTGGATGACCTCAGGTTCGTCCGAGAAACTGAGTCGTTCCTCGACAAATCCTACAGTGAGATTGCTATACCTAAGGTACTGGAAGGGAGAAAGTGGGTGACGGTGAGAAAGGGAGGGAAACTTGGAATGCAAAGGTCCCCGGGTGTTCTACCTCTTGTGAACAGGTTCATCCACTTAGAAGCTGTCGGGACAGAAGACGTTATCACACTGAGCGGCGGACTGGCTTGCGAAGCGAAAAGGGCTGTTGAGCCAAAACCAAAGAGGCAGGCAATGCTATTGTAGTTGGAGACTCCATTGTGAGAGGTACGGACAGGGTTTCTGCGGCAACAGACGGGATTCGAGGATGGTGTGCTGCCTTCCTGGTGCCAGGATCCAGGATGTCACGGACAGAGTGCAGAAATCCTCAAGGGCGAAGGTGAACAGCCGGAAGTGGTAGTGCATGTCGGCACAAACGATGTCGGAAAGAAGGGGATGAATATTCTGCAGCGTGACTTTAAAGAGCTCGGAAAAATGCTGAAAAGCAGGACCTCCAGGGTTGCTATCTCCGGTTTGCTTCCAGTTCCTCGTGCTGGCGAGAGCAGGATCAGGGAGATACGAGACCCGAATGTGTGGCTGAGGAACTGGTGCAGGGGGCAGGGATTTAGATTCTTAGATCATTGGGATCTGTTTTGGAGTAAGGGGGAACTGTACAAAAGGGAAGGATTGCATCTTAACTGGTGGGGGACCAGCATTCTGGCAGGCAGGTTTGCCACTGCTACACGAGTGGTTTTAAACTGAATAAGGGGGGTGGGGTGTCAAATGGGATAGTCGACGATGGAGTTAAAGGGAAAGAGAGTAAAGGGATGGTAAATGACCCCAGAATTAACGGGAAAGGAAGCTCACAAAGGGATAGGAGAGTATGGCCAAGTGTAATAGGGATCGATGCGAAAGGTGAGATGCGTAAGTAATTAAAAGTATTGTATATGAATGAGCGAAGTATAAGAGATAAAATAGATGAGCTTGAGGCTGTTAGAGGTTGGTAGATATGACATTGTGGGGATTACTGAGATGCGGCTGCAGGAGGATCGGGCCTGGGGACTTAATATTCAGGGTTATACATCCTATGGAAAGGACAGGCAGGTGGGCAGAGGAGGGGGGGTAGCTCTGCTGGTGAGGAATGGAATTCAGTCCCTTGCAAGGGAAGTCATACTGACTGACGGGGTAGAGTCACTGTGGATTGAGTTGAGGAATTGTAACAGCAAGAAGACACTAATTGGTGTTATTTACAGACCCCCAAATAGTAGCCCGTATGTAGGGTGTAAGTTGCAGCAGGAGTTAAAACTGGCATGTAACAAACGAAATGCCACTGTGGTGATGGGGGATTTCAATATGCAAGTAGACTTGGAAAATCAGGCTGGTTCAGGACCCAAAGAAAGAGAGTTTGTAGAATGCCTCCGAGATGGATTCTTAGAGCAGCTTGTAATGGAGCTGACCAGAGAAAAGGCAATTCTGGATTTAATGTTGTCCAATGAACCAGATATGATAAGAGAACTCGAGGTAAAGGAACCGCTTGGTGGTAGTGATCATAATGATTAATTTTAATCTGAAATTTGAGAAGGAGGACGTTAAATCGGAAGTGGCAGTGATACAGTTGAACAAAGGGGACTATGAAGGCATGAGAGCGGAGCTGGCCAAAGTAGACTGGAAAGTAATCCTAGCAGGAATGACAGTGGAACAGCAATGGTAGGAATTTCTGGGCATAATCCGGAAGAGGCAGGATCATTTCATTCCAAAAAGGAAGAAAGATTCTAAGGGGAGTAGGAGGCAACAGTGGCTGACAAGAGAAGTTAGGGATAGAATAAAACAAACGAAAAGATGAATTACACAGCAAAGAGTAGCCGGAAGCCAGAGGATTGGGAAACTTTCATAGGACAACAGAAGGAAACAAAACGGACAATACGGGCTGAAAAGATGAAGTACGAGGGGAAGCTGGCCAGGAATATAAAGAAGGACAGTAAAAGCTTCTTTAGATATGTTAAGGGAAAAAGAGTAGCAAAGTCAAATGTGGGTCCCTTGAAGGCAGACACGGGTGAAATAATTATGGGCAACAAGGAAATGGCAGAAGAGTTGAATAGGTACTTCGGATCCGTCTTCACTAAGGAGAACACAAACAATCTCCAATATGTAGTGGAGGACAGAAGATCTAAGGGGGTAGAGGAACTGACAGACATTTTCATTAGGCGAGAAATAGTATTAGGTAAGCTAATGGGACTGAAGGATGATAAATCCCCTGGGCTGATAAGTCTGCATCTCAGGGAGGTGGCTCTAGAAATAGTGTACGCATTGGTGATCATTTTCCAATGTTCAATAGATTCAGGATCAGTTCCTGAGGATTGGAGGATAGCTAATGTTATCCCACTTTTCAAGAAAGGAGCGAGAGAGAAAACGGGGAATTACAGACCAGTTAATCTGACTTCGGTGGTGGGAAAGATGCTGGAGTCAATTATTAACGAGGTAATAATGGAGCATTTGGACAGCAGTAAAAGGATTAGTCCAAGTCAACATGGATTTATGAAAGGGAAATCATGCTCGACTAATCTTCTGGAATTTTTTGAGGATGTGACAAGTAAAATGGATGAAGGGGTGCCAGTGGATGTAGTGTATCTACTTTCAGAAAGCCTTTGATAAGGTCCCGCACGGGAGACTGGTGACTAGAATTAGAGCACATGGTATTGGGGGTAGGGTGGTGACATGGATAGAAAATTGGTTGGCAGACCGGAAGCAAAGAGTAGGAGTGAACGGGTCCTTTTCAGAATGGCAGGCAGTGACGAGTGGAGTGCCGCAAGGCTCGGTGTTGGGGCTGCAACTGTTTACCGTATATATAAATGATTTGGAAGAAGGAATCGGGAGCAACACTAGCAAGTTTGCGGATGACACAAAGCTGGGTGACAGTGTGAACTGTGAAGAGGATGTTAGGAGGTTGCAGGGGGACCTGGACAGGTTGAGTGAGTGGGCAGATGCATGGCAGATGCAGTATAATATAGATAAATGTGAGGTATCCACTTTGACGGCAAAAACAAGGGGGCAGATTATTATCTCAATGGGGTTAGGTTAGGTAAGGGGGAGGTACAGCGTGACCTGGGTGTCCTTGTACACCAGTCATTGAAAGTTGGCGTGCAGGTACAGCAGGCAGTGAAGAAAGCTAATGGAATGTTGGCCTTCATAACAAGAGGATTTCAGTGCAGGAGTAAAGAGGATCTTCTGCAGTTGTATAGGGCTCTGGTGAGACCACATCTGGAGTACTGGTCTCCTAATTTGTGGAAGGACATCCTTGTGATTGAGGCAGTGCAGCATAGGTTCACGAGATTGATTCCGGGGATAGCGGGACTGTCAGATGAGGAAAGATTGAAAAGACTATGCTTATATTCACTGGAGTTTAGAAGGATGAGGGGGGATCTTATAGAAACATATAAAATTATAAAAGGACTGGACAAGCTAGATGCAGGAAAAATGTTCCCAATGTTGGGTGAGTCCAGAACCAGGGGCCACAGTCTTAGAATAAAGGGGAGGTCATTTAAGACTGAGCTGAGAAAAAACTTTTTTACCCAGAGACTTGTGAATTTATGGAATTCTCTGCCACAGAGGGAGTGGAGGCTAAATCACTGGATGGATTTAAGAGAGAGTTGGATAGAGCTCTAGGGGCTAGTGAAGTCAAGGGATATGGGGAGAAGGCAGGCACGGGTTATTGATAGGGGACGATCAGCCATGATCACAATGATTGGCGGTGCTGGCTTGAAGGGCTGAATGGCCTCCTCCTGCACCTATTTTCTATGTTTCTATTAACTGACAGTTCCACAAGTAATGAAATCCCGAGATCAGAAGTTATTTATAGTTCCATTTTATAGTGCTTTCTTATGATAAAGTAGGACATTCACTTTCATAGATAAGTTTATTTGGATTTTTCAACATGGATTTGAATTTGTATAGTGTGCGCATTATGTTTCGGATCCGGGAACCCGATTTAAAATGGATGTCATGTTTTCTATATTTTGCCTCGCCCTAGTTTCTTTGTACCATGTTTTATTGCAACACTCTAGTAAAAACATGCTGCATCCAGGCTGCCTCACCAAAGGCGTGAATTGAATACATATCATTCATGAGCTTTCTTTCAAGAAATTAACATGAATCAGTTTAATTCTTCATCCGCCATCTGCCACTTTCTGCTTTCTTCTTGCTCTTATTTAAAAACAAATTGTTCTGATGAGAGGTATTAATAGATGAAAACAATGGGTAATAGTATAACGGATGTCAAAAACAAGTAGAAAAGATTCTGTGCTGATTCTGGTGAAATAATGCTTCGATTGGAGCTATAGTGGGAAATGTCAGTAGTGTAAGCTTTTTACTGATAGAATGTTGACTTTTTTTTAAACATCAGTTTTATTTGAAGTAAAATGAAGCACTGAGAATATGTATTGTTGCATTCACAGATTGCTCAGTCACTAGGAAAATGAAAAATACTAATTCTCAGTAGAATCTCACAAATTCAGATATTGCTTTGTTTCAACACACATTTAACTGATGAGAAGGAAAGCAAGCATGGAACCAGTCAAATAGATCGACTGTAGAATTAACATGAAAACAAGACTGCATTTGTTTGATGACAAGATCAGCTGTGCTTTGAAAGAACAATGTTGGTTGCACCAATGATAGGATTTCCTTCCTCTGCAATCTTCAAGATTTTGTGGTAAATTTAAACTGACCTGCAGTTGTACAATTAGATGGCAAGCATATTTATACAGGACACCACTTTAATTTCATAGAAACATAGAAAATAGGTGCAATAGTAGGCCATTCGGCCCTTCGAGCCAGCACCACCATTCAATATGATCATGGCTGATGATCTAAAATCAGTACCCCATTCCTGCTTTTGCCCCCATATCCCTTGATTCCTTTTGCCCTAAGAACTAAATCTAACTCTCTCTTGAAAACATCCAGTGAATCAGCCTCCACTACCTTCTGTGGCAGTGAATTCCACAGATTCACAACTCCCTGGGTGAAAAAAGTTTTTTCTCATCTCAGTACTAAATGGCCTACCCCTTATTGTTCAACTGTGACCCCTGGTTCTGGACTCCCCAAACATCAGGAACATTTTTCCTGCATCTAGCCTCTCCAATCCCTTAAGAATATTTCTCTAAGATCCCCTCTCATCCTTCTAAATTCCAGTGAATACAAGCCCAGTCGACCCATTCTTTCAGCATATGTCAGTCCCGCCTTTCTGGGAATTAACCTGGTGAACCTACGCTGCACTGCCTCAATAGCAAGAATATCCTTCCACAAATTAGAAGACCAATACTGCACACAATACTCCAGGTGCGGTCTCACCAGGGCTCTGTACAACTGCAGTAGGACCTCCTTGCTCCTATACTCAAATCCTCTCGCAATGAAGGGCAACATGCCATTTCCTTTCTTCATGCCTGCTGTACCTGCATGCTTACTTTCAGTGACTGATGTACAAGCACACCCAGGTCTTGTTGCACCTCCCCTTTTCCTAATCTAACACCATTCAGATAATCTGCCTTCTTGTTCTTGCCACCAAAGTGGTTAACCTCACATTTATCCACATTATACTGCATCTGCCATGCATCTGCCCACTCACCCAACCTATCCAAGTCACCCTGCAGCCTCTTAGCATCCTCCTCGCAGCTCACACTGCCACCCAGCTTTGTGTCAACATGGGAGGAATCATTGTGGCAGAGCTGATAGAGCTGCTGCCTCAGCTGCAATGACCTGGTTTAAATTATGACTTACAATCGTGTATCATGTTAGCACTTATCACAAAGACTTGTGGGTTCACATGCGAGTTGGCTACAGGAAATTGTAGCTTATCTCTCAGCAAGTGATACATCTACGAAGAGTTCATGGAAAGGAGGGAAGAGTGAAACTGGATTAATATAGGATTAGTGTAAGTGCTTGATGGTCGACAAACTCAACAGGCTGAAGAGCGCGTTTCTAAACCCCTCTCACCCTGGTCGCCAACTCTTTGAAGTGCTTCCCTCTGGGAGGCGGCTCCGGACTATCAAGGCCGTCACAACCAGACATAGGGATAGCTTCTTCCCACGAGCGGTGGCTCTACTCAACAGCCAAAAGACTGTCGCCTCTTTTTACGCTAGTGTCTTATTTTCACATGTTTTAATTATATTTTATTTTTAATTGCATATCGTGTTTCTAACCATGGTGCGAGCAAAGCACCAAGACAAATTCCTTATATGTATACATACTTGGCTAATAAATTTATTGTGATCTATACTCAATGACTAAAATCCAGGCCTCTCTCTGCCATTATTGGGCAGCTAGTTAGTAGACCTGCTGCTGCCTACGATATAATAATCATATAATTGCTTGCAGTACACAAGAAGGTCAAGCAACTAAATTAGTCCACTGTCCATGCCAGCTCCTTGTGGAACAATCTATTCTGTTCCATTCTGCCCCATTTCCCGGCTCAGCCCCAGCTCAGTACTGGCTCGGCCCCATTCCTAGGCTCAGTCCCATTCCCCGGCTCAGCCCCATCTCCCGGCACTTTCTCTCATTGTTAAATAGTTCCTTTTTTTAGAGGACTGATGAACAAAGTTTCCATCACGTTTGTAAGTAGCTGTGTTCCAAATTTTATAGTCCGGAGTCGCCTCCCAGAGGGAAGCACCTGAAAGAGTTGGCGGCCAGGGTGAGAGGGGTTTAGAAACAGGCTCTTCAGCCTATTGAGTTCCAAATCTTGACCATTCCCTCCCTACGTTTCTCTTGCATTCTGTGCCCTTTACTCCAGATTGGCTTTAGGATCATCTATTAATGAGAAAAGGGAAAGGGAGAGAAGCCAACCAAGCCCATCATGATCGTTCTCACCTCTATCAAATTTCTTCTCAACCTTCTTTCAATCCCAGAAGAATAATCCCAACTTCCCTGGTCTAACCACACATTGAAATAATTAATCTGTGGATCAAAATTTCCACCACTGAACAACCACTGATGCATCTATGAGAAAGATCTCATGCATGAACAATCTAATCTGATGCATCCAGAAAATCCTTTCAATTACATTATCGATTGTCTGTTTGATGCTTCAGGGCAATCACCATCCCTGCTCCACTAGCAAATCCATTTTGTGTATAACCTGAGAACATCTGGATGAGCTAAATTTCCTTCTAACTTATTGAAGCCCATATCCTCCTATAAGCTCTATATATATTTTCCCCATACCCCATATTAAATTATTTATCCCTCGGAGACACTCTCAAGGCAGAAAAGTAAGCTTCTCAGATTACTCAGAATTTACACCTGATGCCACAGATGAAACAACTGGATCTTTTCAGAGTTTGTTTTGGAGTCATTCATTTGTTGTTATAGCATTCACTATTCAATTTTCTGTACCAATTGCTGCTTTGTTGCAATGGGCAGCAATGAGTTTCAAACAAAAGGAATTTGGCAAAAATTCATTCATTATGGAATCTTAGCAGACTTTCAGTAACCAACACTTCTTGCTATGGTATAATAATAGAATATTGACTGGCCTTGATGGGGATACGACATATATTGCCTGAAGTAGATTCATATTGCCCGAGTCAAAGACGAGGGCAATATGGATCTAGTGAGGGCAATATATGTCGTATCCCCCGAAAGAGGACAGTCAATATTGTTATTATTACCCATATCAGACATCTAGAGGAAAATCTCAACATCTCAGCTCGGCGGACTTCCACGTAAAATTTAGCCAAAATGGACGCGGCAGTCTTCCTGTCTGCCGTTTGAATATCGACATCTAGACCCTTCTCCATCAAATATTCCTTGAATATTGTTACTGCTTGTTTCGTTGCCTTCTTCGTGTTCTGCGCGTCTTTGTTTTGTAAAATCTCGTCAAATTGCTGTTCGTCAAAAGTCGCAAACCTCTTCTCGCAGGAGGCTGCCATTTTGCTTGTTTTGTTGAGAACAAATTCTAAATTTCCCACGCAGCGCCACATTGCCAAGTTCCCGGATGTGAGACCAGGGGAATATAAGACTATATTTACCGGTGTTTTAACACGTAAAGTCCATAGGCGTTCGCAAGAAAGGGGAATACAAGAAAATATTCCCCTGTTAACCCTGCTGGCACTCAAAACGAAGGGAATACAATTTTGTAAAAGCATAGCTCAGATGTCTGATATGGGCAATAATATATTTGATGAACTGGTTATGTAGTTACCTTGGGCAACGGCTCCTTGTGCAGCGCCTGCCCCTTCATTAATAAAGCCTTGATAATCATCAGAGGATAAGGAGGATTTGATAGAGCCGGGTTGTTGGGTTTGCACAGCCTCTGATTGAGTAGCTTCTAATGTATCAGAACTACATGAGGCATCTTGATGTTTAGATGCAGTACAGCTATTTGTTTGGATATCTGTAACAAAAAAGAGCAGAGGTAAAATTGTTCAATGCTTATAATAATATTGCAAAGCCAGTATATTAAGGTGAAGAGACAAAAGCATTTTATTCCAAATGGAGCTCATCTAGAGGTGACCCCTTAAGAAACAACTGGATTTAACACTTGATACATTAATACAACATTTGGTACATTGCCAGGTTAACCCGGTTTTATAGTTTTATATACACATCCTCAAATATGGCTTTACAACTCTTTGCCTAATCGTTTACATATTCTACATTCCCATCCTGTTCAACAATTCCCTTAATGTTCAGAAGTCCACTGTCTTAGAGTTGCAAAACAAAGAAACTGGCCCTTCTGCTCACATCTACACTGACCATCTATACATATTATTTGTCTCCAATAGGGTTATCTCTTTCAATATCTTGCCCATTTAAGCACCTATCTAAATGTCTCTTAAAAATGGCAAATATATCCATTTCCATCAGCTCCTTTGTACGCATGTTCCAAATATCAACCACAGTCCAAAACAGAAACCTTTCCTCACCATTATGACTATGCTCTCTTGTTTTGAATATCTCTATCATGGGGAAAAAAGGATTCTAACTATCTACCCTACCTTTACCTTTCTTCATTTGATAAACCTCTATCAGGTTATTGCTCAGCCTCCTTCACAATGGGCCAAACAAGCTCAGCCTTTCCAATCTTTCCCCACAACAAAAGCAGCCCATCCAGGCAACATCCTGGGGAATCTTTTCCAACAAAGATCATAGAGCGGAACTTTTATTTCCAGTGCATTCACATCATACCCAAGGCGTGACCAGAACTACACACAATATTCCACACGTGGTCTAAATATTATTTAGCTAAGTTGAAAGATAACATTCCAACTCTATGTCCTTCCCTATAAAGTCAAGCATTCCATGTGTCGTCTTCACTACCCCATCCACTTGCATTGCTCATGGCCTCTACATGGCTCCCCAAAATGCTTCCCCTCAAACTTTTCAAGATGGGATTTTAGAAGCAAGGAGCTGCAAATGCTGGTTTACAAATGACACAATGTGCTGGTCAGGCAGCATCTCAGATCGATAAAGATGCTGCCTGACCCATTGAACTACTCCATCCAGCACTTTGTCTCTTCAGGATTATATTCTATCCATTAATGCTCTGCCCATCTTTCAAACTGATCTATCCTCCTGTAGTCATAGATAGCTTTCCTGGCTATTCAAAACACCACCAATTGTTGTTATCCACTGATCCCAGTCTTCAGTGTTGTTATACATTTTCCAACCAGAGAAACATAGAACAGTGCAGCACATGAACAGGACCTTTGGTCCACAATGTCTGTGCATAACATGATGCCCGATCCATATCCCTCCGTTCCTTGCATATTAACGTGCCTATCAGAGAGGGCGATTCGTAGGCAGCCCTAAACATATGATATGAACCCATTGGACCTATACCCAAATAGAACATTCTGCTGGGATGGCAACTTTGTTGTCAGGAAAAGGTACCTCAGACACGTGCCCTTCATCCCTTGGGGTATGCCCCACGGCCATACCCCGAGACTCGGCGTCACCAGGATACTGACCCGTCTTGGTCTCTGCCTCCAAGAGGGAGACCTGAAGCAGCTCTGTCAACTGGCGCTGCTGGTGTGGCCTGCAGAGGTGGAACATCTGGCTCAACCTTACCATCAGAGTCGGGGTCAGAGCCAAGATGACCCATGGCTCGCGCCTCCTCATCCATGAAGGTGCTATCAAACAGCTCTCTACTAGATGCTGCTGGCGCATTTTTGTTCGCCTTTTGAGTGGCGGTGACACTCCTCCTGTTGGCGTGTGCCCTGCTGTAGAACTGTATGCAATAGTTGCTGCATTTGGGATAGTCGTTCAAACGCACTATCCAGCGCCGGTGAAGAATCATCCCCCGACTCCGTGGGCCTATTATTTTGCTACCCAGCCCCTGCGGGGAATTTTCCCCCGACTCCGTGGGCCTAGCAGACCTATGTGTTACCTTGAGCAACCCTGTCCCAGGCGTTGCCGGCGCCGCCTCTCATAGAGGCCGGCGCTTTTTGACATGAAACAGCCCTGTCCCAGGCACTGCTGGCATGGCTCTCTCGTAGGCCGGCGCTTTCATACATGAATTCATACGGGGTTGGACAGGCTAGATGCAGGAAGATTGTTCCCGATGTTGGGGAAGTACAGGACAAGGGGTCACAGTTTAAGGATAAGGGGGAAATCTTTTAGGACCGAGATAAGAAAAACATTTTTCATACAGAGAGTGGTGAATTTTATATTTAAGAGGGAGATAGATGTGGCCCTTGTCGCTAAAGGGATCAGGGGGTATGGGGAGAAGACAGGTAAGTGATACGGAGTTGGATGATCAGCCATGATCATATTGAATGGCGGTGCAGGCTCGAAGGGCCGAATGGCCTACTCCTGCACCTATTTTCTATGTTTCTATTAAAACCTTCTTCAATGCCATTGTTGTATCTGCCTCTACCACCACCTCTGGCAGTGTGTTCCAGACACCAACATCTGTAATAAAAAAAACTTGCTCCACTCATCTCCTTTAAACTTTGTTATAAAGGCCAACATGCCATTCGCTTTCTTCACTGCCTGCTGTACCCGCATGCTTACTTTCATAGACTGATGAACAAGGACCCCAGATCCCATTGTACTTCCCCTTTTCCCAACTTGACGCCATTTAGATAGCAATCTGCCTTCCTGTTTTTGCTACCAAAGTGGATAATCTCACATTTATCCGCATTAAACTTCATCTGCCATGTATCTACCCACTCCCCCAACCTCACCAAGTCACCCTGCATTCTCATAGCATCCTCCTCACAGTTCACACTGCCACCCAGCTTTGCGTCATCTCCAAATTTGCTAATGTTACTTTGAATCCCTTCATCCAAATCATTGATGTATATTGTAAATAGCTGCAGTCCCAGCACCGAGCCTTGCGGTACCCCACTAGTCACTGCCTGCCATTCTGAAAGGGACCCGTTAATTCCTACTCTTCGTTTCCTGTCTGCCAACCATTTCTTGATCCATGTCAGCACTCTATCCCCAATACCATGTGCCCTAATTTTGCCCACTAATCTCCTATGTGGGACCTTATCAAATGCTTTCTGAAAGTCCAGGTACACTACATCCACTGGCTCTCCCTTGTCCATTTTCCTAGTTACATCTTCAAAAAATTCCTGAAGATTAGTCAAGCATGATTTCCCCTTCGTAAATCCATGCTGACTCGGACCGATCCTGTTACTTCTATCCAAATGTGCGACTATCTCATCTTTTATAATTGACTCCAGCATCTTCCCCACCACCGATGTCAAGCTAACTGGTCTATAATTCCCCGTTTTCTCTCTCCCGCCTTTCTTAAAAAGTGGGATAACATTAGCTACCCTCCAATCCACAGGAACTGATCCTAAATCTATAGAACATTGGAAAATTATCACCAATGCATCCAGATTTCTAGAGCCACTTCCTTACAATTGATCAAGATATTGGTGAGGTTGCATTTGGGGTATTGTGTTCCATTTTTGTCACCCTTCTGTAGGAAGGATATCATTAAGCTGGAAAAGTACGCAGACGATTTATGAGGATGTTGTCAGGATTCAAGGTCCTAAACTACAGGAAGAGGTTGAGCAGACTACAACTTTATTTCTAGGAGCGCAGGAGGTTGATGAATGATGTGTATATAATCATGAGGAAATAGATAGATCAAATTCACAGAGTCGTTTTACTTAGAGTAGGGGAAATCAAGAATCAGAGGAGACAGGTTTAAGGTGAGAGGGGGAAGATTTAATGGGAATCTAAGGGCAACGTTTTACACACAGAGAGTGGTGGGTATATAGAAAGAGCTGCCAGAGGAGGTAAATGAGTCTCGTACTATAACATTTAAAATACATGGACAGGAACTATTTAGAGATATGTGCCAAACTCTGGCAAATGGGGCATGGGCAAGTTGTCTGAAGGGCCTCTAAGAGCTGGCAAGTAATAGGTGAATTTTGGTGGAGGGGTTGATAGGTCAGGTGGGGAAGAGGTGAGCGGAGATAGTAATCGAGGTTATCCACCCATATCCAGCCTTGGCTACTATCTCCACCCATCTCTTCCCCATCTGATTCATCTGTTAATCAACCCCTTCCCCTGGAACCACCTATTACTTGTCAGCACTCCTTCTCTTCACTTATTTCTACTATCTCCCCACTATTACAGCAGTTTAAAGATGGGTCCCCACTCAAAATGTCTATTTCACTCCAAGAATGTTGCCTGACTCATTGCTCTAGTTATTTTTAACCATCTATTCAAATGTAGGTAGTGAACTATTCATTTCGGCACACTTACTTGTATTGGAAGATAGACTTGTATTGGAAGCTGCATTCTTCAGAGACTGTACTAATGGATTAAGAAGCCTGCCAGCTTTTAGTTTGTTCTTGCTGGTTCTTCGCCGTCGGCTTGTAGGTGGTACAGCTTGCAAGAATCCTAAAGCTGTTGGTAAAGGTTTTCCCAAACGACTGTATAATTCCTGAATCTCATGCCTTTGATGAACTTGAAGTTCTGAGATTTCTTTCATGTGTCTATTAGAGTTAAAATGTACATTATGATTCCAATGCAGAAAAATTGCATTATTGTCACAGATGTGTAAAGAAAAATTTGGTCACTATCCAAATATCTGAATTTGATTTAAGGGAAACATATGTCTGTTCAATGTAATCAGTATTAATTCATTTTTTTGCATTTGCAGCCAATAAATGATAACACATTAATCCATTCAAAATACAAAAAATACTTTTAAAATTTGTCATGATAATTGACTAAATAAAAGGATTTCATGACACCTTGTAACTATCTACAAGACATCAGTCACAATTATATTGGAATAATTTACACTTGGATTAATGCACTTCCAACAACTCAAAAACTTGATGGGATTTGGAATATGCGCAGGCAGATGGTCTTGGTAACTATCATGTTCAGCACCAATATTGTGGGCTGCGGGGCCTGCAGTGCTGCACTGTTTTTTGTTTATCCAGAACAAAGTAGTCCACTTAATTGGCAGCACTTCAGTCATCCTCTATATCCATGCCCTCCACAATTGGTGCAGTGACCATGGATATAATGCACTGCAATTACTTGCCTCAGCTGCTCTGATAGCTCCATCCAAATTTGCAACTTGTCTGATCAAGAAGTGCAAGGGCAGCACTGCAAGCGGCTCACCATTCTGAGGAATAAATTGGTATTCCTTCATCTTTTGCAGTCAAAATCATGAAAGTACCTCTCTGCACAAGAAAGACTGCAGAGGTTCAAGAGGTGGCTTACACCAACTTCAATTGAGAATGGGTAATAGATACTGGCCTTTCCAGTGATGCCCAGATCCCCCCAAATCAATAAATAAAAAAGTGATGTTTACACTAATAATGTAACAAATAAAAGTCAATTTGTACTACAACCCAAGTATGAACCAACCTACTTTTCTCGTAGTGTCTGCAGCTCTTTTTTCATATCAGAATCTTCAAATTCAGAATCATTGTCACTGCTCATGTACGATGAGTGGGAAGGAGATGGAGAATGAATGGTTATGGTTGGAGGAGTTTGGCCAATTACATGTTCAGGCACCTGCTTATCATCACTCTTCAACAAGGCAGCCAATTTTCCTGATAAAGAGAATTCTCTGTCTGTGGTTGTCTGATTGCAAATAAGTAACTTTTGAGCAACTTTAGGTTTTACATTGAATGGCTCATCAGAATCTGAAGAGACCTGACTCCAAAGCTTAACTTCCATGGGAACTGGGCTTTGAACTTGCTTAACCAAAGGCTTTACATCAGGACTAGTATGGGATTCCATTGGATATAATTCAGGAGGTGCAGAATATCTATTGAGACCAGGATATTTTAAAGTAACTTCATCTTTTGTACTAATAACTGAAAATCTGCCAATTGTGTTGATTCTTCTAATGGATAGCTGGTCTGTCTTTTGATCACTTTCACAATTTTCTGATGATGTACTCAATAAATGTCCTTTTGGTGGATCTTTGATTGGCTTCGCTCCATTTTTTGCATTATACACAATTTTGTTACCAGTATCCTGAGATGTTGGAGCAACCTGAAATAAAGGATGAGAATTTTACACATTAGTAAGGCTCTGACACATCAACATATGCATAATCTTGCATCAACATATGCATAATATGTTCATAAGTGATAGGAGCAGAATTAGACCCTTTGGCCCATCGAGTCGACTGCTCCATTCAATCATGACGAGTCAACATGTTCCCGATGTTGGGAAAATCCAGGACAAGGGGTCACAGCTTAAGGATAAGGGGGAAATCCTGAGAAAGACTTTTTTCACACACAGAGTGGTGAGTCTCTGGAACTCTCTGCCACAGAGGGTAGTTGAAGCCAGTTCATTGGCTATATTTAAGAGGGAGTTAGATGTGGCCCTTGTGGCTAAGGGGATTAGGGGGTATGGAGAGAAGGCAGGTATGGGACACTGAGTTGGATGATCAGCCATGATCATATTGAATGGCGGTGCAGTCTCGAAGGGCCGAATGGCCTACTCCTGCACCTAATTTCTATGTTTCTATCTACCATTCCCTCTCAACCCCATTCTCCTGCCTTCTCCCCATAACCATTGACACCCTTTCTAAGCAAGAAACTGTCAATCACCAATTTAAAAATACCCCACAACTTGGCCTCCACAGCTGTCAGTGGCATTTAATTCGACAGATTGACCACCGCTGAAGAAATTCCCCCTCATCTCCTTTCTAAAGGGTCATTCTTTTATTCTGAGGCTGTGCTCTCTGGTCTTAGACTCCAACTATTAGAAACATTCTCTCCAAATCCACTCTATCTAGACATAGAAAATAGGTGCAGGAGTAGGCCATTCGGCCCTTCAAGCCAGCATTCAATATGATCATGGCTGATCATCCAAAATCAGTACCCTGTTCCTACTTTTTCCCCCCCATTTCCCTTGATTCCACTAGCCGTAAGAGCTAAATCTAACTCTCTCTTGAAAACATCCAGTGAATCGGCCTCCACTGTCTTCTGTGGCAGAGAATTCCACAGATTCACAATCCTCTGGGTGAAAAGGTTTTCCTCATCTCAGTCCTAAATGGCCAACCCCTTATTCCTAAACTGTGACCCCTGGTTCTGGACTCCCCCAACATCGGGAACATTTTTCCTGCATCTAGCCAGTCCAATCCTTTAAGAATATTATGTTTCCATAAGATTCTCTCTCATCCTTCTAAATTCCAGTGAATACAAGCCAGGTCTCACTGCACCTCACCTTTTCTTAATCTAATAACATTCAGATACTAATCTGCCTGCATGTTCTTGCCACCAAAGTGGATAACCTCACAATTATCCACATTTTACTGCATCTGCCCACTCACCCAACCTATCCAAGTCACCCTGCAGCCTCATAGCATCCTCCTCGCAGCTCACACTGCCACCCAGCTTTGAGTCATCCACAAACTTGGAGATGTTACATTTAACATTAGGATAGTCCCAGCCTCAACTACCTCCCATGGCAAATTGTTCCATACACCCACCACCCTTTGCGTGAAAAGTTAGGGTTAGGGTCAGATTCCTATTAAATCGCTTCACCTTCACCTTAAATCTATGCCCTCTGGTCCTCTATTCACCTTCTCTGGGCAAAGGACTCTGTGCATCCACCTGATCTATTCCTCTCATGATTTTATACACCGCTATAAGATCACCCCTCATTCTCCTGCGCTACAAGGAACAGAGACCCAGCCTACTCAACCTCTCCCTATAGCTCAGACCCTCCAGTCTTGACAACATCCTCGTAAATCTTCTCTGTAACCTCTCCAGCTTGACAACATATTTCCGATAACGCAACACTCTAAATACAGCCTCACCAACGTCTTATACAACTGCAACATGACCTCCCAACCTCCATATTCAATACTCTGACTGATGAAGGCCATTGTGCCAAAAGCTTTTTTGAACACATTATCTACCTGGACTCGACCTTCAAGGAACCATACATCTGCACTCCCAGATCTCTCTGCTCTACAACACTCCCCAATGCCCTGGCATTCACTGTGTAGATCCTGCCCTTGTTAGACATCCCAAAAGGCAACATCTCACATTTCTCTGTATTAAATTCCATCAACTATTCCTCAGCCCACTTGGCCAATCGATCAAGATCCTATTGCAATTTTTCAAACCATCTTCACTAATTGCAAAACCACCAACCTTTGTATTATCAGCAATCTTGCCCTGTACATTCTCATCCAAATCATTAATATAGATGACAAACAGTAACGGGCCCAACAACGAACCCTGAGGCACACCACTAGTCACAGGCCTCCAGTCCAAGAAGCAACCTTCCACTATCACCCTCTGCTTCCTTCCATGAAGCCAATTTTCTATCCATTCAGCTATCTCTCCTTGGATACCATGCGATCTAACCTTCCAGAGCAGCCTACCATGCGGAACCTTGTCGGATGCTTTAGTGAAGTCCATGTAGACAACGTCTACAGCTCTGCCCTCATCAAATTTCTTGGTCACGTCGTCAAAACACCCAATCAGATTAGTGAGACAACTTCCCACGTACAAACCCAGGCTGACTATCCCTAATCAGCCCTTGTCCGTCTAAATGCTTGTATATCCTGTTCCTCCCAATACTCTTTAGTAACTTTCCAACTACAGATGTTAAGCTCACTGGCCTATAGTTCCCAGCATTTTCCCTGCAGCCCTTCTTGAATAGAGGCACAACATTTGCTACCCTCCAGTCTTCTGGCACCTGTCCTGTATTTAAAGACGACTCATAAATTTCAAGCAGGACTCCCGCAATTTCCTCTAGTTTCCCACAATGTCCTCGGATATATATGATCAGGCCCTTGAGATTTGTCTACCTTCATACACGATAGAACCTTCAGCATCTCTTCGACCATAACACTGACTGTTCTTAATACCGTCTTTGACAGTACCGTCAAACGCTCATCATACGTTTACCCGATCATTCTCGATAGCCTCCTCTGGACCCTCTCCAATACCATCACATCTCTCCTCAGATATGGGGCCCAACACTGCTCACAATACTCCAAATCTGATTTCACCAGCGTCTTATAAACTCAGCATTAAATCTCAGTATTTATTTTAAGAGGACTACAATATAAAACTCAAACATAGCATTTGCCTCCCTTACAACCGTTCAACCTGCAAATTAACCTTTTGGGAATCCTGTACCAGAACTCGCAAGTCAAGAAAACAACATCCTTTATAGTGGACTCTAAAATCTTACCAATCACTGAAGTCAGGCTGATCGGCCTATAGTTTCCCCTCTTTTACTTCGCTCCTTCTTGAACAAGGAGTAACATTTGCAATTTTCCAGTCCTCTGGGACCACTCCTGACTCTAGTGATCCTTGAATGATCACCACTAATTGATCAATCAATCAGATTTATTCATCATATACACAATAAAGTGCAGTGAAGTGAACTTGTCAGCAGCGGTATAATAAAAAAGAACGCACAATACACAATAAAAATTTAACACATCCACCACAGCATTCTTAACTGTGGTGGAAGGCACAAAGTATAGTCAGTCCTCCTCCATTTTCCCCCGTGGTCGGGGCCATAACCTCCGCAGTCGCCACTGCGGGCGGCCACATGACAGGCCCTCTTGTCTGGAAGGTAAGGCCCGAATCAGTGCTTCCCTACCGGAGACCGCGGCTTCAGGATGTTGTAGGCCGCAGGCCGGCTACGGACCCCGCTCCAGATGTTAAGCCCCCGCAGCGCCCGTGGCTAGAAGCTCCGCAGAATGCAGCTTCAAGATGTTGTGGGCCGGCGGGTCGGAGCTCTTCCTCTCCGGGGATCCCCAACGAGGGATCCCAGGCTCCGGACGCCGCGCCCGCGGCTAGAAGCTCCGGGCCCGACTCCGGGAAAGGCCGCACCAATCCTTGGTGTTAGGCCGCGAGGGAGGCAACATGGAAAAAGTCGCCTCTCCGTGGAGGAGGCGACCGAAAGCGGTTTCCCCCTTACACCCCCACACAAGACACACCGAGAGACATAAAAACCCACATTTGGACATACTAAAAAAAACAAAACACAAATGTCCCAATTCTTCAGGGAATAGGGATTCCCCTCCCCCACTATAAATGAGGCTTGCACCAGGGTCTCCTCCATACCCTGTAACACTGCCCTCTCTCCCCATCGCCCCACTCGCAACAAGGGCAGAGTCCCCCTGGCCCTCACCTTTCACCGCACTAGCCGGCACATACAATACATAGTCCTCCGGCAGTTTCGCCCCCTCCAACATGACCACCACTCGCCACATCTTCCCATCTCCCCCGTCTGCCTTCCGCAAAGACCACTCCCTGCGCAATTCCCTTGTCAATTCTTCCCTCCCGCTCCACCCCCTCCCCGGGAACTTTCCCTTTCAACAGCAAGAGATGCTACACTTGTCGCTTTACCTCCCCCCTCCACCCCATTCAAGGACCCAAGCAGTCGTTCCAGGTCCGACAGAGGTTCACCTGCACCTCCTCCAACCTCATCTATTGCATCCGCTGCTCTAGATGTCAGCTGATCTATATTGGTGAGACCAAGCGGAGGCTTGCCGATCGTTTCGCCGAACACCTCCACTCGGTCCGCATTAACCAACCGGACCTCCCGGTGGCTCAGCACTTCAACTCCCCCTCCCATTCCGTATCCGACCTCTCTGTCCTGGGCCTCCTCCACGGCCAGAGCGAGCAACACCGCAAATTGGAGGAACAGCACCTCATTGGGGAGGCTGCATACTCTTGGCATGAACATCGAATTCCCACAATTCTGTTAACTCTTGCTGTCTCCTCCCCTTCCTACCTCTCCATCAGCCCTCGGGCTCCTCCTCCTCCTTTTTCCTTTCTTCCCCCCGTCTCCCCCCACCCCCCATCAGTCTGAAGAAGGGTTTCAGCCCGAAACATGGCCCATCTCCTTCGCTCCATAGATGTTGCTGCACCTGCTGAGTTTCTCCAGCATTTTGTGTACCCTTATTAAAACCATATCCAACATCTCCAAGGTTTCAGTTAGGATTGTGCTGAAATATCTTCACCGAGTCAGTGTCAACCAGCGAAAACCCCATACACTATCCTATACTCTAGGGACAATTTACAATTTTACCGAAGCCAATTAATCTACAAACCTGTGCATCTTTGGAGTGTGGGAGGAAACCGGAAAACCCACGCGGTCACAGGGAGAACGTGCAAACTCTGTTAAAACAACACCTGTAATCAGGATTAAACATGGGTGTCCGTCATCAACACTCCCGCTGCACGGCTCTCACTCACTCAACCACTGACACACAATACCAGCAGATTGTACTATTGATTAAATGCACAACAGCATCTCACCAAGACTCTCCAGACAGTACTTTCCAAACCCACCACCTTTACCAACTAGAAGGACAGGCTATGATAGCATGGAAACCACTACCACAGTGGCTACTGTAGATGGTTTATATGCAACCAATAATATAGTTACCTCACTCCCATTAACCCCGCCCAGTTAACATCAATCATAACGCCTTCCCCTCAGTAGGAAAATGTAGCCGGTGCTTGAAGGTGTGTGTAATACCCAGTGCTATCATTAAAAGATGTTGTACACTTAAGAGCTTGTAAAGTTTTCATTAACATGGTGTCAAAGCTGGAAGATACTTGCGTCTCCTGTTTATCGGTTTTTATTTCTTTTTTTGATTTGTGTTTTTTGTGCTTTGATCTCTTTGGCCATGGCGTCCTCTTGCAGAAAGCCCGAGCAGCTTGTCTTTGATGCTGACATCTCTGAGCGCTGGGCCACGTTTGAATTTGATTTCACACACTTTGTCAACGTCGCACACCGCGCTGATCCTGACTCCCTTAAAGCTTCCCTCCTCCTCAACCTTGTCGGACCTGATGCCATGAAGAGAGCCAGAACTTTCACCTACGCTCCAGCGGTCCTGGGCGTCGATGGTGCGGTGATTACTCCTGCAGAGTCTGCTGACGACCCCGCTTGCCTGCTACGTAAGTTCAGGGAGATTTGTGACCTGCCCTCGAACCGCATTCTAGAGAGGGCACGGTTCTTTACGAGGAGACAGTTGCCGGATGAACCTGTTGAATGTTTTATTGCTGATTTGCGTCATCTCGCCCAGCGGTGCCGTTTTGGCGACATGACCGACCAGCTCGCTAGAGACATTTTAGTAACTGGCATGCGTGACCAGAAGCTGCGATGTGAGCTTTTGAGGGATCCGGATCTAACGTTGGACAAAGCTATGCATGCCTGCAGATTGTCTGAGGTCGTTGTTTTGCAAGAGGACCACCGGGATTTGGGCAATAAATCTGTCAACCTGGCAGGATTTAGGAGCCCACAGCCTCGGGTGGGAAACAATGTTTTTCTGCCGCGTGCCCGCCCTGGACCTGGCGATGTGCCCCGAAAAAGGTGCCCGAACTGTAACTACATGCACCATAGACTGTCGACGTGTCCCGCCTCTGGTAAAACCTGTAACTTTTGTAAAAAGCTGAACCATTTCTCAGCCTCCTGTCGCTTACTCCGTTCCCGTGGGAGCCAGGCACAAGCTTCCAGTCCCAGTCTAAACATGCTGGCCCAATCTGATCTCTGTTTCGACTCACAGCCCAATTTAGTTGAGTGCAATGGTGCGGAGCCAATTAATTCTGCCGAGGACTCTCATGTGTTTACCCTCCTACAGACACCCGCCCACCGCAATGATCCCTCCGTACCTGTGACTGTCAATGGCGTAACCTTCTCTGCCAAATTAGATACTGGCGCGAGAGTCAATGTTTTGTCCATGAATCTTTTCAACAAGATAAGGAATAATGAGCCTCTGGTTGTTGACGATGCTACCCTGCACGCCTATGGTGAAGAGATTCTAAGGCCTGTGGGGAGGGCCACTTTAACTTGCGTGCTGCAAAAGGCCACAAGAAACCTGGTTTTCTATGTTTTGAACTCTGACTGTGTAACCCTGTTGGGCAACCGTGCGTGCCAGGATCTTGGCCTGGTCTCCTTTGACCGCACGGTCCACAAAGTGCAACTTTCGTTTGACCCGGTTGCTGAATACCAGGACCTGTTCGACGATGACCTGGGGAAGTTACCAGTGTCATACCATATTTCCATTGACCCAAATATACAACCCGTGGTCCGCGCACCTCACAGGGTGTCTCACGCCATGAAGGACAAGGTCGAGGCGATGCTCAACGAGATGGTCGAAAAGGGGGTGCTAGTAGCAGTTAGCGAGCCCACCGATTGGGTCTCCACCATGGTTGCCACGATTAAGAAAGACAAGAACGAGATACGCGTGTGTATCAACCCGAAGGACTTAAACCTTGCCATCAGGCGACCACATTACCCCATGCGGTCTGTTGAGGATGTGGCGGCAAAGGTCGGGCAAGCCACCATCTTTTCGGTCCTAGACGCTAAGAACTCGTTTTGGCAGGTCCCGTTGGACAAAGCGTCTTCTGACCTGACGACCTTCGCCACACCGTTCGGCAGATTCAAGTTCCTGCGAATGCCATTCGGCATCAATTCTGCTAGCGAGGTGTTCCAGCAGACGATGGAGCAATTATTCGCGCACCTGCCATGTGCCATCATCGTGGATGATATCCTGGTTTACGGGAAGGACCTTGCCGAGCACGACCTGAACCTCCGCCGCGTCCTGGATCGCGCGCGACAGGCGAACCTGAAGCTGAATCCCAAGAAGTGCCGGTTTCGTGTCTCAGAGGTCACGTATGTTGGACATGTTTTCACCCCTAACGGACTAAAGCCCGACCCCTTGAAGGCCGCTGCCATCTCCGAAATGGCAGCCCCCACCGACGTGCCAGGTCTGCAACGATTCTTGGGCATGGTGAACTACCTTGGCAAGTTTATACCAAACCTCAGTGAGCTGAGTGCTCCCCTGCGGCAGCTGACAAAAAAGGATATCGCCTGGGCCTGGCTCCCATATCACCAGCAGGCTTTTGACCGCCTCAAGTCGAAACTGATTAGCACTCCGACGTTGCGGTTCTTCGACGTGGGTCGCCCCATCACCGTCACCTGTGACGCTTCAAAGTTCGGTCTGGGTGCGGCCTGCCTTCAGTCTGTCGATGGATCGCTGCATCCCGTCTCCTATGCCTCCCGCACCATGACGGACACCGAGCAGCGGTACGCTCAGATCGAGAAAGAGCTGCTCGCGGTGGTGTTCGCCTGCTCCAAGTTCAGAGACTTCCTGTTCGGCAGCAGATTTACGGTCGAAACCGACCACCAGCCACTGGTGACAATCCTGAACAAGCCGATTCACGCTGCCCCTGCCAGGCTGCAGCGTATGATGCTGCAGCTCCAGCGCTTCGACTTTGACATAATCTACAAGAAGGGCACCGAGATGCACATTGCGGACACCCTGTCGCGAGCCCCGCGTACCTCCTGCGCTCGCCACCCCTACGAAACAGAGGACTTGCTCGTACTGGGCGTTAACTTTATTCCCACCAAGCAGCTACAGGTTTTGGCCGAGCACACCGCTGCCGATCCGGCTTTGCAGCAGCTTGCATCGGTGATTAAAGCAGGGTGGCCAACAAAGCGCTCCGCCGCGCCATCTGAAGCACAGCCTTTCTTCCTGGTCCGCGACGAACTGGTGCTCCAAGATGGCGTTATCGTCAAGGGACATAAAGTTGTGGTCCCGTCCTCCCTGTTTGACTTTTACTTTTGTGCAGCCCACAGCGGACACCCTGGGGTCGATGCAACGCTTGCCCACGCTCAGTGCCAATTCTATTGGCCTGGAATGGCCAAATATATCCAAGACCGAGTTTCTGCCTGCTCCACGTGCAACAGTCTTGCGCCGCACCAGCAGCGACAGCCCCTGCTGCAACAGCCCGCCCCTGCTTTGGCCTGGTCCTCGCTGGCTGCCGACATATTCGAGTGGCGTGGTAACCACTACCTTGTCCTGGTCGACTCGTACTCCAACTGGTTCGAAGTGGATTTGCTGACATCCCTCACGTCGGAGATGGTGATCCGCAAGCTGCGGAAACACTTCTCCACTTTTGGGGACCCCGGTCAGGCTGCAGACTGACAACGGCAGGCAGTTTACAAGCCGAGAATTCAAAAGCTTTGCCGACAAGTGGAACTTCGTGCATTTCACCAGCAGCCCAGAGTACCCACAGAGCAACAGCCTAGCAGAACGGGCCGTCCGCAGCGCCAAGCTTCTGATGGAACAGGCGCGACTATCCAATTCTGATTTGTATTTGGATCTCCTGAACCTCAGGAATGTTTCCAGGGATCCGGCCATGGGGTCCCCTGCTCAGCGTCTGATGTCCAGAACTACCAGATCCACCGTCCCGATTGCCCAGCGCCAGCTGAAACCTCGGGTGCTGGAGCCTGCCTCCGTGCAGAGGCGAATTCAAGAGAAACATGACAGCCAGCGGCGTTCCCACGATCGGTCGTGCAGACCACTCGATCCTCTGTTGCCCGGACAGGTTGTTCGTTTGCAGACCGCCAGTGGGCACTACCGTCTGGCCACCGTGGTTGGGGTGGCCGACTCACCTCGTTCGTATCTGGTCGACTGTGAGGGTTCCATCTACCGAAGAAGCCGACAACACCTGCTTGCGGTTAATGAGCCACAGCCGCAGCCCCCTGGGCCCTATGCCCCTCCACTCTCCTATCAGCAGCCGGCTGCCGCCCCGGCTGGTGTTCCCTGCATGCCTCGGTCCCCGTCGCGGGCGCCTGGTTCCCCTCTGCGCGGGTCCCCTGTTGCCGATCGCGGTTCTCCCTCTCCTGTTTCTCCCACCCCAATGCCCTTCCCTGGTTCCCCGGCTGCCTTGCGTCCTCCTGCTTCTTCTGCTCTTTCGGGGGGAGGGGGAGACATCCGTACGCGCTCGGGCAGGATCAGTAAGCCGCCTGTTCGCTACGGCGATTTCGTTTAATTCTGCTGTTTAATTCGGTTGTCGTGACAACAATCTGTTTTTTTTTATTTCTAAGGGGAAGGATGTAGATGGTTTATATGCAACCAATAATATAGTTACCTCACTCCCATTAACCCCGCCCAGTTAACATCAATCATAACGCCTTCCCCTCAGTAGGAAAATGTAGCCGGTGCTTGAAGGTGTGTGTAATACCCAGTGCTATCATTAAAAGATGTTGTACACTTAAGAGCTTGTAAAGTTTTCATTAACAGCTACCATAACTTTCCTACACGGACATTCCTCACTTGGAAATAGATTACCATTCCTTAGTTGGACAATAAAGTTCAATAACAGCATAACTGAACAATAGAATTATTACTCTGTCTCTTAAGTATGTGGCAGCATCGCCAGGAAGAGGGTGTGAAAGGGACGAATGGTTCAGGAGTCTGCTGGCAGTGGGAAGAACCTTTCTTAGTCTGTATCTCAGAAGGGAGGCAGACACCCTTGACAATACCTCCTGCCATCCTGATGCAATGCACTGTGAAGATGGATTGGATGGAAGAAAATGACACATCTGTGACGGACTGAGTTCTCTGTCGGGTTCAGACAGTCAAGAGCAAGGCAGTTGCCATGAAGGTGAGATGCATTCCCTCACCATAATTTCTATATCACATTTGTAAATATTTGAGAGAAGCTTCATGCATATGCAGAATCTTTTCAGTTGATCACAGTATGAAGGGACTAGGTTAAGTTTTGGATTATATCGATGCCAAGATGGTTGAGACTAAGCACCATATTTACAGCAGCTCCTTGGCCTTCTTGTACATGACAGTGTCATCCTTTTTGAAAGCCTTTGATCTGGACTTAACAAATGAATGTCCCTGCTCACCCAAGCTTTCTTACAACAATAAACCCTAACTATCTTGGTCAGTACACAGTTGTCATGCATTTCTTGACAAAACCAAAAACAACAGAGAAGTACTTATTCAGGGTTAATGAAGTGGTTTAATTTAGTTTAGAGTTGCAGCACGGAAACCAGCCCTTCGGCCCACCGAGTCCGTGCTGACCTACGTTCCCCACACATTAACACTATCACGGGAAGAACGTTCAAACTCCATACAGATAGCACCCGTCGTCAGGATCGAGCTGATGATATTTGGAGAGTATGTTCTTGAAGATTGCTTTGGCATTATGAATATGGCATTAGGATTTGTTGTCTCAAAAGAGTCAACAACAGAGTATAAATCTTCCAGTGCCACCTTGGTATTGGCTTGGGATGGTCTACTGTCAGTAGATAAATGGGATAACATTTTATAATCAGACATCGCAGGTTAGGTGAGGTGAGTGGAATGGAACCAAAACACATTTCATGATGAAAAACTATTAATTTCACAATGTTATGAAAATCTATTTAATTACTATAACTTTTAGCTGCAAATTAAAGAGCATTACAATTATGGAAATAGGCCCTTTGGCCCAACTTTCCTATCCACGTGGGTACCTGTTTCTATAGCGACGTTTCGGGTTTCTCTTTAGACCCTCCTCCACTACGGAGTATCCTACCTCTTAAACATTAGTACCTTCTTCATCTTCCTCCTCCGGCAGCTTGTTCCATACACCCACCACTCTGTGTCAAAATAAGTTACCCCTCAGGTTCATATTAAATGTTTCCTCCCCTCACCTTAAACCTATGCCCTCTGGTTCTCAATTCCCCTACTTCGGGGAATAGACTTTGTGTGTTTACCCGATCTATTCCTCTCACAATTTTGTACATCTCTTATAAAATCACCCCTCATCCTCCTGCGCTCCAAGGGATACTGTCCCAGCCTGCGCAACCTTTCCCTATAGCTCAGGCTCGAGTCTTGGCAACCAAAACTAAACACAATACTCGAAACATTCTTCACTATCTACAATATCACCCACTTTTGAGTCATGTGCAAACTTGCTAATCATGCCATGTACGTTCTCATCCAATACATTGATATTGGTGACACAGCAATTTGTCCAGCACCGAACCGAGGCACACCACTTGTTACAGGCCTCCAGTCCGCAAAGTTTCCACCATCCTTCTGAGAAGCCAATTATGTATCTATTCAGCTATCTCTCCTTGGCTCCCATGGGATCTAACTTTTCAGAGCAGCCTACTGTGTGCAACCTGGTCAAATGCCTTGCTGCTGAGTTCTCATGTCAGAATGCCCTGCAATTTGAGAAGGAGAAGGTTAAATCAGAAGTGGCGGTGATGCAGTTCAAGAAAGGGGACTATGAAGGCATGAGAGAGGACCTGGCCAAGGTAGACTGGAAAGGGATCCTAGCAGTAATGACGGTGGAACAGCAATGGCAGGAATTTCTGGGCATAATCCGGAAGATGCTTGATCATTTCATTCCAAAAAGGAAGAAAGATTCTAAGGGTAGGAGGCAACCGTGGCTGACAAGAAGTTAGGGATAGAATAAAACTAAAAAAGATGTATAACGCAGCAAAGAGTAGCCGGAAGCCAGAGGATTGGGAAACTTTCATAGGACAACAGAAGGAAACAAAACAGGCAATACGGGCTGAAAAGATGAAGTGCGAGGGGAAGCTGGCCAGGAATATAAAGAAGGACAGTAAAAGCTTCTTTAGATATGTTAAGAGAAAAAGAGTAGCAACGTCAAATGTGGGTCCCTTGAAGGCAGACATGGGTGAAATTATTATGGGGAACAAGGAAATGGCAGAAGAGTTGAACAGGTACTTCACTAAGGAAGACACAAACAATCTCCCAGATGTACTGGAGGACAGAGGATCTAAGGGGGGTAGAGGAACTGAAAGAAATTTTCATTAGGCGAAAAATAGTATTGGGTAAGCTAATGGAACTGAAAGATGATAAATCCCCTGGGCCGGATGGTCTGCATCCCAGGGTCCTCAGGGAGGTGGCTCTGGAAATAGTGGACGCATTAGTGATCATTTTCCAATGTTCAATAGATTCAGGGTCAGTTCCTCTGGATTGGAGGATAACTAATGTTATCCCACTTTTCAAGGAGCGAGAGAGAAAATGGGGAAATACACACCAGTTATCATGACTTTGGTGGTGGGAAAGATGCTGGAGTCAATTATTAAAGAGGTAATAATGAGGAATTTGGATAGCAGCAAAAGGATTAGTCCAAGTCAACATGGATTTATGAAAGGGAAATCATGCTCGACTAATCTTCTGGAATTTTTGAGGCTGTGACAAGTAAAATGAAGGGGAGCCAGTGGATGAAGACTTTCAGAAAGCCTTTAATAAGGTCCCGCACAGGAGACTGGTGACTAAAATGAGAGGACATGGTATTGGGGGTAGGGTGTTGACATGGATAGAAAATTGGTTAGCAGACAGGAAGCAAAGAATAGGAGTGAACGGGTCCTTTCCAGGATGGGAGGCAGTGGCGAGTGATGTGCCGCAAGGCTCGGTGTTGGGGTTGCAACTGTTTACCATATATATCAATGATTTGGAAGAGGGAATTAGGAGCAACACTAACAAGTTTGTGGATGACACAAAGCTGGGTGGCAGTGTGAACTGTAAAGAGGATGTTAGGAGGTTGCAAAGTGACCTGGACAGGTTGAGTGAGTGGGCAGATGCAGTATAATATAGATAAATGTGAGGTTATCCACTTTGGCGGCAAAAACAAGGGGGCAGATTATTATCTCAATGGGGTTAGGTTAGGTAAGGGGGAGGTGCAGTGAGACCTGGGTGTCTTTGTAAACCAGTCATTGAAAGTTGGTGTGCAGATACAGCAGGCAGTGAAGAAAGCTAATGGAATGTTGGCCTTCATAACAAGAGGATTTCAGTATAGGAGTAAAGAGGTTCTTCTGCAGTTGTATAGGGCTCTGGTAAGATCACATCTGGAGTATTGTGTACAGTTTTGGTCTCCTAATTTGAGGAAGGACATCGATGTGATTGAGGTAGTGCAGCGTAGGTTCACGAGATTGATCCCTGGGATGGCAGGAATGTCATATGAGGAAAGATTGAAAAGACTAGACTTGTATTCACTGGAGTTTAGAAGGATGAGGGGTGTTTTCTTATAGAAACATATACAATTATAAAAGGACTGGACAAGTTCGATGCACGAAAAATGTTCCCAATGTTGGGCGTCCAGAACCAGGGGCCACAGTCTTAGAACAAAGGGGAGGCCACTTAAGACTGAGGTGAGAAAAACCTTTTTCACCCAAAGAGTTGTGATTTTGTGGAATTCCCTGCCACAGAGGGCAGTGTAGGCCAAATCACTGGATGGGTTTAAGAGAGAGTTGGATAGAGCTCTAGGGGCTAGTGGAATCAAGGGATATGGGGAGAAGGCAGGCACGGGTTATTGATTTGGGATGATCAGCTATGAACACAATGAATGCCAGTGCTGGCTCGAAGGGGAGAATGGCCTCTTCCTGCACCTATTTTCTATGTTTCTTGGTGCCTCACCCCTATTATTTTGGGCTGAATGCTGGGAACTTGACGCAAACCTCCGTTCACAGCTGGAACTCCCATAGCAATGAAACAGTGATCTCAAAGCTTCAACAATGTGGAGAGAACCACCGAGAAATGTCCAGTGACTGCCTGTGACGACAAACTTTGCCTGACCCAGGAGTTTGAGACACAACCATAAACCGGTTGCTCCAAGTGTTGACAATCCATTTGAATCCTCTCAGATCACCCCTTGCTGGACATGGAAGATGCCCCCTCTCTTTGTTTGGCTCTCCCTAGCTCAGAGGGAGGGAAAGTAACATATAAGCAAATTTTCATCTTATCTAAATTCTTCCATAAAAATGGAAACTATTACTTTTTATTTGAAATGGTTGCTTGGCTGTATCTAAGACCGATTCACATAATTAAACAGTCACACTTAAGTGGATGTCATTCATTTTCTGACATATTTAGAGGGTAATGAGTAGCTATTCATGACACAAAATGCTGGAGTAACTCAGCGGGGCAGGCAGCATCTCTGGAGAGAAGGAATGGGTGACATTTTGAGTCAACACCCTTCAGTCTGAAGAAGGGTCTCGACCCAAAACTTCACCCATTCCTTCTCTCCACAGATGCTGCCTGTCCCGCTGAGTTACTCCAGCAGTTTGTGTCTACCTTCAATCAGCAGTTCTTTCTTACACATGAGTAGCTATGCATAGTTCCTTCCATGAAACACAGGTGTAGTAAAGTTTATGCATAGAAACATAGAAAATAGGTGCAGGAGGCCATTCGGCCCTTCGAGCCAGCACCGCCATTCATTGTGAGCATGGCTGATCGTCCGCTATCAAAAACCCGTGCCTCCCTTCTCCCCATATCCCTCGACTCCACTAGCCCCTAGAGCTCTATCCAAATTGATGCAATTGATGTTATGCTATCTGTAAATGAAAACTTTACAAGCTCTTAAGTGTGCAACATCTTTTAATGATAGCACTGGGTATTACATACACCTTCAAGCACCGGCTACATTTTCCTACTGAGGGGAAGGCGTTATGATTGATGTTAACTGGGCGGGGTTAATGGGAGTGAGGTAACTATATTATTGGTTGCATATAAACCATCTACATCCTTCCCCTTAGAAATCAAAAAACAGATTGTTGTCACGACAACCGAATTAAACAGCAGAATTAAACGAAATCGCCGTAGCGAACAGGCGGCTTACTGATCCTGCCCGAGCGCGTACGGACGTCTCCCCCTCCCCCGAAAGAGCAGAAGAAGCAGGAGGATGCAAGGCAGCCGGGGAACCAGGGAAGGGCATTGGGGTGGGAGAAACAGGAGAGGGAGAACCGCGATCGGCAACAGGGGACCCGCGCAGAGGGGAACGAGGCGCCCGCGACGGGGACCGAGGCATGCAGGGAACACCAGCCGGGGCGGCAGCCGGCTGCTGATAGGAGAGTGGAGGGGCATAGGGCCCAGGGGGCTGCGGCTGTGGCTCATTAACCGCAAGCAGGTGTTGTCGGCTTCTTCGGTAGATGGAACCCTCACAGTCGACCAGATACGAACGAGGTGAGTCGGCCACCCCAACCACGGTGGCCAGACGGTAGTGACCACTGGCGGTCTGCAATCGAACAACCTGTCCGGGCAACAGAGGATCGAGTGGTCTGCACGACCGATCGTGGGAACGCCGCTGGCTGTCATGTTTCTCTTGAATTCGCCTCTGCACGGAGGCGGGCTCCAGCACCCGAGGTTTCAGCTGGCGCTGGGCAATCGGGACGGTGGATCTGGTAGTTCTGGACATCAGACGCTGAGCAGGTGACCCCATGGCCGGATCCCTGGAAACATTCCTGAGGTTCAGGAGATCCAAATACAAATCAGAATTGGATAGTCGCGCCTGTTCCATCAGAAGCTTGGCGCTGCGGACGGCCCGTTCTGCAAGGCCGTTGCTCTGTGGGTAAATGCACGAAGTTCCACTTGTCGGCAAAGCTTTTGAATTCTCGGCTTGTAAACTGCCTGCCGTTGTCAGTCTGCAGCCTGACCGGGGTCCCAAAAGTGGAGAAGTGTTTCCGCAGCTTGCGGATCACCATCTCCGACGTGAGGGATGTCAGCAAATCCACTTCGAACCAGTTGGAGTACGAGTCGACCAGGACAAGGTAGTGGTTACCACGCCACTCGAATATGTCGGCAGCCAGCGAGGACCAGGCCAAAGCAGGGGCGGGCTGTTGCAGCAGGGGCTGTCGCTGCTGGTGTGGCGCAAGACTGTTGCACGTGGAGCAGGCAGAAACTCGGTCTCGGATATATTTGGCCATTCCAGGCCAATAGAATTGGCACTGAGCGTGGGCGAGTGTTGCATCGACCCCAGGGTGTCCGCTATGGGCTGCACAAAAGTAAAAGTCAAACAGGGAGGACGGGACCACAACTTTATGTCCCTTGACGATAACGCCATCCTGGAGCACCAGTTCGTCGCGGACCAGGAAGAAAGGCTGTGTTTCAGACGGCGCGGCGGAGCGCTTTGTTGGCCACCCTGCTTTAATCACCGAGGCAAGCTGCTGCAAAACCGGATCGGCAGCGGTGTGCTCGGCCAAAACCTGTAGCTGCTTGGTGGGAATAAAGTTAACGCCCAGTACGAGCAAGTCCTCTGTTTCGTAGGGGTGGCGAGCGCAGGAGGTACGCGGGGCTCGCGACAGGGTGTCCGCAATGTGCATCTCGGTGCCCTTCTTGTAGATTATGTCAAAGTCGAAACGCTGGAGCTGCAGCATCATACGCTGCAGCCTGGCAGGGGCAGCGTGAATCGGCTTGTTCAGGATTGTCACCAGTGGCTGGTGGTCGGTTTCGACCGTAAATCTGCTGCCGAACAGGAAGTCTCTGAACTTGGAGCAGGCGAACACCACCGCGAGCAGCTCCTTCTCGATCTGAGCGTACCGCTGCTCGGTGTCCGTCATGGTGCGGGAGGCATAGGAGACATGACAGACCAGCTCACTAGAGACATTTTAGTAACTGGCATGCGTGACCAGAAGCTGCGATGTGAGCTTTTGAGGAATCCTGATCTAACGTTGGACAAAGCTATGCATGCCTGCAGATTGTCTGAGGTCGTTGTTTTGCAAGAGGACCACCGGGACTCGGGCAATAAATCTGTCAACCTGGCAGGGTTTAGGAGCCCACAGCCTCGGGTGGGAAACAATGTTTTTCTGCCGCGTGCCCGCCCTGGACCTGGCGATGTGCCCCGAAAAAGGTGCCCGAACTGTAACTACATGCACCATAGACTGTCGACGTGTCCCGCCTTTGGTAAAACCTGTAACTTTTGTAAAAAGCTGAACCATTTCTCAGCCTCCTGTCGCTTACTCCGTTCCCGTGGGAGCCAGGCACAAGCTTCCAGTCCCAGTCTAAACATGCTGGCGCAATCTGATCTCTGTTTCGACTCACAGCCCAATTTAGTTGAATGCAATGGTGCAGAGCCAATTAATTCTGCCGAGGACTCTCATGTGTTTACCCTCCTACAGACACCCGCCCACCGCAATGATCCCTCCGTACCTGTGACTGTCAATGGCGTAACCTTCTCTGCCAAATTAGATACTGGCGCGAAAGTCAATGTTTTGTCCATGAATCTTTTCAACAAGATAAGGAATAATGAGCCTCTGGTTGTTGACGATGCTACCCTGCACGCCTATGGTGGAGAGATTCTAAGGCCTGCGGGGAGGGCCACTTTAACTTGCGTGCTGCAAAAGGCCACAAGAAACCTGGTTTTCTATGTTTTGAACTCTGACTGTGTAACCCTGTTGGGCAACCGTGCGTGCCAGGATCTTGGCCTGGTCTCCTTTGACCGCACGGTCCACAAAGTGCAACTGTCGTTTGACCCGGTTGCTGAATACCAGGACCTGTTCGACGATGACCTGGGGAAGTTACCAGTGTCATACCATATTTCCATTGACCCAAATATACAACCCGTGGTCCGCGCACCTCACAGGGTGTCTCACGCCATGAAGGACAAGGTCGAGGCGATGCTCAACGAGATGGTCGAAAAGGGGGTGCTAGTAGCAGTTAGCGAGCCCACCGATTGGGTCTCCACCATGGTTGCCACGATTAAGAAAGACAAGAACGAGATACGCGTGTGTATCAACCCGAAGGACTTAAACCTTGCCATCAGGCGACCACATTACCCCATGCGGTCTGTTGAGGATGTGGCGGCAAAGGTCGGGCAAGCCACCATCTTTTCGGTCCTAGACGCTAAGAACTCGTTTTGGCAGATCCCGTTGGACAAAGCGTCTTCTGACCTGACGACCTTCGCCACACCGTTCGGCAGATTCAAGTTCCTGCGAATGCCATTCGGCATCAATTCTGCTAGCGAGGTGTTCCAGCGGACGATGGAGCAATTATTCGCGGACCTGCCATGTGCCATCATCGTGGATGATATCCTGGTTTATGGGAAGGACATTGCCGAGCACGACCTGAACCTCCGCCGCGTCCTGGATCGCGCGCGACGGTCGCACCTGAAGCTGAATCCCAAGAAGTGCCGGTTTCGTGTCTCAGAGGTCACGTATGTTGGACATGTTTTCACCCCTAACGGACTAAAGCCCGACCCCTTGAAGGCAGCTGCCATCTCCGAAATGGCAGCCCCCACCGACGTGCCAGGTCTGCAACGATTCTTGGGCATGGTGAACTACCTTGGCAAGTTTATACCAAACCTCAGTGAGCTGAGTGCTCCCCTGCGGCAGCTGACAAAAAAGGATATCGCCTGGGCCTGGCTCCCATATCACCAGCAGGCCTTTGACCGCCTCAAGTCGAAACTGATTAGCACTCCGACGTTGCGGTTCTTCGACGTGGGTCGCCCCATCACCGTCACCTGTGACGCTTCCAAGTTCGGCCTGGGTGCGGCCTGCCTTCAGTCTGTCGATGGAGGCGTGGGTTCGTATCCCACTTCTGACACCATGTAAATGAAAACTTTACAAGCTCTTAAGTGTGCAACATCTTTTAATGATAGCACTGGGTATTACATACACCTTCAAGCACCGGCTACATTTTCCTACTGAGGGGAAGGCGTTATGATTGATGTTAACTGGGCGGGGTTAATGGGAGTGAGGTAACTATATTATTGGTTGCATATAAACCATCTACACTATCCTTTGGTTGCACACCGATTAAATGTTGAAAGCAAAGGTCAAGCTATCCATTTCAATTTTAATGCAAAGTCAATGACGTAAAACATTAACATCCTCTACATAAAGTATGGTGAATATTGCCGGGATTTTATTTTCATATCACATTTTATATCTGCTGCCAGCAGTTTGGGTTACTACCTCACCTTACATGGCCACTAACCATGTATGACATCACCCTCACAAGAGTCGAGACAATAGAAAGAACAATCAGCTCTTTTGTGAGAAAGTGGTTAGGTGTTCCTCGGTGCCTGAGCAGCGTAGGCCTGTACGGTCAGGGGGTACTCCAGCTGCCTCTCTCTAGTCTCACAGGAGGAGTTTAAGTGCACTAAAGTCAGACTAGAGATGACACTGGCAGAATCAAGGGACACTGTCTTCCGAGCTGCTGCTCCAACCTTGGCAACAGGAAAGAAGTGGACGGTTAAGAATGCGACACAGCAGGCAAAATCTGCTCTCCACCAAGGCGATATGGTAGGGCAAATCCAACACAGAAGAAGTGGCTTGGCGGAAGGCGACCTTGCTGGAACAAGGCATCATCACTGGAGCGCCGGAAGTTGGTCGTGGCTGAAGACCGCCGACAGGAGGAGTTGAGTAGGTATGCCAAGGCTGTGTTATAAACTACAGGGCCAGTGGATCAGATGGGAGAGTGTGGAAAAGAGGAAGATCAGCTGGAAGGACATGCAGAAGATGGAGGCGAGCAGGATACGTTTCCTCATTCGGGCAACCGATGATGTCCTTCCTAGCCCAAAAAATCTCAACCAATGGCTGGGCGAAGATCCATCATGCCCCCTGTGTTCAACACCAGCCACACCTAGGCACATCCTCACTGGGTGTAAAGTAAGCCTCTCCCAAGGACGGTACACCTGGAGACATAATCAAGTGCTCAAATGCCTGGCAGTGACTCTGGAAAGCAGGAGAACAGCCAACAACCAACCCAGTTAAGACAATTGCCTTTGCTGGGGGGGGGGGGTGGAGAACAAAGGCAATGGAAAATTCCACCAAGGACCAGGTTTGGACAGCTGGAGGCACCCCAGGATTGGCAGATGCTGGTGGATGGGGACCAACGGCTTAGTTCCATCAGAGATAGCCATCGCCAACTTGCGGCCTGATCTTGTGCTCTGGTTGAACTCTCAGCGCTTGGTGCATTTTGTGGAGTTCACAGTCCCTTGGGAGGATGCTGTGCAGGAAGCCTTCGAAAGAAAGAAACTGCAATATACAGAGCTTGCAGCAGAGGCAGAACAGCGGGGCTGGAGAGCTAAGATCTGCCCGGTAGAAGTTGGATGTCGAGGATTCGTGGCAACATCTACCTTAAGACTGATGAAGGACTTGGGGATCAGCGGACAAGCCCTACGCCAGGCCATCAAAGAAACATCACGGGTGGCAGAGCGGAGTAGCCAGTGGCTCTGGCTGAAGAGGAAAGACTCCATTTGGTCTCCCAAATAACCGACTAGACAGATGCAGAGGGGGGTGGTTCTGGGACGCCAGAATGCATCGCTGAGCCTACTGGAGACATCATGGGTTCAATCAGCGAAATGTCGATGGAAGTAGGTGCCCACTTGATAACCCCAATGACGTGTCTGCCTAGCCTTTCTCAACATCGGAGGAGCATGGGTGAGTGCAGAAGGCTCCCATCACCATCAGGAATAAATTGATATTTGGCACTTTGGACTTTTAACATCTTGTCCTGTGTATTTGTAAACGTGACCGTGTGTATTTTTGGTCTGGAGACAGACAACAGAAGGTCCATTTAAAAGCTCAATTACTACTATGCAAATTCAGCAGGTTTTGAAATCCATGGAAATAACATGACATTTTAAAACAGTGAAAGGTTGTTTCAACATTCTTAAATAGGGGAATTGTGGTAGTGCAGTTGTTACTCATCATGCAGATGGCTGGAACAACAATTCAGAGACACCCAATAAAAGTTTTATTTGGATTAGTGAGGGTTTTGGTGGCGAGGCCTCATTTCGAGTGTTGTGTCCAGTTTTGGTCACCTGGCTATTGGGAAGATATTGCTAAGCTAAAAGGAATGTAGAGAAGATTTACAAGGATGTTGCTAGGATTCAAGGGCTATAGGGAGATGTTGGGCAGGAAATCTAAGTAAATTAGATAGAAACATGGAAAATAGGAGCAGGATTAGGCCATTCGGCCCTTCGAGCCTGCACCGCCATTCAATATGATCATGGCTGATCATCCAACTCAGTATCCTGTACCTGCCTTCTCTCCATACCCCCCGATCCCTTTAGCCACAAGGGCCACATCTAACTCCCTCTTAAATATAGCCAATGAACTGGCCTCAACTACCTTCTGTGGCAGATAATTCCAGAGACTCACCACTCTCTGTGTGAAAAATGTTTTCCTCATCTCGGTCCTAAAGGAATTCCCCCTTATCCTTAGACTGTGACCCCTTGTTCTGGACCTCACCAACATCGGGAACAATCTTCCTGCATCTAGCCTATCCAACCCCTTAAGAATTTTGTAAGTTTCTATAAGATCCCCCCTCAGTCTTCTAAATTCTAGCGAGTACAAGTCCAAGATGACTGGGTATCAGATTTGATATTTCAGTGAATTAGCGAACAGCATTGCTCCCAGCAATGCCAAACTGCAGTAAGATCACTGGCACATTTCGTTTGATTGTTTGGATATAGTTGGAATACATAAAGCATTTAATATGGTTTTCTCATTTAATGATGACATCTTCAATCTACATTAAACATATTCAATCTCAGATACCTCTTCAAATTAAAAAGTTTGCTGCATCTTTGAAACTTCTTTCCTCTTGCATGCAGTCACAAATCATTAATTGACAACGAACCCTTATACGCAGTCACAAATGTTGGTCAGACTGAGCTGGGTAATAATTAGGGGTCTGAAGAAGGGTCTCAACCAGAAACGTCATCCATTCCTTCTCTCCAGACGCTGCCTGACCCGCTGAGCTACTGCAGCTTTTTGTGTCTCTCTTCGATTTGCTAGTGGTCCGAATTGCTTCCTTATACAAACTTTTGTAGATGGCCCTTACAATGAAGTAGAGTGCGAGAGAAGGCAATTATAGAGACCAGTGAAATATTGGCAATTAATCGTAACTTGCTCAAGGACTAAAGTAGAAACGAGAACCTGCAGATGCTCATTTACAAACAAAGTGTTGGAGTAACACAACGAATTAGGCAGCACAGATGACATTTCGGATTGGGATCCTTCCTCAGACCGGTCATCAGTCGTAGGTCTGAGGAAGGGTTCTGACCCAAACCATCACCTATCCATGTTCTCCAGGGATGCTGCTTGATCCGCTGAGTTTCTCCAGCACTTTGTGTCATTTTTTGCTCAAGGGTTGTTGTTTAGCTTCCTGTTCTGCAACAATGATTTAGAGTCATATAGAGTGTCATGAGTGATACAGTGTGGAAGCAGGCCCTTCGGCCCAACTTGCCCACACCAGCCTACATGTCCCAGGTACACTAGCACCACTCCCTGCGCTTGGTCAATATCCCTCCAGACTTGTCCTATCCATGTACCATGTAAACGTTGGGATAGTCCCATCCTCAACTGCCTCCTCTGGCAGCTTGTTCCATACACCCACCACACTTTGTGTGAAAAAGTTACCCCTCAGATTCCTATTAAATCTTTTCTTCTTCACCTTGAACCTATGTCCTCTGGTCATTGATTTCCCTACTCTGGGCAAGAGATTCTGTGCATCTACCCAATCTATTCCTCTCATGATTTTATACACCCCTTTAAGATCACCCCTCATCCTCCTGTACTCCAAGGAATAGAGACCCAGCCTACTCAGCCTCTCCCTATAGCTCACACCCTCTAGTCCTGGCAACATCCTCACAAATCTCTGAACCCTTTCAAGCTTGATAATATATTTCTTATAACATGGTGCCCACAACTGAACACAATAATTTAAATGTGCTCACCAATGTCCTATACAATTGCAACATGACCTCCCCCAACTTCTATACTCAATACTCTGACTGATGATGGCCAAAGTGCCAAAAGCCTTTTTGACCATCCCTATCTACCTTCAACTCGACCTTCAGGGAACAATGCACCCGCACTCCTAGATCCCTCTGCTCTAAACCACTACCCAGAGGCCCACCATTCACTGTGTAGGTCCTGCCCTTGTTAGATGTCCCAAAATGCAACACCTCACACTTCTCTGCATTAAATTCCATCAACCATTCCTCAACCCACCTGGCCAATCGATACAGATTCTACTGTAATATTTCACAACTATCTTCATTATCTGCAAAACCACCGACTTTTGTATCATCATCAATCTTGCCCTGTATGTTCTCATCCAAATCATTAATGTAGATGACAAACATTAACGGGCCCAGCACCGAACCCCGAGGCACACCACTAGTCACAGGCCTCCAGACGGAGAAGCAACCTTCCACAACCACTCTCTGCTTCCTTCCATGGAGCCAATGTTCTATCCATTCAGCCATCTCTCCTTAGATCCCATGCAATCTAACCTTCCAGAGCAGCCTATCATGCGGAACCTTATCATGTGCCTTACTGAAATCCATGTACACAACATCTACAGCTCTGTGCTCATCGACCTTTTTGGTCGTCTTCAAAAAACTCAATCAGATTTGTGAGACACAACCTCCCACGTACAAAACCATGCTGACTATCCCTAATCAGTCCTTGCTCATCTAAATACCCATCTAATCCCTTAGAATATTCTCTAGTAACGTTCCAACTACAGATGTTAAGCTCGTTGGCCTATAGTTCCCAGCATTTTCCCTGCAGCCCTTCTTGAATAGTGGCACAACATTTGTCACCCTTCAGTCTTCCGGCACCTCTCCTATGCTTCAGGACAACTCGTAAATATCAACCAGGGCTTCCGTTATTTCCTCTCTAGTTTACCAAAATGTCCTCGGATATATCTGATCAGACTCTGGAGATTTATCTTCCTTCATACACGATTGCACCTTAAGTACTTTATCGACGGTAACCCTGACTGCTCTCAAGACACTTCCATTGACTGCCCCAAGTTTCTCCATCCCACTGTCTTTCTCCTCGGTAAATAGAGGAGAAATACTAATTGAGGACCTTGCCCATCTTCTGTGGCTCCACACAGAGTTGACCGCTTTCATTCCTGAGAGAATACTATCTCTCTCTCTCTCTCTCTCTCTAGTTACCCATTCCCCCCTTATGTATTTATAAAATCTTTTGGGATTGTCCTTAACGCTACCCGCCAGAGATATCTCCTGGCCCCTTTTTGCCCTTCTGATTTTCTTTTTCAGTTTACTCCTTAGTTCCCGGAAATCCTCCAGGAATGCACTCAATCCCAGCTGCCTATACCTGACCCATGCATCATTCTTGTTTTTTACCAATGGCTCAATTTCCCTTGTCAGCCAAGTTTCCTTACATTTGCCTGCTTTGCCCTTCACTCTAACAGGGATGTACATATCCTAAGCTTTTGTCAGAACACTTTAAAACATCCCACTTGGCTGATGTTCCTTTCCCCTCAAATAACCTGCTCTAGTCAACTTGAGCGAAACCCTCTCTCATACCCTCAAAGTTGGACTTACCCCAGTTGAACATTTTAACACGCGGACCCCTCTGTCCCAATCCATAAATATCTTAAACCTAATCGAACTGTGGTCACTGGTCCTAAAAGGCTCCTCCACACACACTTCATTAACTTGCCCCCAATTTCCCAATACTAGATCCAGCATTGCCCTCTTACATGTGGGGGCCTCCACGTACTGCTTGAGAAAACTCTCCTGAACACCTGTAAGGAACTGCACCCCATTGAAACCATTCACACTATGATTTTCCCAGTCGATATTGGGGAAGTTAAAATCGCCTATTATAACAACCTTATTTGACCTGCAACTGTCTGCAATCTACTGGCAAATTTGTTCTTCTAATTCCCATTGACTATTCGGAGGTCTGTAGTACACCCCCAACAAAGTGATGATTCCTTTCTTGTTTCTCAGCTCCATCCATATAGCCTCACTCGAGGACCCGTCCGTGATGTCACCTCTGACCACTGCCGTGACATCCTCATTAACCAACAATGCAACCCCCCCTCTTTTACCATCCCCTCTATCTCTCCTGAAGCTCATGCACCCCGGAACATTGAGCTGCCAGTCCTGTCCCTCCCTTAACCAGGTTTCAGTCATGGCTACAACATCCCAGTCGCTCATACCTATCCATGCCCTAAGCCAGGGGTCGGCAACCTACAGCCCGCAACCCAACATCATCCGGCACACAGGCGGATTTTTTTCCCTGTAATCATCGGGCCCGCCGAGCAGCGGCCGAGCTCTGGTTCTACCGCATCCTGCACAAAGCCGCCGGCACGGCCGTGCACCTTCTGTGAACACGTTTAAGAAAGAACTACAGATGGTGGAAAAATCGAAGGTAGACAAAAATGATGGAGAAACTCAGCAGGTGAGACATGCAAGGATTGCATGAGGCTGCCTCTCCAGCATTTTTGTCTACCTTCTGTGAACGCGTGATTTGATGCCTGCAATCCGGGGTGGGATGGGGCGGATCCATGTGTACACGTGATAGATGTGGCCCGCCATCCACTCACAGACATGCGTCTTGGCCCCTATGCACAACAAGGTTGCCCACCCCTGCCCTAAGCTCATCTGCCGTACTCGTCGGGCCCCTTGCATTAAAATATGTGCAGTTTAAACCAACCTTCCTCCCTCGCTCTCCACCTTTCTCCTGCCTATTCTGTCCACTAACCTTTCCCACACCACCCTCCATACCAACCTCTAACCTGCCTCTGTCCTGTGTGAGATCCCACCCCCCTGCCAATCTAGTTTAAACCCTCCCGTGTAGTATGAACAAACCTGCCCGCCAGGATGTTGGTCCCCCTCCAATTAAGGTGCAACCCATCCCTTTTATACTGGTCACCCCTGCCCCAGAACAGATCCCAATGGTCTAGAAATCTAAATCCCTGTCCCCTGCACCAACTCCTCAGCCACACATTCATTTCCCCTATCTTCCTGTTCTTTCGTTCACTAGCACGTGGTACTGGAAACAAACCAGAGATAACTATCCTGGACGTCCTGCTTTGCAACCTTTCACCTATTCCCCAAACTCGTGTTGCAGCACCTCCTTCCTCTTCCTACTATATCATTGTGCAAACATGCACAACAACCTCCGGCTGCTCCCCCTCCAACTTGAGGATGCCGTGCAGCTGCTCAGAGACATCCTGGACGCAGGCACCGGGGAGGCAGCACTCCATCCTGGAGGCTTTAATTCCATGTTATTAGCTATAGTAGTTATATTATATTATTTTGCTTACATTCAAGATGCCAGGATGAGTGATCCAGAGATACAAGATTAAGAAACAGAGGAAATTCGGAATGTCCCCAATAACTGTTACAAACTTCTGCAGACGAACCATAGAAAGCATACTGTTGTAGATTTAGCCCAGTCATCACACAGACCAGACCTCTCGCCATTGACTCCACCTGCACGATGCCTCAGAAAAGCAACCAACATAATCAAAGACTTATTCCACCTCAGTCACTACTTTTCTCCCTGCTCCCGTTTGGCAAAAGTTACTGAAACTTGCAAGCACATGCCACTAGACTGACAAACAGCATCTTCCTTTCTGTTATCATGCTTCTGCACAGTCCTTCCATAAGCTGGGGTACTGTCCAATTCATCTCTGCCCCATTGCACACGTTGGATTTTGTCTATGAAACTGATGGGCTACAATGCTGTGACCTATATTCTGCACTCTGTATCTTCCCCTTGGAACTATCCATTATATTTGAGTTTGAGTTGATTGTATTTATGTATAGTATTATAATTTCTGTTTGGATGGCATGCAAAACAAAGCTTTTCACTACCTTGGTACATGTGAAAACAATAAAGCTAAAACTAAATCCCATCACTGAAGTAGAAGAATTTGAATTAATTTAGTTTGTTTAGAATAAATGGTTAAAAATCAATAATAGCAGCAAAGTAGTTGGTTCACTATAACCATTATGAAAAATACTATAAAGTTAAAATTCTGGCACTGATCTGGGACGCATACCAGCCCTGTGGAATCAGCACTCTGAACCTTGGGACATGGGTTATGATGGAATACGAGATCTGTCCCACAGACCAAACAATACTACTTGTATTTCATTTTTTAGCTATGGTCCCCAATTTCACTTCTGAAATGTTTCATCAGGAAAGACACCAGAGATGGCATTGCAGGAACATAGATAGAAATGACATTCCTGAGTGGTAACACTGACATCAGATCCACTGAAGCCTTATGGTGCCTCCCTAAACTGATGAACCAACACTCCATGTTAATCATCACTTGAAAGAAGCATCAAGGGTAACAGTGGCACAGAATGAATCCCAAGATAGAATCTTCAACATCAAATTCAATATGAAATACATTTCCAAAGACAAAATTTCTGGCAAAGCCAAAAGCAATGATGACTTACATTATCAGATGATCCATTCTCTACAGTCAAAGTGGAGTCTCTACCCATATGTAACACTGGTGTTTTCACATGCTGGTACAGAACCTCTCTCAAAGCTTCACATTGATTGGAAGTTTCTTCCAGTAAATTGTCAGGTGGACTTGTCACGCTTGGCAGTGATCCTACATTTGGAACTTGGGTAATTGGTAAAACAGAATGGATAGGTGCATCTATATTTTTTACATCATGTACAGAAACAGTCACGGATAGTGTAGCATCAAGTACTTCACCCAGGGGCTCAGCGTAAAGCTCTTCTGTGCAACCCATGCATTCTGCTGCAGCAGTGTCAGCAGAATCTGCAGCTGGATGAACTGGAAGAATTCCTCCAGGCTCTTGATATAATAAAGTACGTAATTTTTCATCCAGTGTCTTTATTGTATTATCTGTAAATTCAATTTTACGTGGACCTTCCACATCAGATTCAACCACTAGAGAAAGCTGCTGCTGACTGCTAACGATACCAGTCATAGTAATTGACTGGGGGTGTGCTTGTGATGGGTACTGTTGATTAATACTTGGTATCTGTGCAGGACTCTGCGGCTGAGAACTTGGTGATGAATTACTTACTGTTTCAGAAATAGCCACAGATGACTGCATTGGGTTTGTAAAAGATTGCATTGAAACAGGTTGTGAGATGTCAGGCACAAAAGCTTGCATAACAGGCTGCTGCTCCAAAACAAAGCTGCAAAGGGGATTAGGTTCCACAGATTGAGCAGGAAGTGAAAGTTCTGTTTGGATCAATATTGATTGGATAGCAAGAGAATCACTAAAAGAACAGCACGGCATGTCCACAAGTGATGGGGGGCTAAAAGCTATATCTGATTGCTCTTCTGTCTGCTGCTGGCAAGCAGTCTTAGATTGAAGTTCTAAATGGTTGCGATTGGCAATCTGACTTTGAAATGAAACAGGAGAATTAACCTGGTGACTACTCTGTTGCACTTCATTTCTAGATTTCTCCTCAGGTTCCAGTTGTTTCATAGGAATGCTCGGACTTATTACTTGACCGGGCAAACTTGCTGAGTCATTAATATTTGACAACACTGATACTGAAGATTGAGGTGCAATGCAATGTCCAGAAGTGATGCCATTTGTAGCAGCTGAAGAACCAGAGATCTGCCATGCTAAAGGATCCATTGGTCTGTCATCACTTGCATTTTCAGTTTCTGAAAAAATGTTGAAAAGTATTAAAAAAGGTTTCTGTAAATTTTAATTAACTAATTTTAGAACAATTCCTCCTAAAGTCTAATTTATTGACTTGTTTTGCTTTTATTTAAGTTAATTTTAATCTACAATATATTTATAATGTTCTACATTAACAGTATCAATAGAACTTTGAAGATGTAAATGTTCAATTACATAAAATGTGTGCAAATATGTTCTCTGATTTCATCAGTGACATTTCCTTTTGGAAATCAATTTAGTATACTATGAAAATAAAAATATAGTTGCTGGGAATCTGAAATAAAAAAAGATAATGTAAATATTGAGTTGAGCTGCATTTCTAGGAAGAGAAACAGAGTTCAAGTCAAGTATTCGTCACATACACATATGGGATGCGCAGTGAAATGAAAAGTGGCAGTGCTCGCGGACTTTGTGCAAAAAAAAACAACCAACAAACTACAAACAGAATTGAACAGAATCACATGTTCTTTTACATATTAAATATTGTGGGCGGTATTGTGGTACAGTAAAGTTAGTCCCTGGTGAGATAGGAGTTTACAGTCCTAATGGCCTCTGGGAAGAAACTCCTTCTCGACCTCTCCGTTCTCACAGCATGGCAACGGAGGCGTTTGCCTGACCGTAGCAGCTGGAACAGTCCGTTGCAGGGGTGGAAGGGGTCTCCCATTATATTATTGGCTCTGGAGTTGCACCTCCTATGTATAGTTCCTGCAGAGGGGCGAGTGAAGTTCCCATAGTGGGTTCGGCCAAGTTAACATTTCAGGTGAAAGAACTTTTTTTGATCGGCTCAGTATTTCCAGCATTTTATCTTTTTATGTTAAAAACTAGTTTGGCTATGTCTGTTTGAAAATGTACAAGCTGAACAATTATAAGATTGTTAAAGTCATACCCAGAGTAGAAGTAGCTGGTGGCTGACTTGAATTAATGTCTGCTGGAGATTCTGACTTTGTTGTACTGTTCTCCACAACTGGACATATAATAAACCATCTTCGGCCAGTATGCAATACTAACAAAGACGGGACATAGTATTAGCATTCAATCACCTTAATCGATATTATCCATATACAGAAAACAAAGTTACCTGTTTGAACCATATATTTCAGCTTTTGGTTGAGAAATTTTGATACCACTTACTGTTTGAGGTACGATGTGAAACAGCATTAAATGCTGATTTTTAAACAGTGTGTTACAATATTAGCAACAAAGTTAAATTCTATTGACCGTTCGTCAGATAAACAACACAGAAGAACATGTAGAATTAAAGAACTGTGAATGTCAGATTATACATTTTGTGTCTGTCTTCAGACAATGAACATGTCCACTGGGAAAGAGTATAACCACCTTTCATCAAAATCCCATGTCATTATCATCATGAGATCCCTCATGAACAAATATTTAGACATCAGAGACCTGAAGCTTCACTGTGCCAACTGCATGAATACTGTTGCTACAAGGACAAATCAGAAGATTGGTATTCTATATGATTGATTAAATAATTAAATTCATCCAAATAAATAAACTGATTTGGATGCACTCAAACAAAACACAACAAGGAAAGGAGACATTTCGGGTTGGGACCCTTTTTCAGACTGATTACAGTAGAGGGGACAAAAAGGTGGAAAAGAGGTTGGGGGGCAAGACGAAGCTTGGATACAGAGCAGGAGAGTGGAGAAAGGCTGGAGATTAAAAGGGGGTAAAAGGTTGTCAGGTAAGGAGAGAAGGGAAGTGAAAGAGGAATTAAACGCAAAGACAGAGGGAGGAATATAGGTGGACATGGACAGGGGGGCACTGCTTAATTCAATGTTCATACAGTTGGGTTGTAAGCCACCCAAGCGGAATACAAGGTGCTTTTCCTCCAGTTTGCATGTGGCCTCACTGACAATAAACAGTTAAATTCTTAAAACCTGCGGCGACCAATCGGCTGGTGGACTTTGCAGAAACCCCGGCCTGCTTTAAAAAGACATTCATAATACCAGTGCCCAAGAAAAGCAACGTGACATGTCTCAATAACTACCAACCTGTAGCACTAACATCTGTCATGATGAAGTACTTTGAGAGGTCGGTTATGGACTTTGGTTTTGTATTACTATGTATTCCTGATAATTTATTTCATTGATTATTGTATATTTATTTGTGCATTATTGCATTAATGGACCTCTAAAATTGCAACAATAAGAATCGCATTGTTCCATTGCCTAGACGTACACTTTAACACTCTTGACTATTAATCCTGCTTGAAACTGATCATTTGAATCTCTCCAGGCATGCCAACTATGCAGTGGGTGATCTTTGTCATTTAACTCACGAAAAAATGGATTTTGAGTTCAATTTAACTTTCAAAGTATTAATTAGAATGAACTAGCCTTGCCATTTTAATTGTTCAATTGTCCTGAAATGCAAGAGCCCTCTGCAGTATACTGACCTGACAGACACACATGGCAACATGTCTGACAAATGCAATATTACTGGCCAATTACATGACTCTGGTGCTTTGATACCAGCGTGTAAACCGCCTCCATTTCAAACAACTATTTTTCCACTTCACAAGCAAGCATGCCTCTTGAAAGCCAATAGAATATCACAGTGAATTGACAATGGAATTCCACTCATTCACTTAATTGTTTGATATTTAAATGATAGAAAAAGCAGCACAATCTTATATAGGATTCACCCACAAAAACAATGACAACAACATATACTATGCAGATTTTTCTTCAGGATTTCATATAGGCAAATATTGGTGAATAACATAAATCAGTCCACAATTGTTCATCTCACCCAGTGGAAACAAATTTAAAATATTATACTAGGTCATGTAACAAAGGTAATGCCACTGTGGTGATGGGTGATTTCAATATGCAGGTAGACTGGGAAAATCAGGTTGGTTCAGGACCCCAAGAAAGAGTTTGCAGAATGCCTCCGAGATGGATTCTTAGAGCAGCTTGTAATGGAGCCGACCAGAGAAAAGGCAATTCTGGATTTAATGTTGCTCAATGAACCAGATATGATAAGAGAACTCGAGGTAAAGGAACCGCTTGGAGGAAGTGATCATAATATGATTAGTTTTAATCTGCAATTTGAGAAGGAGAACTTTAAATCGGAAGTGGCAGTGATGCAGTTGAACAAAGGGGACCATGAAGGCATGAGAGGGGAGCTGGCCAAAGTAGACTGGAAAGGGATCCTAGCAGGAATGACGGTGGAACAGCAATGGCAGGAATTTATGGGCATAATCCGGAAGACGCAGGATCATTTCATTCCAAAAAGGAAGAAAGATTCTAAGGGGAGTAGGAGGCAACCGTGGCTGACAAGAGAAGTTAGGGATAGAATAAAACTAAAAGAAAAGATGTATAACACAGCAAAGAGTAGCCGGAAGCCAGAGGATTGGAAAACTTTCATAGGACAACAGAAGGAAACAAACCGGGCAATACGGGCTGAAAAGATGAAGTATTAGGGGATGCTGGCCAGGAATATAAAGAAGGACAATAAAAGCTTATTTAGATATGTTAAGGGAAAAAGAGTAGCAACGTCAAATGTAGGTCCCTTGAAGGCAGACACAGGTGAAATAATTATGGGCAACAAGGAAATGGCAGAAGAGTTGAATAGGTACTTCGGATCTGTCTTCACTAAGGAGGACACAAACAATCTCCCAGATGTACTGGAGGACAGAAGATTTAAGGGGGTAGAGAAATAGTATTGGGTAGGCTAATGGGACTGAAGAATGATAAATCCCCTGGGCCTGATGGTCTGCATCCCAGGGTCCTCAGGGAGGTGGCTCTAGAAATAGTGGACGCATTGGTGATCATTTTCCAATGTTCAATAGATTTAGGATCAGTTCCTGTGGATTGGAGGATAATGTTATCCCACTTTTCAAGAAAGGAGCAAGAGACAAAACGGGGAATTACAGACCAGTTAGCCTGACTTCGGTGGTGGGAAAGATGCTGGAGGCAATAATTAAAGAGGTAGTAATGGAGCATTTGGATAGCAGTAAAAAGATTAGTCCAAGTCAACATGGATTTATGAAAGGGAAATCATGCTTGACTAATCTTCTGGAATTTTTTGAGGATGTGACAAGTAAAATGGATGAAGGGGTGCCAGTGGATGTAGTGTATCTAGACTTTCGGAAAGCCTTTGATAAGGTCCCGCACGGGAGACTGGTGACTAAAATGAGAGCACATGGTATTGGGGGTAGGGAGTTGACATGGATAGAAAATTGGTTGGCAGACCGGAAGCAAAGAGTAGGAGTGAACGGGTCCTTTTCAGAATGGCAGGCAGTGGCGAGTGGAGTGCCGCAAGGCTCGGTGTTGGGGCCGCAACTGTTTACCATATATGTTAATGATTTGGAAGAGGGAATTAGGAGCAACACTAGCAAGTTTGCGGATGACACAAAAGCTGGGTGTCAGTTTGAACTGTGAAGAGGATGTTAGGAGGTTGCAGGGAGACCTGGACAGGTTGCGTGAGTGGGCAGATGCATAACATGCATAAGAATATAGATAAATGTGAGGTTATCAACTTTGGCGGCAAAAACAAGGGGGCAGATTATTATCTCAATGGGGTTAAGTTAGGTAAGGGGCAGGTACACCAGTCACTGAAAGTTGGCGTACAGGCACAGCAGGCAGAGAAGAAAGCTAATGGAATGTTGAGGATTTCAGTACAAGAGTAAAGAGGTTCTTCTGCAGTTGTATAGGGCTCTGGTAAGACCACATCTGGAGTATTGTGTACAGTTTTGGTCTCCTAATTTGAGGAAGGACATCCTTGTGATTGAGGCAGTGCAGCGTAGGTTCATGAGATTGATCCCATGGATGGTGGGACTGTCATATGAGGAAAGATTGAAAAGACTAGGCTTGTATTCACTGGAGTTTAGAAGGATGAGGGGGATCTTATAGAAACATATAAAATTATAAAAGTACTGGACAAGCTAGATGCAGGAAAAATGTTCCCAATGTTGGGCGAGTCCAGAACCAGGGGCCACAGTCTTGGAATAAAGGGGAGGTCATTTAAGACTGAGGTGAGAAAAAACTTTTTTACCCAGAGAGCATACCTGCCAACTTGTGAGAATGAAAAATCGGAATCCTATTAGTCTGACGTCAGTGAGGGCGGGGCACGTGACGTCAGTAAGGGGCGGGGCACGTGACGTCAGTAAGGGGCGGGGTACGTGACGTCAGTAAGGGGCGGGGTATGTGACGTCAGTGAGGGCGGGAAAGTGACGTCAGTGCGGGGGGGGGGGGCAAGTGACGCCGAACGCCACCGTGGCGGGGCGGGGTCATGCGGCTGCGTGCTGACGTACACCCGTGCGTGCCCCCATAAGCGGCGCAGGCGCGGTGCGCTCTCTCGCTGTCTCCTCGCCGCCGCCGCCGCCATGGGTCGCATGCACGCTTCCATCCCAATTCCGAATTCCAATTTTTTTCGGAATATTGAGGAAAAAAATCGGAATTCGGAATTGGGATGGAAAAATCGGAAGAATTCCGCCCAAATCGGAATGGTTGGCAGGTATGAGAGAGTTGTGAATTTATGGAATTCCCTGCCACAGAGGGCAGTGGAGGCCAAATCACTGAATGGATTTAAGATAGAGTTGGATAGAGCTCTAGGGGCTAGTGGAGTCAAGGGATATGGGGAGAAGGCAGGCACGGGTTAATGATAGCGGATGATCAGCCATGATCACAATGAATGGCGGTGCTGGCTCGAAGGGCCTCCTCCTACAACTATTTTCTATGTTTCTATGTCATGTGATAAATCCCCCAACCCACTTTTGTTCTGTGAACAAAGATCGCCCAACCCAAAGTATGCAACATAGTTTTCAATTCTTGAGGCAGGCTAACAATTGTTCACCTTCCCAACATTTCGTGAAATAATGTTATTTGTTGAACACCTCACTCACCTTTTCCTAAAAAAAAGTGACCTATTTATTTTAACCATGTCCTCAAACGTAACTCTTTTGCCAAATTCACCATGCCTAAGTAGAAAAAAACAAAACAAAAGAGGACCATCTCTTTTATTTTACAATTACTAGTTTACTAAACCCCCTGCCCTCACCACCATTCCACAACCACCATTCCTTCCCTGCTCCTTTTCAAGCACCTGCTCAGTCCAAGGTCTTCACAGCAAAGTTTTAAGGGCCTGTCCAACTTGGCGATTTTTTTGGGCGACTGTTGGCATCATTGACTGACGTATGGCGGCGTCATGCGAAGTGATGACGTATTGATGCGCGGTGTTTCATCAAGTGTCGCAACTTTTTTTGTCGCCGCTGGATTCTGAGATGTTCAAAATCTTTCGCCGACACTGATAAGTCAGTGAATGACGGCGGCAGTCGCCGAAAAAATCACCAAGTGGGACAGGCCCTTTAGATGGAGTGAGGCTGCCTACTGATAAAATGCTCAGAAGTTTATGCTCCCAGTTGCGTGTAAAGGGGACTGTTTAAATATAACTTCTATTTAAAACATAGTATGTTCAGCACTTACATCTACATTTGCCTTAACATGGATACAATGTTCTGAAGCACAATAACAGGAAAAGTACACCTACTACTACTTACCATTCTGTTGACACTTCTGTTGAGAAGTTGACATCTGCATAATGACAGGGAAAATGTTACAAGCATTACACTAGAACCTATAGGAACACAAGATAGTTTAAAAGCAAACAAACAACACATGTAAATGTTAATCTACTCGAAACAAAGATGCTGCAACTCAGAGATGGAATGAACATATCCAGTACAAAATGTAACTTGACGATACTTGGATTATGTTAACTAATTCTGTAACTGAAAATTCCGTAACTCAAGATTTCCTAATATTTATTTATTTCTTTCATTTATTTGGTTATTTAATTATTTATTTCGAACAGAATAAAGGAATAAAAAGTGTGAAACAGCAGACAAAAAAACAAGAATATTTATAGTGTCATAAACAATATTTATAAATAAATGAAATCATATGTGTCCGAAAAGGAGCAGGAAGAAGTCACAGCTTATTAATTCACACCCCTTATTCAACTGCTTATAATTATCTTATCCAAATTTAGTAGCTATAAACACCTATTTCCATATGTACACCAAATGATTTACATTTATACACTAATCAAATATTTACAAAGCCATACAAAAGAGAAAAAAAACTCTCATATATTATACAGTATCTCTTAAGTCATATATACAACCCATCACCTTATAATCACCCTTCCCAATACAATCAGTATAACAAATATCCCATTCAAAATCACTTATCCTCATCCCAATATCATTTAAAAAAAAGTGTTTTTATACATCTTTTCAAACTGAATTATGTTTGTGCTAAGTTTTATCTCCTGTTCCAAACCATTCCACAAATTCACCCCACAGATTGCTATGCACATACTTTTAAGTTGTTCTGACATTGAGTTTTTTTTTTTAATTAAGTTCCCCTCTCAAATTATACCCACCCTGTTTTTCCATGAACAGATTTTGTATATTTCCTGGAAGTAAATTATTTCTTGCTTTGTACATGATTTGTGCAGTCTTAAATTTAACCAGATCGGCGAACTTCAGTGTATGTGACTTTAAGAATAATAAATTTGTATGTTCAAGATATCCAACGTAATTGATAATTCTTATTGCTCTTTTCTGTAATGTGCATAACGTGCAGATTGGAAATCACAAATTCCTGTTTGACAAAAAAATCAGATACTCATTTACTGTCAAAGATGAACCTTTAAAATTTATTTCTAGAATACTATCATACATCATAGTGTATCAAATTACATACCCGACTCACCGTTTCAGATTTGCCAGCAACTTGAAAACCTGTAGAGTTTCTACCTTCCTCTGTCTCTTCAGTCAGCATATCTTCTGCTTTATCCATTATATCTTTCATCTGTTCTATGAAAATCTCCTTTTCAATTTCAAGTATAAAATCATTATCCACCTATTTTTAAAAGTACAGAAATCCCCAAAAAACATGTTTATATTTTTCATTCTTATCATATTCCATCAAATCAAAACATCTGTTAGATTTCTTCCTTTTATTACTTACCATATAAATTGCTATTTCATCTGGAGCATCTCCATCCAAATCAAATTTAAAGGTTACCATTTTGTGATTGTGGGTTTCCAACTGGCATTCCACCATTTTATCACCTACATTTGATACCTGATAGAAAGTGAAAATCAGTTCTGACCTTAAAATAATTTGATATAATATTTATAGGCCACTCCTTCAAGAAAAAAATTAAGCAATCACATTTAGGATGGTTAGCTTTGGTCTAGTTGTCTTTTCTTGTCTTGAACGAGTGCGTGTAGACCTCCTATGATGCTTCCTTGAACTTTTGCTCTCCTGTTTTCCACTGGTGAGAATTCCATCATATCCATCACTCATTTCTTTTCCTGATGCAGCATCAGAATATACACTGCAAGGCAAAAACAAAACAAAAAATATCCTAGTTGTTCTTATGTGAATGTTGACCAAAACAACCTTCAAATAGGAGCTTAAACAGCTTAAAATGCAGAGAACCATTGTTATTCGGGACTGTGGGATAAGCTATGATGCTTACATTGTGTTTGTTAGGCTGTGCTGTGATTTTGGAGATGAAATCTATTGGGTAAAATGTAAACTAATCAATCAGACCCCTAATATCAAGCACATTGGGTGGAATAATGAGCACCGAAACTGATACAGCCCAGCTTTGGAATCCTTTCAGAACTAGTCATTTCTTCAGCCAAGCTGATGCAGCATTAGCATCAATCTTAAATTGCCCCGTTCACCAAAGTTGCCAATTATTGAAAAAAGACACAAAGTGCTAGAGTAATGCAATGGTAGTGGGGAGGAAGCAGAGAAGAGGTGGGGGTGGGGCAAAGCCTAACAAGTGATAAGCAGACACAAAGTGCTGGAGCTGATCAGGCAGCATAGCTGAAGAACATGGACAGGTAGGCAACATCTCTGGGGAACATGGATAGACTCTGATCTAGCAGACGACTGTTATTCAAAAACTGTTAGATGTTGTCAACAATTATTTCAAACATCATCTATTCAACAATGCTCAGTTTGGTTTCACTAGGTTCAGCTGGTTTTGGGCTTCACGGCAGCCGTAGACAATAACCAAGATGGGAATTGATATTCATAACTGAGTTAGGACTTGACAATAAAGCAAGATTTAACTAGTTATTGCATTAACAAAATTTAAATCAAAACAAATTAGGAAAAATCACTGATGGTTGATATCTTACATCATCAAAAGGAAGACTATTGTGATTGCTAAGGTCAATCATCTAATGCTTAGAGCCCTCGTGTGGAAGCTTGTCAAGAGGTTACTTGGTTCATTTATCTTCAAATGCTTCAATGATAACATAAGCCATAACACAGTCAGAAGTAGACTGTTCATTGTAGGCTTGCACTACTTAATAATATCATCAACTCATCAGGCGATGAGACATTCTTCAGTTTAGTTCAGTTTATTGTCACGTGTACAGCGAAAAGCCGTTAATTGTGTTATATCAAGTCAGCGGAAAAACTATACATGACTTCAATCGCGACATCCACAGTTTGAAAGTGATTAATTTATTTCCCACATCTCCAAAATACTTCCACGAATTACTTTGTATACAAACGCGGGTGGAAGAACTTTCGTCGCACTGACTGCACCAATTCAGGATGGTGGCTCAGCACAATTTAAGAACAAAGTGGCATTAATGCAAATTATGTCCATATTTGCTGAAAAAAGCCAATTTAACATGATTAAACTTTAGAGATTGAATATGAACAATTAAAAAAGCTAGATGCTGGAAGTCTGAAATAAAAATGGAAAACACTGGAAACACTCCACAGGGCAGGCAGCATGAGGAAAGAGAAACAATGTTAATGTTTCAGGCTGAAGGTTCATCAGAATTAGGAAAACACTCTCTTAAGTAGTTCTGAAGGGGTGGAAGATTGCAACCTTCACGTAGTCCGCCCTGTTTCGACTAATGCAATCAACTTGACGTGCACAAACGGAAGATCAAATAGAACAAGTTGTCCAACAACTTTAGGCTGTGCACGCCACACGAAAGAAGTAGTTCTGACAAAATATTTTTTGAGCATAAATGTCAGCTCCGTTTCTCTTTTCAGAGATATCACCTGATTTTCAGAGCACTTCCAGCATTTTCTAATTTTTTGGGGAATTTGCAGTTTTTCCATTCAATTGAAATGAACCTCAGTTATAGTTCTAAGACTTCTCAAGAATCCACCCCTAAAAATTGCCCAAATAATAGTGACAAATACGTGACATTATTGTGAGGGCATGGGTATTGGCAGGTAAGGATTTATATCAAAATGCCATTTGAATTTTTATCTTTATATTTCTAACTAGTTTAAAACTGAAAGGGCAGCTATTCAGGGACAACTTCCTTCTGAAACAAGACTAAATGTATTAATCCTTTATTACTTACTTATCGTAAGAACCACCATATGCTGCAGTCTGGTGCTTTTCATATTCAGGATGAATCTCCTGTTTATTGAAAAATATTTTGAAAAATATAACCAACTGTCTTACAAAATTATTTTGGAGCCTTAATAGTTCCACAAACACTAGTACATCTGATCATTGTTTATCTGGCATTTATGCATTTAGAATTCTCATGCAATCAGCAAAAATGTCTAAAATAGTAAGCAATTTCATATTTTGGATTTGGATTTGGAGCACCAGGTTCACATACCATTCCCCATTAGCCTAGAGAACAACTCGCCATCTGTCTCTCGTTGAAGTGTTTACAAGTGGTGACTGCTACCAACAGTGTTCATCAACTGTACTGTAGTTCTCTCATCAATCCAGCATGTCAGCTAAGAATATTCCTGGCAAAGGTACAATGCTGAACCATTCTGTTCTAACATTGCAAAAGAAAATGGGAATGCGCAAAAACTGGAAAAAGGGTGAAAATTATATAATTCTTCAACAATTTATGGCATTAAATTGCAAAGTGTAAAGATATATCTATCTTTGTGAACTCGGAATGATAAGATATATTTTGGCAGTTCATTATGCAAGGACTACTAGTATAAGATGTACAGTAATTATTTTTGGAGCCATTTCCTCGAATTCGCTATGGATGCTGCATGGCTGAATGTATATTGCATAATTAAAAATGCACAAACAAGGTTCACTCATGGGATTTTGTAACTTTAGAACAGTGACTGGTACCACATGAAAGTAAGCTAGCCAATAATATAAAAGGATAGCAAAAGTTTCTTCAGATATATACAGAGTACGGGAGAGGCAAGAGGGGACATTGAACCGCTGGAAAATGATGCTGGAGTCATAATTGGGAATAAAGAAATGGCAGAAGAATTGAATATGTGTTTTGCAACTGTCTTCATTGTGCTGAAAGTCAAGAGAGTCAGGGGACAGAAGTTAGTGGACAAGCTATTACAAAGGATAAGGTGCTTGGGAAGCTGAAAGGTCTGAAGATGGATAAGTCACCTGGACCAGATGGACTATACCCCAGTGTTCTGAAAGTGATACCCTCAGAGATTTGTGGTTCTTTCAAGAATCACTAGAGTCAGGAGTGGTCCCAGAGAACTGGGAAATTGCAAATGTTACTCCACTGTTCAAGAAGGGAACGAAGCAAAAGAGGGGGAACTATAGGCCGATCAGCCTAACTTCAGTGGTTGGTAAGATTTTACTCCACGAGGATAATGAGGATAAAAGATGAGGTTTCTGAGTACTGAAGCACGATAAAATAGGCCAAGTCAGAACGGTTTTCGGAAGTGGAGATCTTGCCTGACAAATCTATTCTTGGCATTCTTTGAGGAATAGTAGGATAAACAAAGGAGAGTCAATGGATGTTGCTTACCTGGATTTTCAGAAGGCCTTTGATATGGTGCCACACGTGAGGCAGCTAATGAGACCCCATGGTATTAGAGAGATGATACTAGCATGGATAGAAGGTTGGCTGAATTGCAGAAGGCAAAGATTGGGGGTGAAATGACCTTTTTCTGGTTGGCTACCAGTGAACTAATGGTGACCTGCAGGGGTCGGTGTTGGGGCCGCTGCTGTTCACGTTATATATCAATGATTTGGATGAGGGAATTTGCAGGCTTTGTGGCCAAGTTTATGGATGATACGAAGATAGGTGGGAGGGGGGGGGTGGGTAGTGTAGAGAAAGCAGGGTCATGGCAGACGGACTTGGGAGAGTAGGCGAATAAGTGGCTGATTAAATACAGCATAGCAAAGTGTGCAGTCATACAGTTTGGTAGAAGGAATACAGGGGTTGACTATTTTCTAAATGGGGAGAGGATTCAGAAATTGGAGGTGCAAAGAGAGTGCTGGTGCAGGATTCCCAAAAAGTTAATTTGAAAGTTGAATTAGTAGTAAGAAAGGCTAATGCAATGTTTGCATGTATTTCAAGAGGACTAGAATATAAAAATAGGGATATAATGCCGAGGTTTTATAAGGCACTGGTCAGACCACATTGTAGTGTGAGCACTTTTGGGCCCCATATCTGCGGAGGGATGTGCGGGATTTGGAGAGGGTCTGGAGGAGCTTTACAAGAATGATCCCAGGGACGATTTGTGTTTGTTGGTACTTGCTGAAGTTTAGAAGCATAAGGGAGGACCTCATTGAAGCTTACCGAATATTGAAAGGCCTGCATAGAGTGGATGTGGAGAGGATGTTTCCATTAGTGGGGAAGTCTAGGACCAGAGGGCACATTCTCAAACAAAAAGGACGTACCTTTAGAAAGGAGATGAGAAGAAATGTATTTAGTTAGAGGGTAGTGAATCTGTGGAATTCATTGCTACAGATAGCTATGGAGGCCAAGTCACTGAGATAGACAGATTTTTGATTCGTAAGGGTGTCAAGGGTTATGGGAAGGAGGCAGGAGAATGGGGTTGATGTGGAAAGATAGATCAGCTATGATTGAATGACAGAGTAGACTCAATGGGCCAAATCATTTTGTTCCAATTACTTATGAACATGGAACATAGTTAAGTACGTAACCTTATTAGTTTAATTCCATTAGCCAGAATTGTAAACGTAGTCATACAGTATGGAAACAGGCCCTTCGGCTCAGCTGGTCCATGCCGACCAAGATGCCCTATTCAAGCTAGTCCATGTTTGACCCACATCCTTCCAAATCTTTCCTTTCAATGTACCTGCCCAGGTATCTATTAAATGCTGTTACAGAACCTGATTCAAGTACCACCTCTAGCAGCTCGTTCCATAAACCTACCACCCCCCTAGGGTAACTATTATACAATTCCCCTCTCACCATAAACCTATTTCCTCTGGTTCTTGATTTGCCCATCCTGGGTAAATGACTGTGCATTCACCTAATCTATTCCCCTCATGAATTTATATACCTCTATAAAATCACCACTCAATACCCTGCACCCGTCCTGCTCAACCTTTCACTGTAGCTCAGGCCTTCGAGATCTGGCACGATCTTTGCAAATCCCTGTATTCTTTCTAGCTTAATGACATATTTCCTATAGCAGGGTGACCAAAACTGAACTCAATATGTCAAATGTGGCCACAGCAACATATTGCACAAGTGTAACATAATGTTTCAACTTCTCTATTCAATATCCTGACCAACGAAGGACAATGCATCAAAAGCTTCTTTACCACTCCATCTACCTGTGACGCCACATTCAGGTTTACTACATACCTGTACTCCTAGATCCGTCTGCTGCAATGCAACACAGCCCCTCAACATTCACAGAAGGTCTTGCCATGGTTTGTCTTTCCAAAATATAACACCCCACACTTATCTGCATTAAATTCCATTAGTCATTCTCCATATATATTTCAAAAAGTAGAAAAGTAAAAATAAGTAGAAACTCCAATGACAACGTTTTCTATTGACACATTCACGTATCAGTAGATATCTGCACAATGATAAGGAAGAATTTTGTTTAATGATAGAGAGAACAGAATTGCATTGACACCGTTGTACTGATCTTGGAGGTCATTGAATAGCATTTGTATTTGTAATTTGGTGTTGGAACCATAATTTTCTGCCAGAATATACACAAGGTTGTGGTAAAAGTAAAGGCTTAAAATGGTATAGCTGGTATCATAAGCATCAGAGGCATAAATCTTTTCCAACTGAACAGTAAAATGAAACGTGGAATAAGTATTAAACAGGTTATGTGCAAATGCTATAAACCCCAAATAATTATGATAAAAAGTCTCCCAGAAGGGTGCTTTGAATTTTAAGATAGATTGAATAACATGTAATACTTTTGCTTGTTCAACAGTTTTAGTTCTGAGACCTGCAAGGCAAATACTGTGCATGCTTGCCTTTCACTTGCGTAACGCGACATCAATCCATTTTAAATTACACCAGTCGTCATTTCCACATCTAATCTTCCACTGTATCCACCAGATGCTCAAATGGTCATAATGTCTGCAGAAAGGTTTGCACTGTTCCCACAATACCTTAATCAATTCACAAATTAAAATTGTGAAAATAGCCCCAACATCAATCTCTGACTAGCTCTGACAAAGAACCCACTATTATGAATAGCAAACCAATCCACAGGATTTAATAATAAAAAAACCTCCTGAAATTCCTGTCCAAGTGTGTCTGCTACATGAGATTTATTTCATAAACCCACCACTAATGAGTTATGTAAGAGAATAAACACTTCACAGAAGCCAGGTAAACAATTGTCATGATAAATAAGTAGAAGTAAAAATTCTAGGCAAGGCATACATGTCCGGTAGAAAGTAACAGCAGAATTTGCAAAGAGCATCCAAATATTTTCTCTCCCACTAGAATTGCTGCATTGCATTTTTGAAATAAACTAGAACATCTCAATGGTCAAAGAAAAATGCTGTACAAGAGGCAAAAAATGCTGGACAAACTGCTCAGTGCTCACCATCAAATCACTTGGCAAGTAACATATTCTCATTCTTAGAATTTTATTGTGTGCAGGATATCAGTGTTCTAGCACAGAATGTGTTTCTGTAATCGTATGTTTGACATAATAACATTAATCGTTGTTGCAAATTGGAACTCTGTTCGCTACAAACTCTTGGTGTTATATTGAAAGCGCTTTGCAGGCACTGTTCTTAGTCTTTAGTGGGAATACTTACAGCTTTTAAAATATCTTGTTCAAATTGTATTTATTTATTTATTTGGTTCTTTAAATCAGAAAGTTATTTGTAATAAACATTCACATTTTGTAGAAAAGTCACCTGATGACTAAAGAGGCAATGAAAGGTAGAACAGGGTGGAAACTGACTGTGCTTTGGATGTAGACAAAAATGCTGGAGGAACTCAGCGGGTGAGGCAGCATCTATGGAGCAACATAGACATAGAAACATAGAAATTAGGTGCAGGAGTAGGCCATTCGGCCCTTCGAGCCTGTACCGCCATTCAATTTGATCATGGCTGATCATCCAACTCAGTATCCCGTACCTGCCTTCTCTCCATACCCTCTGATCCCCTTAGCCACAAGGGCCACATCTAACTCCCTCTTAAATACAGCCAATGAACTGACCTCAACTACCCTCTGTGGCAGAGAGTTTCAGAGGCTCACCACTCTGTGTGTGAAAAAAGTCTTTCTCATCTCGGTCTTAAAGGATTTCCCCCTTATCCTTAAGCTGTGACCCCTTGTTCTGGACTTCCCCAACATTTGGAACAATCTTCCTGCATCTAGCCTGTCCAACCCCTTAAGAACTTTGTAAGTTTCTATAAGATCCCCTCTCAATCTCCTAAATTCTAGAGAGTATAAACCGAGTCTATCCAGTCTTTCTTCATAAGACATTCCTGACATCCCAGGAATCAGTCTGGTGAACCTTCCCTGCATTCCCTCTATGGCAATAATGTCCTTCTGTACGCAATACGCTAGGTGTGGTCTCACCAAGACTCTGTTCAACAGAAGTAGAACCCCCCTGCTCATAAATTCAAATCCTTTTGCTATGAAAGCTAACATACCATTCACTTTTCTCACTGCCTGCTGCACCTGCATACCTACTTTCAATGACTGGTGTATGACTCTCGCTGCATCTCCCCTTTTCCTAATCGGCCACCATTTAAATAATAGTCTGCTTTCCTGTTTTTCCCACCAAAGTGGATAACCTCACATTTATCCACATTATACTGCATCTGCCAAACATTCGTCCACTCACCCAGCCTATCCAAGTCACCTTGCAGTCTCCTAGCATCCTCCTCACAGCTAACACTGCCCCCCAGCTTAGTGTCATCCGCAAACTTGGAGATATTGCCTTCAATTCCCTCATCCAGATCATTAATATATATTGTAAATAGCTGGGGTCCCAGCACTGAGCCCTGCGGTACCCCACTAGTCACTGCCTGCCATTGTGAAAAGGACCAGTTTACTCCTACCCTTTGCTTCCTGTTTGCCAGCCAGTTCTCTATCCACATCAATACTGAACCCCTAATGCCGTACGCTTTAAGTTTGTATACTAATCTCTTATGCAAAGGAAATGGGTAACGTTTTGGGTCAAAACCCTTCTTCAGATTGATGTGAGGGTGGGGGGAGCGGGCAGAAGAAAGGAAGAGGTGGAGTCAGAGGGCTGAGGGAGAGCTGAGAAGGGGAGGAGAAAGTAGGGACTACCTGAAATTAACGCAGGGGTGCAAACTTCCCAAGCGAAATATGAGGTGATGCTCCTCACTCTGGCCATGGAGGAGGCCCAGGGCAGAAAGGTCGGATTCGGAATGGCAGGGGGAGTTGAAGTGCTGAGCCACCGGGAGATCAGGTTGGTTATTGTGAACCCAGCGGAGGTGTTCGGCGAAGCAATTGCCAAGCCTACGCTTGGTCTCACTGATGTAGAGCAGCTGACATCTAGAGCAGCGGATGCAATAGATGATGTTGGAGGAGGAACAGGTGAACCTCTGCCGCACCTGGAAAGACCGCTCGGGTCCTTGAATGGAGTCAAGGGGGGGTGGTAAAGTGACAAGTGTAGCATTTCTTGCGGTTGCTTTGGATGTGATCGAAGGAAGAATGCAGGTGAGAAATAGGGGAAGATCCTGCTGCAATTTTTGACAACCATCTTCAATATCTACAAGACCACCCACTTTTGCGTAATTTGCAAACTTGCTAATCATGCCATATACGTTCTCATCCAAATCATTTATTATAGATGACAAACAGCAATAGGCCTAGCACCGAACCCGAAGGCACACCACTAGTCACAGGCTTCCAGTCCAAAAAGCAATCTTCCATCATCACCCTCTGCTTCCTTCCATGAAGCCAATGTTCTATCCATTCAGGAATCGCTCCTTGGATCCCATGGGATCTAACATTCCAGAGAAGCCTGCCATGCGGAATCTTGTCGAAAGCCTTGCTGAAATCCATGTATACGTCTACAGCTATGCCATCATTAACTTTTATGGTCACCAGACACGACCTCACATGTACAAAACCATGCTGACTCTCCCCAAAGTCATAAGTGATAGGAGCAGAATTAGGCCATTCAGCGCATCAAGTCTCTTCCGCCATTCAATCATGGCTGATATCTCTCCCTCCTAACCCCATTCTCCTGCCTTCTCTCCATAACCCCTGACACCCATACTAATCAAGAATCTATCTATCTCTGCTTTATCCACTGACTTGGCCTCCACACCCCTCTGTGGCAAATAAATTCTACAGACTCACCATCCTCTGACTAAAGAAATTCCTCCTCTTCTCTTTCCTAAAGGAACATCCTTTAATTCTGAGGCTGTGACCTCTAGAAACATCCTCTCCATATCCACTTTATCCATGCTTTTGACTATTCTGTATGTTTCAATGAGGTCCCTCCTCATTCTTCTAAACTCCAGCGAGGACAGGCCCAGTGCTCATCGTAAGATAATCCACTCATTCCTGGTATCATTCTTGTAAACCTCCTCTGGACCCTCTCCAAAGCCAGCATAGTCTTCCTAAGATATGGTGCCCAAAATTGCTCACAATATTCCAAATGCGCCTTGTAGAGCCTCAGCATTACATCCCTGCTTTTGTATTCCAGCCCTCTTGAAATAAATGCTAGCATTGAGTTTGTTTTTTTTACTACTGATTCGACTTGCAGATTACTTTTTTGGGAATCCTGCACCAGCGCTCCCAAGTCTCTTTACTCCTCCAATTTCTGGATTCTCTACCCATTTAGAAAATAGTCTACGCCTTTATTCCTTTTAACAAAATGCATGACTCCACACTTTGTTACACTCTATTCCATCTTATTATTTTCAGAATTATGTCAGATTAAGAAAAGAGGAGGTGCAACAAGATCTGGGTGTCCTTGTACATCTGTCACTGAAAGTAAGCCTGCAGATATAGCGAGAGGATTTGAGTATAGGAGCAAGGAGATCCTACTGCAGTTGTACAGGGCCCTGGTGAGAGCGCACCTGGAGTATTGTGTGCAATTCGGGTCTCCTAATTTGTGGAAGGACATTCTTGCTATTGAGGGAGTGCAGCGTGGATTCACCAGGTTAATTCCCAGAATGGAGGAACTCACATATGATGAAAGAATGGGTCAACTATGCTTGTATTCACTGAAATTTAGCATGAGAGTGGATCTTATAGAAACATATATAAAATTCTTAAGGAATTGGACAGGCTAGATGCAGGAAAAATGTTCCCAATGTTGGGGGAGTCCAGAACCAGGGGGTCACAGTTCAAGAATAAGGGGTAGGCCATTTACGACTGAGATGAGCAAAAACGCCCAGATAGTTGTGAATCTGTGGAATTCTCTGCCACAGAAGACAGTGGAGGCCAATTTAATGGATGTTTTCAAGAAAGAGTTAGATTTAGCTCTTAGGGCTAACAGAATCAAGGGATATGGGGGGAAAACCAGGAATGGGGTACTGGTTTTAAATGATCAGCCATGATCATATTGATTGGCGGTGCTGGCCCGAAGGACCGAATGGCCTACTCCTGCACCTATCTTCTATGTTTCTATCTGGCACCTTTTTGCTCACTCTCCCAACATGTCCAATTCCTCCTGCAGAGTCCCTGCTTTCTTCTGCATTAACTGTTCTCCACCTATTTTCGTATCATCCGCAAACTTTGCCACAAAGCCTTCAATCCCCTCGTCCAAATCATTAATATACAACGTGAAAGTATCTCCCCTTTAATACCACGGGTTCTCATCTTCCTTAGCAGCCTCACATGCTGCACCTTCAGAAAGGCTTTCTGAAAATCTAGGTTTCACAACTTCAAAACACTCAGATTTGTGAGACATGACGTTTCACATACAAAACCTTGCTGTCTATCCCTAATCAGCCCATGTCCATATAAATGCATATATCCTATCCCCCAGAATACTCTGGTAAATTTCTGACCACAGATGTTAAGCTCACTGGCCTGTAGTTCCCAGCCTTTTCCCTGCAGCCCTTCTGGAATAGAGGCTCAATATTTACCTCCCTCCAGTCCTCTGGCACCTCGCCTGTATTTAATGACAACTCGTAAATCTCAGCTTGGGCTCTTGCAAGTTCCTCTTTAGCTTCCCATAGTATCCTCAGGAATATCTGATCAAGCCCAGTACACTAGATTAAACCTATTCCTAGCTTCCCTTTCCATAGTCCTGAATATATCAGATGTTCTCATTTCCCCATTGTGCGCCATCAACAGCTTTATTTTATTAAGAGGTATACCATAGCTGGAGTTGATTGGTTAATTTGAAGGGGCTCTGAAGAAATCTGCAAAGGAATCGTTTGCGTAGTTTGGAGTGGCAGTGCTGGCGTCGGAAGCTGTTGAACTTGGTATTGAGGCAGTGGTTGAAAAAGAGGTGGGACAAAATCTTTAGCCGTTGACATCTGTGGCTGGAAAAAGGAAGACTCCATGAGAAATTGCTGCAGAACAATAAACGATCCAACTTGAAAATAGCTTCTGTACGTACCAAAGTTTACATATGTTTTATTCAAATGTTAAATGAAATGGTGCCAACAAACTAACTGACAATACGTTATAGCTATCTTATTATGTCCTTTATCATTTTACCAAATTATCCTGAGAAACTAGGTATTTTACAACGTTCCTTTTCAAGATGGAGTTAAAAAATTTTTTTTTTTTTTTTTTTTTTTTTAAAATTGGATTAAAAGTTGTAAGTAATTCCAATTAGAAAATTAGAATAAGATCATTTGATGAAGAATAACCAAATAAAATACTTGTGCAATTGGAATATCTACCTGTAAATGGAATGTTGCAGTGCAGAAATAAGGGTCCAACTATGAGAAATCAGAATATAACCATATAACAATTAGAGCACGTAAACAGGCCCTCTCGGCCCTTCCAGTCCGTGCCGACCATTTGTTTTCCCCTAGTCCCATCTACCTGCACTCAGACCATACCCCTCCATTCCCTTCCCGTCCATATACCTATCAACTTTACTTTTAAATGTTAAAATCGATCCTGCCTCCACCACTTCTGCTGGAAGCTCATTCCACACAGCCACCACCCTCTGAGTAAAGAAGTTCCCCCTCACGTTACCCCTAAACTTCTGTCCCTTAAATCTCATGTCATGCCCTCTTGTTTGAATCTTCTCTACCCTCAATGGGAAAAGCGTATCCACGTCAACTCTGTCTATCCCTTTCATCATTTTAAAGACCTCAATCAAGTCCCCCCTTAACCTTCTGCGCTCCAAAGAATAAAGACCTAACCTGTTCAACCTTTCTCTGTAACATAGTTGCTGGAATCCAGGCAACATTCTAGTAAATCTCCTCTGTACTCTCTCTATTTTGTTGGCATCCTTCCTATAATTAGGCGACCAAAATTGTACACCATACTCCAGAATTGGTCTTACCAATGCCTTATATGGGTGAAAGAACAGAAATATAAAGGTTCACAAACTGCACAGTAATGCAGACCATCAGTAAAATGAGCAAATTGATAGACTGGTGTTCACCTGTTGGGTTTGTGCTATCTGCATCGCAGGAAGTGGGGCTGGTTGCTGGTAATGTTGCTGAGGCCCAAACTGGTGGGATTGTGTAGGCAAAGCCACAAGTGGAACATGCATCAGAGAATAGGGCTAAAATAAATAGAAGTTAAAATCAATGACATTTTCTGCTTTCTGGGAATTGTCCTACATTTTTGAATTCGTCATGTGATGAAAATGAAGAGAGTGTAGTGTGGAAAACAAAACACCACAGCATCACAACTTATTTAGGTTATGAGAATTGAATCTTATCGCAACTACATAAAATTACAAAGATTACATATTTTCAGGACAGTTTATTTCTAGAAGCCGCTTGAATATCTGTCAAGTTATCAGTTTCTAACTAATTGTTCAAAGCCAATAAAATCTCAAGGAATGTAGACAATAAAATGTAAAAGTACAAGGCAGGTCATCTATGATGCATCTTAGATAATATATTCCTTTCCATCCTCAAGTTGAGTATTATCCACTTAATTTTGTGCACCGTATTGTTAAAGTAATAAATAACAAAATAAATTCAAACTTATAATGGTTCCCAATAGATGAAAAAAAAAAATCAGCACTTGAAGCAATGCAGTAGATAAAGCATTTCAAATGTAACTTCTCCACAAAATTTTAAACCATCAACTGTTTCTGAAATTCGCTCGAGTTTCCCCCGATTCGAACTCGGAGAATTAAGGTAATAGCCGCTCGTAGGTACTCGGGGCTCTCGTGGACATTTTTCAACATTTTGAAAAATCTTCACAAGCTTACCGCATTTCCCCGCTAAGAGACGTCCCGAGATCCGACGTACCTGCTACGTACATTCTACGTGCTTACCACGAGTTTGATTTTTTTTTTAAACTCAGGAGAGGTCTTGAATAACCTCGGACGGTGGGACAGGCCCTTAAGAAAGGAGATGAGGAAGAATTTATTTGGTCAGAGGGTGGTGAATCTGTGGAACCATTGCCACAGACAGCTATTGAGGCCAAGCCATTGGGTATTTTTAAGATGGAGATTGACAGATTCTTGATTAGCAATGGTATCAAGGGTTATGGGGAGAAGGCAAAAGAATGGGGTGGATGGAGATAGATCAGCCATGATTGAATGGTGGTTGACATGATGGGCCAAATGGCCTGCCTGAAGAAGGGTCTTGACCCAAAACGTCACCAGTCGTTCTATCCAGAGCTGCCTGCTTGCAGAGTTACTCCAGCATTTTGTGTCTATCTTCAGGCCAAATGGCCTACTTCTGCTCTTATGACTTATGAACATGTGAAAGGCAACACAATTTGATTGCACATTACAAAATATAAATATTATACTATTTCAGATTCCAAGCAGCAAGATTTTTAAGCAGTCTTGTTACTAACGACATGTACTTGACATATGAACAAGCAGAGATATTCCTATTGACAACGAGCTGCTATGCACAGCAATAAGGTCCTACAGTGTATTTGTAATGACAAAAATAAAAAAATCATAAATATTGCCATGGACAATTACACATTTGCTGCTGATGGACCTGGGATGTAAATAATTGGAAATAAAAACAAAATTCTGTAAATTCTTAGACAAATTGAAAGGTTAATGATCCGAAATGTGTATCTCTCTGCATTTATGAACTCTATATTTCTAACATTAATCTTTTAATCTTAAATTTCCAACTTCAGCAATATTTGCTTCATAACATTTTCCAGGCTAGGCAACCACATCTATTATTTCATTCAAAGAGAACAGAATACAGCAAAGTTTCATATGTTACCTAGCTGATTATTTCAAAAATCCAAGTAAAAGGATGGAGGTATACTTTGAACTATGCACAGAAAAAATACAGCCCCCTAACACATGTAATAGCTTTTAAAAATCAGTTTAGAGTTTAAGAGTAAAATAGAAAGCCAACCACATATCTTAGAATTCTAAAAATATAAAAGACAATTACAAATCAAAAGAATAGGTTTCAGCCACCTAATCAGGTACAGGATATTAGCATCTAATTTCACAAGTCAAACGCAGCAATATAAGTTGCAGAGTTTTTTGGGGGGAATATTTCTTCCCAATTTCATTGCAAATTTTCCATTTCAAACCCACTACAGAAATATTCAGATTTTTGAAAATATCCTCTCAATCGTAAAATGTACCCATGAGTGATACTATTATTGGAGTCTTCATTGTGGAATTATTTGGTACAGGTATTATACATGAGGTTCAGTGCCTCCTTATTGCTGCTACTTTGGTGATATTTGTGCATATCAGTTCATACCTTATTTAACATCTCTATTTCAAGGCAGACAAATCTACATAATCACTGATCTGTTTTGTCATTAATTTTAAATTGTATTAATAGATTTTGCACCAGACATGAAACTTGCAGTAAGCACTCACATCAAATGGAAATAATTTGTTTTTACAGTGCAAGCTTTTTTTTCATAAAAGCAAACTAAAACTAAAATAGCATGTTAAAGAAATGTAAAACATACCGTTGAAGTGTGCTGGTAGTGTGCGAGTGACTGAGAGCTAATGGAAGGTGCTTGGATTTCACACTGAGGTGGACTGTAGATCTGCTGTACGGCAGAGGGCACTGCCTCATGAACAGACGAGTAAACTACACTCCGCTGGCTGTCTTGGGAGTCAGAGTAAAGTGTTGATCCTTGCCCACTGTCACAAGTGCTGTCAGCTTTAAAATATACAGTTGATAAATAGAAACATTTACAAATATTTTCATCATTTTTGTAAAAACACCAATAGAGCAACATAAACAGTAAATTATTCTGCATCAAAAACTGGCTGAGCATTCTGTGACAGCACTAAAGCACCTCAACAACTAGTTGTTAACGAAGAAACTGCAGATGCTGGAGAATCGAGGGTTACACAAAATGCTGGAGAAACTCAGCGGGTGCAGCAGCATCTAAGGAGCGAAGGAGATTTGCGACGTTTCGGGTCGAGACCCTTCTTCAGACTCAGGGTCTCGACCCGAAACGTCGCCTATCTCCTTCGCTCCTTAGATGCTGCTGCACCCGCTGAGTTTCTCCAGCATTTTGTGTAACCCCCCACCTCAACAACTACTTCTGTTCACTTTAGGTTTTTAAGACAAGATCAATAATAGATCAATAATAATTGGGATTAACCTCCATTTACCAATCATTGTGTTGCTGATTTATCCACTCTATATTTTGACATCCTTCCTCAAACAATCTTGGGGACAACTGCAGACTTACAAACTAACCCATGGCTAAGAAAGCATGAAACCATGACCAACATCTCTTCTTCCTTAGAAAGCTTAGGAAGTTTGGCATGTCCCCAACAACTCTCATCATCTTCTTTAGATGCACCGTGGAAAGCATTTTATCAGGATGCATCACAGAAAGATCACAAGAAATTGCAGAGAGTTGTGGACGTAGCCCAGACTATCACGTGAACGAACCTCCTTTCTATGGATTCCACCGAAACTTCACTCAGCCTTGGCAAAGGAACCAGCATAATCAAGGATCAGTCTCATGCTGGTCTCCCCTCAGACAAGAGATACAGATATTTGAAAATGCACACCTCCAGATTCAGAGACAGTTTCTTCCCAGCTGTTATCAGGCAACTGTATCGTCCTCCCACCAGTCAGTGTGGTCCTGACCTCCCATCTACCTCATTGGAGACCTTTGAATTATCTTTAATTGGACTTTATTGTGCATTAAATGATATACCCTTGATCCCTTATCAGTACATCATGGGCAGCTTGATTGTAATCATGTATTGTCTTTTCATTGATTGGATAACACACAACAAAAGCATTTCAACGTACCTCAGTGCACATGACAATAATAATAAACTAATTGACGCTTATGTTTAAGTTGCGTGCGTGTGCGTGCGTGTACAGCAAACCCTTGGTATTACATGCTTCTTGATTAGTACGGGTGTCAGAGGTTATGGGGAGAAGGCAGGAGAATGGGGTTAGGAGGGAGAGATAGATTAGCCAGGATTGAATGAAGGAGTAGACTTGATGGGCCAAATGGCCTAATTCTGCTCCTATCACTTATGACTGTTATAAAGGATTTCAGTTTTAGCAGATGGAGCACCCCATTGTAATCAGACACTTCCGTCTTAAAAGACTGGCTGCTAGTTACACTGTAGAGGCCATTAAAATTGACAAGCAATGGCTTTGATCAACATTCGTGCAATGATGAAGGACACAAAATGCTGGAGTAACTCAGCATGTCAGGCAGCATCACTGGAGAGCATGGATAGATGGCAATTCCGGTTGAGACCCACCACTGAATCAAGCTATGAACCCGACCTGCATGAGGTCGAGACTGCAGTGGCACTGGGAAACACAGCGGCAACATTCACCACCTCCATGGTGTCCCTGAGGACGAGACACTGAATCTGCTGCCGACACTGGTCCCACCCGCACCGCCAACCAGGCTGCGTCCTGACAACACATACCGACCTTCACCACCAAGCCTGGCTGCCGACACTGGCCCCACCCGCACCGCCAACCAGGCTGAGTCCAGGCCGGACGTACTGGCGCCACTGCCGGCCCACACTCCCGCCGCCCAGCCATGGCGAATGATTCCGAGACGCACACACACAAAAGAAGCCCCAGGACAAGATTCCTGTGGAATCTCCGCTGGTTACATAGAAACATAGAAACATAGAAATTAGGTGCAGGAGTAGGCCATTCAGCCCTTCGAGCCTGCACCGCCATTCAATATGATCATGGCTGATCATCCAACTCAGTATCCCGTACCTGCCTTCTCTCCATACCCTCTGATCCCCTTAGCCACAAGGGCCACATCCAACTCACTCTTAAATATAGCCAATGAACTGGCCCCAACTACCCTCTGTGGCAGAGAGTTCCAGAGACTCACCACTCTCTGTGTGAAAAAAGTCTTTCTCATCTCGGTCTTAAAGGATTTCCCCCTTATCCTTAAGCTGTGACCCCTTGTCCTGGACTTCCCCAACATCGGGAACAATCTTCCTGCATCTAGCCTGTCCAACCCCTTAAGAATTTTGTAAGTTTCTATAAGATCCCCTCTCAATCTCCTAAATTCCAGAGAGTATAAACCGAGTCTATCCAGTCTTTCTTCATAAGACAGTCCTGACATCCCAGGAATCAGTCTGGTGAACCTTCTCTGCACATCCTGCCTGAATATTGTACTTCCACCACAAACCCGTCAATAAACCAGTTATGAACCCATACAGCAAGTCACTGATAATCACATGTATATTAATCTTCGGAATTAGATATCATGGGGACTTTGTGAAAATCTGCTAACATCCCCATAGACAACTTCCAACACCTTACCCTCATTGATCACCTTTGTCCCCTCCTCAAAAAACAACATCAGGTTAGTAAGACAGGACTTACACCATACAAAGCCAAAGAATTTCATGGCCCCTTTTGGCACGTAATAACTCTTTTGTGTTCTTTCCTATTAGCACGGGTACTTTCCTATTAGCTTGTGAATAGAGTTCGACATACAATGGGTATCTATAACCTTTCAATCTATTAGAACATTATCTGCAACTGCTGACACTATTACAATTGGCAATATCAGCAATAATCCTTTCCTTGCTATTGTATTGACGAATTAATTTATCGTAGACTTTAATGAAATGTCATATCATTTAATATTCCCTACTTTATAATGTAGTTTAGTTACAATTTTTTTTACAGCAAAGTGATTTTTGCATGGAAACAATTGCTATCTTTAAAAGATATCCATCATCTAAATTAAGCCATGCACCTCGTATTTTGAATCTATCAATCTATTTTGTCAGATTTGCATGCTTCACTATCCAAAACTAGTCTATGTATTTAAAGATAATGAAGAAGAAAGAATAATATTAAATTGTAACAATCTACTCAGCTCTAATGGAATGAATTTTTGTGGGTGTAACCACATATAAATATCACAATCAACTACACCATATCTACTCAGCTTTTCATTCAATGTGATTTTTCTAATTACTTTCAACTCTGAAAAAACTTTCCAAAGATACTCTGAATCTTTAACAATCAAAATGAAATAACCTCACTCACACATCATGGATGTAACAGTCTTCAGTAGACTTGGACACAGGTGTTGGTCAGCTTCAGGTTCTTCCAATTCTGAGGAGATTTGTTGGCCTTGCTGGGAGGTGTCAATAACTTGATGAAAACCATTCTTCTCTTTATCCTGGTTATCCGTCTCTCTTTCAGCATTAGCCTCATTTACTTGTTGACTCCTTACCCTTCTCCACGTAATTAAAGCTACTCTATCCCGTATCGACTTGGCAACAGTCTTGGAATCACATTCTTGAAAGAACCCAGAGTCAATCTGCAAACAGAATACAAATAAATGTTATAATGTACAATGATCATCCTCCTCCACTATGAGCTTGATGGATAATATTAGTTTATTAAATAAAAGATCAAGGTTACTGCGGAATTTTTTTAAAGCTGTTGAAGGAACAGCATCCCAGACAGTATCTGTGGCAGGGAAGGAATGAACATAGACCATTGAACATAGAAAACAGGAACAGGCCCTTTGCCCTACAATATCTGAGCCGAACATGGTGACAAGATACCACCAGGAGAGCCGTACGATTGGCAGCCTCGCCAACAGTCTGTTTTTTATTTTTCTTTGTTATTTTTAGTGTGTTTTAAAAGTTTGTGTGAATGTGCTCTGGTTTGTTTTATTTGGGGGAGGGTGAGGGGGTCAGGGGAAACTTTTTTTCAGTCTCTTACCTTGCCGGAGATGCAATTGGTTTTCAGGTCGTCTCTCCAATCGCTCTGCGGCCTAACATCATGGAACTGGAGGCCTCCTCGGGACTGACTTTGAGCCCCACCGTGGGGCATGGACTCACCATCGGTGCCGATCCCTTGCCTGGGGAGAGGCCAAGTCGGGAAGCTCCACCGACGCAGAGGTTCGACCAGCCCCGACCCAGGGTTCAATCGCCGGCGCGGGGCAGCTGAGATCCCCCTCCCCCCCGATGTAGGAACCAATCGCCTCAATGCGGAGTGCTCGACAGCCGGCTACGTGAGTAAGATCGTTCCATCAATGGAAGGCTTGAGGCTCCCGACCGTGGGAGAACAAAGAAGGGAAGAGATTGAACTTTTTTTTTGCCTTCCATCACAGTGAGGAATGTGCAGGAGTCACTGCGGTGGATGTTTATGTTAAAATCTATTTTGTTTGTTCTGTTGCTTTTAATTTGTATGACTGACTTGGCAAATGAAATTCCTCGTATGATGCATTGGCTAATATAATATAATATTTGGCTAATAAAGTATTATTGTGTTGTATTATAAGATAAGCTAATGGCAACTGCCTGCATGTGATCCGTATCCCTCCATAGCCTGCATATCAATGTGCCTATCAATGAATGGCGGTGCAGGCTCGAAGGGCCGAATGGCCTACTCCTGCACCTATTTTCTATGTTTCTATGTTAAAAGACTATTTATTAAATGGCACAATTATATCTGCCTCTCTCCCTAGCAGTTTGTTCTAGGCACACACACTCTCTGCGTGGAGCATCCAGAACAGAACACAATATTCCAAATGCATCCGAGCCAAATCCCTATAAATGACTCAAAACTGGCTAAGTGGCCAAATGTCTGATTAATGCATCTGTACTGCTTTAGCATCCAACACTGAAGTTTATCTGCATACAATATAAAATATAAATGATCCCACTTCCCTTCCACCTACATTTCTTCCTCCAGCTTGACAATTTGCATATCTTCAATCCTTTTGTCTCACACAGGCAGCAAGGTGGCACAGTGGTGGAGATGTGTAGGTAAGAACTGCAGATAATGGTTAAAATCGAAGGTAGACGCAAAATGCTGGAGTAACTCAGCAAGACAGGCAGCATCTCTGGAGGGAAGGATCAGCGGGACAGGCAGCATCTCTGGAGAGAAGTCTGAAGAAGGGTCTTGACCCGAAACGTCGCCCATTCCTTCTCTCCAGAGATGCTGCCTGTCCCGCAGTGGTAGAGTTGCTGCCTTACAGCGCCAGAGATCCGGGTTTGATCCCGACTACGGGTGCTTGCATGTATGGAGTTTGTACATTCTCCCGTGACCAGCATGCGTTTTCTCCGCATTTCCCCTCACACTACAAAGACGTACAGGTTTGAAGGCTAATTAGCTTAGTATAATTGTAAAATTCCCTATTGTTAGTGTATGGGGATCACTGGTCAGCACGGACCCGGTATGCCGAAGGGCTTGTTTCCGTGCTGCATCTCTAAACTAAACCTTCTATCTTTTCATTTGACCTTTGTCCAACCTTCTGCCTAGCAAATTACCCTCCGTACCTGGCCTATGACCTGCCTGGCTTTGTCCTGCGCTCTCTCTCGCTTCAGGATTTATTTTCCCCCCTTCCCCACCACAACAAGGAATCCCAACTCAAAAAGTTACCTGTCAATGTTCTCCACAGATGCTGCCTGACTCGCTGAGTTACTCCTGCACTCTGTGAAATGTCACCTATCCATGTTCTCCAGAGATGCTGCCTGACTCGCTGAGCTACTCTAGCACTCCGTGAAACATCACCTATCCATGTTCTCCACAGATGCTGCCTGACCCGCTGATTTACTCCAGCACTCTCTTCTTCTCTATACTTGTTTAATTTAGAGATACAGCACAGAAACAGGCACTTCGGCCCACTGAGTCACGCCAACCATTGATCACCCATTTTCACATTTAGTTTGATGCTGTCACACTTTAACATCCACTCCCTACACACTAGAGCCTATTTACATAGGCTAATTAACCCACAAAACTGCGGGATGCGGGCGGAAACTGGAGCACCTGTAGGAAACCCACAAGGTCACAGGGAGAACATGAAAACTCCACACAGACAGCACCCAAAGTCAGGATGGAGCCCAGGTTTCTGGTGCTGCGAGGTAGCAGCTCTGCCATCTGCACCACTGTGCCGCTATGGTTAACTTGACTTCAGGTACATCCAATGCTTATGCATCAAACTGAAAAGGGTACAGAGAAGATTTACTTGGATGGAGAATCCCCCCCCCCTGAAGATTAATTGCAAGAATATGAAACAATTCATCCTTGGACCTACACTATAAGATCACCTGCAATGTGTAATTTCTAGCAGAGACTTGTCAATAAGCACTTAAAAAGATGATTAATATTAAATAGATGCTCTACAAATTTATGATATATTTTCCCATCAGGAATGAAGATTACAAGGGAGAGATGCTAAAAATGTATAGACGCATGCTTTCATGACATAATGCAAGAATACCTAGAATGAAAAAAACTATTTTAAACCAGCCTCTTACAGTGCAGGTGGAAGCATAATTTGATGTTACAATGCTTCCCAAGAGTCAGGAAACACAGCTTCATAATATACGCAGCAATGGGCTCAAATAAGCAAACACCTTTTACAGCACCTTTACAGTGAGAGCAGGGCTACTCCAGTGAAGAAAAGAATCTCCTCTGCTGATTGTAGACTATTGCCTCCCATCTTCTCTCTAGTAAATTCCAGTTTCCTCAGGTCCCCCATTTCTCATTCCAAGACCCAGCCTTTTAATTTCTCTCTATTGCTTTGGCCCCATTTTGTTTACCCACAGCATCAGACCTTGGTAATAAATTATAATAAGGTGCTGCCATTCAAGTAAATATAATTTGATATCCTTCTTAAAAACTCAGGAAGTGGTGAATTAAGTTTGCAGAATGAATTTACAAATCCATTTTTGGTAACTACCCAGAGCATTATTACTTCATGGAACAGGCTATTTTAGATGTATTGCAAGGAGACCCTAAGGAAATGCGAACTCAATATTCAGTTAATGACGGACACAAGTCAATCACAAACTAGAATCTTGAACTTGAAGCAAAATTGTTAGTTATGAGGGGCAAGAAACAAAAAATTAGACTACGTGTGAAAACAGTGCATAATGGGAAGACAGTTATTGGGTTTGATATTGTAGACCCAGACTGCTCACTAAGAAATCCCTTCCCACCCAAACTGTCTTTTACATTACAGATTAAAGGCCTATCAGTTAGGCAACACTTCTTACCCTCAGAGACAATAGACAATAGGTGCAAGGGCAGGCCATTCGGCCCTTCGAGCCAGCACTGCCATTCAATGTGATCATGGCTGATCATCCCCAATCAGTACCCCGTTCCTGCCTTCTCCCCATATCCCCTGACTCCGCTATCTAAGAGCTCTATCATGCAGGTTACAGTGCAGCATGAGGTGGGATATATTCTTTTTTTTTTTAATTACCTGTGAAACAGAAACACTGCAAAATAATCCAAATACTGCAAACTATATTTGGATAGCAATGGTACACAAAATGCTGGAGAAACTCAGCGGGTGCAGCAGCATCTATGGAGCGAGGGAGATAGACAACGTTTCGGGCCGAACCTTCTTCAGACCACATTTGGATATCAATGCTTGTTTTAAGCCATCATATAAATGATAGTTACTTATTTCAATTCTGAAACAGCTTTCCCTTGCAATTATGATAATGCTTACCATTTCTTGTGCAACATCCTCAGGATTTTCTTTATTCAAGTTAAAACTGAACTCAATTGCACCATTGTCTTTCGGTTTGCCTTTCAGCTTCTTAGGATCATCAACCAAGAGTCTCATTGCAATTGAATTTTTTATTCCATCATCTTCTTCAGCAAGTTCAACCCTAACCCCAGTGTCCTCCGCAAAGAATGCATGATTTAAAAGATCTTTTATAGCATATCTGGAAAACAACAGCACACTGAATTACTCATTCTAAGTAGAGTTTCTTTTTTGGGAACCATCTTATATACTAGCATAAATTCCAACTGTAACTTTGGTAATTAAGATAAGTATTTACCCGCATGAATTTGAGCATTTGGCCGAATCTTAGTCACGTGCGTGACCAAAAAGATGAAAAATTGTGGAATACATCTCTTCTGATTCTGAAAGCATTACAGGCATATTGTTTTGTACTGTATATATGATCCTTTTTTTGTTTCGGTTTATCAAGCGAGATTATGTTATGCTGACTATGCTTGTTTAGGGTCAGAGGGCAAATACAACTGGTCACTTGTGTGACATCACACGGAAGCATGTTACAAACGCTGAATTTTAAAAAGCTAGAATGTTCATATCTTTAGCAGACATGCATTATAGTTCTGTAGGTAGGAAAATAGCAATGAATAAGAGTAATCTCTTACAAGAATGTTTTAATGTATCACTTTGTGATGACATCTGGTCACGTGTGTGGCACTTTGGTTCACTTCCCAAAGAATTACCCATTTGGGTAATTGTTTAGAATACATCTACTCATATATTTATACTAAGGAACATGTTACTTTGGTTTATACAGTATAAAATTAATTGATCAAAAAAAGTGTACCCAACAGTCAGTCACCAGTGTACAGTCCTAATGCAGAATTCCTAATTATTGTGGTATACAGAACATAGTAAGGGTCAAAAGTAACATTTCAAAGGTCATGAAGCTTTAGTGTCACTTCAAAAGATCCAGCTTAATTGTTCAAGGCTGCGTTCTTACATTCATGCAAACTGCCAATGGTAATTAATATACTCTGAAGGTGCAGTTAATGATTCTTCAACGTTACGATAACTGCCTCCTCCAGCAGCACATTCCATACACTCACCATCTATTGTGTAAAAAAGGTTACCCAGCAGGTCCCCATTAAATCATCCCACATTCCTTCCTACCCCCCCCCCCCCAGCATCCCACATTCCTTCCTCCCCCCCCCCCATCTTCCCACATTCCTTCCTCTTTCCCCCCCCCCCCCCCCCCCCCCATCTTCCCACATTCCTTCCTCCAGCCCCCCCCCCCCATCATCCAACATTCCTCCCTTCCCCTCCCATCATCCCACATTCCTTCCTCCCTCCTCCTCACTTCAAACCTATGTCCTCTAGTTCCTGATTCCCTAACTCTGGGCAAAAGACTCTCTGCATTTACCCGATTTATTCCTCTCATGATTTTGTACACCTCTAAGAGATCATCCCTCATCCTCCAGCGCTCTAAGGAATAAAGCCCTAGCCTGCTCAACCTCTCCCGATAGCTCAGGCTCTCGAGTCCTGGCACCATCCTCTTACAGGTAAATCTTCCCTGCACCCTTTTCAGCTTAGAAACATAGAAACATAGAAAATAGGTGCAGGAGGAGGCCATTCGGCCATTCGAGCCAGCACCGCCATTCATTGATCATGGCTGACTGTCCGCTATCAATAACCTGTGCCTGCCTTCTCCCCATATCCCTTAATCCACTAGCCCCTAGAGATCTATCCAACTCTCTCTTAAATCCATCCAGTGATTTGGCCTCCATTGCCCTCTGTGGCAGGGAATTCCATAAATTCACAACTCTATGGGTAAAAAAGTTTCTCACCTCAGTCTTAAATTACCTCCCCTTTATTCTAAGACTATGGCCCCTGGTTCTGGACTCACCCAACATTGGGAACATTTTTCCTGCATCTAGCTTGTCCAGTACTTTTATAATTTTATATGTTTCTATAAGATCCCCCTCATCCTTCTAAACTCCAGTGAATACAAGCCTAGTCTTTTCAATCTTTCCTCATACGACAGTCCCGCCATCCCAGGGATCAATCTCGTGAACCTACGCTGCACTGCCTCAATAACAAGGATGTTCTTCCCCAAATTAGGAGACCAAAACTGTACACAATACTCCAGATGTGGTCTCAGAGCCCTATACAACTGCAGAAGAACATCTTTACTCCTGTACTGAAATCCTCTTGTTATGAAGGCCAACATTCCATTAGCTTTCTTCACTGCCTGCTGTACCTGCACGCCAACTTTCAGTGACCGGTGTACAAGGACACCCAGGTCACGCTGTACCTTCCTCTTACCTAACCTCATTGAGATAATAATCTGCCCCCTTGTTTTTGCCGCCAAAGTGGATAACCTCACAGTTATCTATATTATACTGCATCTGCCACGCATCTGCGCACTCACTCAACCTGTCCAGGTCCCCCTGCAACCTCCTAACATCCTCTTCACAGTTCACACTGCCACCAAGCTTTGTGTCATCTGCAAACTTGCTAGTGCAGCTCCTAATTCCCTCTTCCAAATCATTTCTATATATGGTAAACAGTTGCGGCCCCAAAACCGAGCCTTGCAGCACTCCACTCGCCACTGCCTGCCATTCTGAAAAGGACCCGTTAGTTCCTACTCTTTGCTTCTGGTCTGCCAACCAATTATCTATCCATGTCAACACCCTACCCCCAATACCATGTGCTCTCATTTTAGTCACCAGTTTCCCGTGCGGGACCTTATCAAAGGCTTTCTGAAAGTCTAGATACACTACATCCACTGGCACCCCTTCATCCATTTTACTTGTCACATCCTCAAAAAATTCCAGAAGATTAGTCAAGCATGATTTCCCTTTCATAAAATCATGTTGACTTGGACTAATCCCTTTTACTGCTACCCAAATGCTCCATTATTACCTCTTTAATAATTGCCTCCAGCATCTTTCCCACCACCGAAGTCAGGCTAACTGGTCTGTAATTCCCCGTTTTCTCTCTCGCTCCTTTCTTGAAAAGTGGGATAATATTAGCTATCCTCCAATCCACAGGAACTGATACTGAATCTATTGAACATTGGAAAATGATCACCAATGCATCCACTATTTCTAGAGCCACCTCCCTGAAGACCCTGGGATGCAGACCATCAGGCCCAGGGGATTTATCATCCTTCAGTCCCATTAGCCTACCCAATACTATTTCTCGCCTAATGAAAATGTATTTCAGTCTGTCCTCCAGTACATCTGGGAGATTGTTTGTGTTCTCCTTAGTGAAGACGGATCTGAAGAACCTATTGAACTCTTCTGCCACATTTGACTTTGCTACTCTTTTTCCCTTAACATATCTAAAGAAGCTTTTACTGTCCTTCTTTATATTCCTGGCCAGCTTCCCTTTGTACTTCATCTTTTCAGCCCGTATTGCCCGTTCTGTTTCCTTCTGCTGTCCTATGAAAGTTTCCCAATCCTCTGGCTTCCGGCTACTCTTTGCTGTGTTATACATCTTTTCTTTTAGTTTTATTCTATCCCTAACCTCTCTTGTCAGCCACGATTGCCTCATACTCCCCTTAGAATCTTTCTTCCTTTTTGGAATGAAATGATCCTGCGTCTTCCGGATTATGCCCAGAAATTCCTGCCATTGCTGTTCCACCGTCATTACTGCTAGGATCCCTTTCCAGTCTACTTTGGCCAGCTCCCCTCTCATGCCTTCATAGTCCCCTTTGTTCAACTGCATCACTGCCACTTCCGAATTAACGTTCTCCTTCTCAAATTGCAGATTAAAACTAATCATATTATGATCACTACTTCCAAGCGTTTCTTTACCTCGAGTTCTCCTATCATATCTGGTTCATTGGACAACACTAAATACAGAATTGCCTTTTCTCTGGTCGGCTCCATTACAAGCTGCTCTAAGAATCCATCTCGGAGGCATTCTACAAACTCTCTTTCTTGGGGTCCTGAACCAACCTGATTTTCCCAGTCTACCTGCATATTGAAATCCCCCATCACCACAGTGGCATTACCTTTGTTACATGCCAGTTTTAACTCCTACTGCAACTTCCACGCTACATCCGGGCTACTATTTGGGGGTCTGTAAATAACACCAATTAGTGTCTTCTTGCTTTACAATTCCTCAATTCAATCCTTAGTGACTCTACCTCGTCAGTCAGTATGTCTTCCCTCGCAAGGGACTGAATTCCATCCCTCACCAGCAGAGCTACCCCCCCCCCCTCCGCTGCCCACCTGCCTGTCCTTTCTATAGGATGTACAACCCTGAATATTAAGTTCCCAGGCCCGATCCTCCTGCAGCCACGTCTCAGTAATCCCCACAATGTCATATCTACCAACCTCTAACTGAGCCTCAAGCTCATCTACTTTACTTCTTATACTTTTCGCATTCATATACAATACTTTTAATTCCTTACGTATCTCACCTTTCACATCGATCCCTATTACACTTGGCCATACTCTCCTATCCCTTTGTGAGCTTCCTTTCCCGTTAATTCTGGGGTCATTAACCATCCCTTTATTCTTTCCCTTTAACTCCATCCTCGACTATCTCATTTGACACCACCCCCCTTATTCAGTTTAAAACCACCCGTGTAGCAGTGGCAAACCTGCTGCCAGAATGCTGGTCCCCCACCTGTTAAGATGCAATCCGTCCCTTTGCTTGACAATATCTTTCTTATAACATGGTGATCAAAACTGAACACAATACTCTTAATGTTTAAGAAGGAACTGCACATGCTGGAAAATCGAAGGTAGACAAAAATGCTGGAGAAACCCAGCAGGTGAGGCAGCATCTATGGAGCGAAGGAAATAGGCAACGTTTTGGGCCGAAACCCTTCTTCAGTCTGAAGTTCCTCACCAACGTCTTACATAACTGCAACATGACCTCCCAACTTCAATACTCTGACTTGTGAAGGCCAATGTGCCAAAAGCTTTCTGAGCACCCTATATACCAGAGACGACACTTTCAAGGAACTATGCACCTGCACTCCTAGATCGCTTTGCTCTACAACACTCTCCAGAGCCCCACCATTCACAGTGTAGGTTCTGCCCATGTTAGATTTCCCAAAAGGTAACACCTCACATTTCTCAGTATTAAATACCATCAACCATTCCTCAGCCCACCTAGCCAACCAATTAAGATCCAACTGCAATTTTTGACAACTATCTTCACTATCTACAATACCACCCATTTTTTGTCATTTGTAAACTTGCTAGTTATGCCATGTACATTCTCTTCCAGATCATTGATATAGATGACAAATAACAATGGGCCTTGTGATGCTTACCATGCAGACCCTTGGCGGATGCCTTGCTGAAATCCACATGTACATCTACAGCTCTACTCTCATCAAACTTTAAGGAGACATCTTAAAACAACTCAGATGTGAGACACAACCTCCCATGTACAAAACCATGTTGACTATAACACTCCTAAATATTAAAGTTGTATTGCATCATTATATGTTGAATACAATATTATTATTAATACAAAAATAGTATATCTTGCAAGCTGAATCAAGGACTCACTGATCACAGATTGAAGAACATTTATTGCAAAGGCCTCAGAGTAGTCAATTATTAGTTCCAGGAAACAAACACCTGTTCTCAATTTTGTCACTAACCTTTCATCTTTATTTTGGCAGATGCATTCTCCAATGATCTCCTTTATTTCTGGATCGATGACCTTACCAAAGCTTGCTGGTTTTACTCCCTGAAAATTTTAAACAGAAAATTGCACCAACTTAGAGACTTTAAATGTTCAGGCTTGTAGAAATATTATTCAACGCTTTCATAATTCCTTGCCAAGATTAGTACAAATTTCAAAAAACAAATTTCTAAAATGTGGACTTGCAATTTTTGCATTCCCAAATTCAATTTTGTTACAGTTAGCAAAACATTATAATTTTAAAAGTTTTCAGTTTCAGTTTATCACGTACTGAGATATAATGAAAGTCTTTTGTTTACGTGCTATCAAATCAAATAAGATAGTATTATGCATGAATACAATCAGGTCAAGAGCAAGTACAAAACATGGAGCAAAGAGAAAGACACAAAATGCTGGAGTAACTCAACGGTACAGGCAGCATCTGTGGAAAGGAATGGGTGACGTTTCAGGTCGAGATCCTTCTTCAGACTGAAAGTCCTCACAACTCAGTCTGAAGAAGGGTCTCGACCAGAAACATCACCCATTCCTCTCCACAGATGTAGGCCGTCCCACTGAGTTACTCCAGCATTTTGTGCCTATCTTCAGTTTAAACCAGCATCTGCAGTTCCTTCCTACACAAAGAGAAAGACAGATTGCAGAATAGCGAGCTCAGCATGATAATGTAACAGTGCCAGAGTAAAAGTCCAATATCCACAATTGGAGAATCAAGACTGTACCCTAGTTTGAGTAGGAAAGAACTACAGATGCTGGTTTAAAATCGAAGGTAGACATCTGTCTGAAGAAGGGTGTCCACCCGAAATGTCACCCATTCCTTCTATCCAGAGATGCTGCCTGTCCTGCTGAGTTACTCCAGCATTTTGTGTCTACCTTACTGTACCCTAGTTTGTGGAAGGACCTTTTATAAGTCTGATAACAGAGAGAAAGTAGTTCTTCCCTAGTCTGGAACATTTTCTGCCAGATAGGAGTGGGGAGTATGTGCAAATTACTATAGAAAGGGCATGTAATCTCTCTCAATTTATGTACTGGTGCCCGAGCAAATATAATAGCCACAAAATGCTTATTTGTGCAGTGACAATTTTCTAACAGAAATTCGAAGAAGCCTTGCGTATTATATGTGTCTTTTTACAATACTGCACACAGAAATGTGACAAAGGGGGTCAAAATTCAACAAAAAGTTGACAAGTACTTTATTGGGGTCATGACTAACATAGTATCAACAACAAAAAATAAGAAAAGATAGCATATTGATGGCAAGTTTCTGAAAATGACATCAGAATACATGAATACATTTTGTGTAACGGTTGTCATGTGGTGTTCACCAGTGACCTGGTTGGCACAGTAAGTGCACGTATTTCTTATTCTGTTCTATGTTAATGAATACCACATGGATCAATAAAATTGCAAACACCGTTTTCCACTTAATTCACCTGATCATGTAGTAGAATACTGCATCCATCTGAGTGGAAACCGCAACGCACGTTACACATCATACACATAAACGCAAGTTGCAGTGGACACTAAAGCGTTTGGTGTCCAGGAAAACGAACCTTACATTATTAGCAATAAAAAAGCCCTTCACCCCCCCCCCCCCCTCCAATCTTTGCACATCTCCAAATCTTTCCACTCGTCACTTTAATTCATGTATGTATTGTATTATGTATCATTTCATGTATCTTGTGTTTTATGTGTCAGACCAATTTCCCTCCTGGGATAAATAAAGTTCTATTATAATTGTCGATTGGCTATTGCATGTTAGCCAATCAGAATACTTAGTAATTATAATTCCGCCTAATGATGCTTTATAGTGTAAGAACTCGCCTACAGTCTTCAGTAGCTGTAGACTGAATGTATGATGTACTGCTTATGTGATCAGGGCCGGATTTTGATGAAGCGAGGCCCTAGGCTATTCCACTTGTTAGGCCCCTCCCAATCCCCCACCCCCACGATGAGAGGAAGATGGAAGAGTCCACCAGATTGACACTGATGTGAAGCCGAGCGTGGCCAATGTGATGAGGGCTGGAAAGCTGTGCTTTTTATTTATTGCTAGTACTAGTGTCGAGTTATCATCTTAAAACACTATTATTCTGAACTGGAGGGCAAGGAAAATTACTGAACTGTTGTTTAAAGATTACATTGCGTTGTGACAGCATATGTAAGAAAGGCCTACGATAGTGTCAAAAATATTATACACCAGGCATGAAATAAGTGCACGCAGCGCATATCCCAAGCGTAAAGTTCAAAGACCCTTGTGGCCGGGGTCCAGGGCCCGCTTATGGGCCTTGGAAGCTCTGGGGTTTTAGATGCTCTCTGGTGCATTCTGAGCCTTATTTTAGAGCATTTTTGCACCAAATGTATGACCAATATTTCAGAAATAATTTTGGTTGAGTCAAGATTAATGAGTGGTTGGAATGGGATGATTGGAGTCATTGTTGTATACATTTTCTTTTAAATCAAGAATTGAAGCTGTCCTTGTTTCATCAAGTTGTACTGTAAAATGTTGTGTAAAATGTTATAAAGGAGCATGCAAACACTGCAAATAAAATATCGGTGAGACCAAGCGGAGGCCGAACACCTCCGCTCGGTCCGCAATAACCAACCCGACCTCCCGGTGGCTCAGCACTTCAACTCCCCCTCCCATTCCACATCCGACCTCTCGGTCCTGGGCCTCCTCCACGGCCAGAGAGAGCAACACCGCAAGCTGGAGGAACAGCACCTCATATTCCGCTTGGGGAGTCTGCATCCTTTGGGCTTGAATATTGAATTTTCTAAATTCTGTTAACCCTTGCTGTCTCCTTACCCTTCCCACCTCTCCCTCAGCCTTCGGGCCCCGGCATTCCCTCTATCTCTATCTCCCTCCCCCACCCCAGTCGCACCAGCTTCTCATTTTCACACCACAAACAGCTTACAATGGCTTGTTCCCTTTATCATCGATACTTTTTTGCATATCTTTCATTCATTGTTCCTTATCTCTCCACATCACCGTCTATATCTCTCGTTTCCCTGATCCCTGACCAGTCTGAAGAAGGGTCTCGACCCGAAACGTCGCCTATCTCCTTCGCTCCTTAGATGCTGCTGCACCCGCTGAGTTTCTCCAGCTTTTTGTGTACCCACTGCAAATAATATACTGTATTTGCAGTAAATAAAGCCTTTTTTTAGAAAATGTTTTGTGTGTTGATTTGATTGTCTGTTACTGTTCGATTGTTAATGTGTGCACATTAAAAATGATGCAAAATGAAAGTCGCAAACTGTGGAATACATATTTTTCAGTATTGTTATCAAGGAAAAGAAAGCAGTTCCAATTGTTTGATATTATTCATATGGAGGAGAAAATATAATTGCTCTAAAACCTACCTTAATTTTGCAATCTCACTAAAGATAATCCCCCTTTCCCTCTACCCACTCCTCCTGCTCCTCTCTCTCCACGGAAGAAAATACACATCGAACTTAAACGCATGGTCTCCATTGGAGTCATTGCCGAGGTCAGCAAACTCTCTGACTGGGTCTCCACCATGGTCATAACCACCAAGAAAAACAAAGAGTTGCAAGTCTGCAACAACCCCAAAGATTTAAACACAGCAATCAAACGCCCACACTACCCGATGAGAACCACTGAGGACGTAGCTGCGCAAATTGGAAATGCAACAGTGTTCTCGGTCCTTGACGCCAAAAGCTCTTTCTGGCAAATACCACTGGACCAGGCATAGTCTGCCCTAACAACTTTTGCCTTCCCATTTGGCCACTACAGATTTTTAAGGATGCCTTTTGGCATCAACTCTGCCAGTGAAGTCTTCCAGCGCGCAATAGAACAACTGTTCGCGGAATATCCACGTGCCATCATTGTTGACGACATCCTAGTCTACGGCCGCGATGTGGCCGAGCATGATGCCAACCTGAAGATACTAAACCGTGCCAGAGACATCAACCTGAAACTCAACCCTCTTAAATGCAAATTCCGGGATCTGGAAGTCATGTATTCACCAGCAACGGATTAAAACCTGATCTGTTAAAGACTGCAGCCATCGACGAACAACCGGTCCCAACCGACGTCACCAGCTTGCAACGGTTCCTCGGCATGGTTAACGACCTGGGTAAATTCATTCCCAACCTCAGCGAACTTTCTGCTCTTCTGCGACAACTGACCCACAAGGACAATGCATGGTCTTGGTACTCCCAGCACCAAAGAGCCTTCGAGACATTAGAGCTCCAGCTAGCCAGCGCACCAATGCTGGCATACTTCAACCGCAACCTGACAATCACCGTTACCTGCGATGCATCCCAGTACGGACTAGGCGCAGCGTGCCTACAAAAAACTACCGACGGCGACGTGATGCCTGTCTCCTATGCATCACACACCTTGACAGACACTGAACAACGCAATGCCCAAATCGAGAAGGAACTGCGCGCCATCGTCTTCACCTGCTCGAAATTCAAAACTTCATCTTTGGCAAAACCTTCACTGTTGAGACTGACCACCAGCCACTAGTCACCATCCTAAACAAGCCCATCCACCCCGACTCGTCTACAACGAATGATGAGGTTTGACTTCCGCATCGTATACAAGGTAAAGACATGCACATCGCAGACACGCTCTCCAGCGCCCCGCGTACTACCAGCGAACGTCACCCCATCGAACAGGACGAATTCTCAGTCCTGAAGGTCTCGCTCGTGACGAGCTAGTGCTACAGGACGGAATAATCGTCAAAGGCCACAAAGCTGTCATCCCCTCCACTCTGTGGAGTGAGTACTACGAAGACATCCACGGAGGCCACCCTGGTACAGAGGCCACTCTAAAACGAGCCCAGAACATGATCTACTGGCCCAGGATGACAAGGTACATACGCGATAAGACCGAATCATGTGCCATTTGCAACAGTTTAACACCACACCAACAGAAGCAGCCCCTCTTGCCACAGCCAGCTCCCTCCCTTCCGTGGTCGTCACTGGCCGCCGACATCTTTGAATGGCATGGGAAGCACTACCTCGTCCTGGTAGACTCCTACTCGGGCTGGTTTGAAATCGACCTACTGCCCACGATAACCTCTGAAATCTTGATCCAGAAACTGTCAATCCATCTGTCCGTGCATGGTGCCCCTGTTCGCCTTCCAACTGATAACGGAACCCAATTCACCAGCCAAAAGTTCAAGAACTTTGCCAAACGGTGGAACTTTCAACATGTCACTAGCAGCCCTCAGAACCCACAGTCCAACGCTCCTTCCTAGCAAAATCCGACGTCTACCTGGACCTGCTAAACTTATGGAACATTTCAAGAGACAGTATTCTTGGCTCCCGTGCCCAACGACTAATGTCCCGCCAGACGGGTCTTCCACTGACTGTCTCCCAGCAACAGCTACAGCCGCAAGTCCACTCTCCCACTGTGATATGATATAAAAGCACGTGCAGTTTAAACACGACACACAGAAGCGTTTCTATGACAAAACCAGCAAGCCACTCAAACCACTTATACTTGGACAAGTGGTGCGCCTGCAAACTGACAAAGGACATACCAAACTGGGGCATATTCATGGCCCCTCGAGGGAACCACGCTCCTACCTGGACGAAGTCGATGGTGTCCTCTACTGACACCACCGTCAACACCTTCTTCCAGTGAAGGAACATCGTCTGGTACCCCCGGGTCCTCATGCCCCACCGCTCGTGTTCACACCAACGCCTGTTGCAGCTGTTCCATCACCTGCCGCGACCAAGTCCGCCCACTCCCCGCGACGGTCTGCCCCTGCGTCTCCTGTTGTAACCTGTGCCCCGGGCTCCCCGCGGCGGTCTCTCCCCACAGACCCATTGGGTCTCCCGTGGTATTACCAACCCCAGCCCCCATCTTTTCAGAAGGAAATCGTGATGAGGCAGCCCCCTACCGCATGAAGACCGGCGGGTTAGTAGGCCACCCATTAGATATGGCGATTTTGTTTAACCCTACTATTATCCCTCAGCTTACCATTTAAAGTGCCTTAGTTGCTTTTTCATTTCTGCAAAAAGAGATGTAGATTGGCTATTGCATGTTAGCCAATCAGAATGCTTAGTAATTATAACTCCGCCAAATGATGCTTTATAGTGTAAGAACTTGCCTACTGTCTTTAGTAGCTGCAGTAGACCGAATGTATGATGTACTGTTTATGTGATCATGACCTGAACATTAAAGATGCTTGTAACCAACTCCAACCAGTGTGAGAGTGAGGTACTTTCAGTGATGTAATAGAATAAAGGTAATTTAGCTTTAGCAGTCGAGTATTTTCCAATATACAATACAAATAAACACACTGCTCTGCGCTTCACACACTGGCATGAAAGAATGTTGACACTGTAAACTATAAAAAGCTAGGCTGAATTTCCTTTCAATCACGGTAGCTAAAATGCAGACAATGTGATTTGCACAGCCATAAACTAAGTTTGGTTTGCACACATGATCTCAAACTAATGACAATTTAATATTTTGATTTATCTTTGCTCTTCCTGTTCTCAGGCTCCTAACATTTCAGAAATCATTGTTTTTCAGCACTGGGCCCGTACTCTCTAGAGTTTAGAAGGACGGGGGGGGGGGGGGGGAGGAGAGACCTCATTGAAACTTACCGAACAGTGAAAGGCATGAATAAAGTGGATGTGGAGAGGATGTTTCCACTAGTGGGAGAATCTAGGACCAGAGGTCATAGCCTCAGAATTAAAAAACGTTCCTGTAGGAAGGAGACGAGGAGGAATTAATTTAGTCAGAGGGTGGTGAATCTGGAATTCATTACCACAGAAGGCTGTGGAGACAATCAATGGATATTTTGAAGTCAGAGATTGATAGATTCTTGATTAGTACAGGTGTAAGGGTTTATGGGGAGAAGGCAGGAGAATGGAGTTAGGAAGGAGAGAGAGAGAGATCAGCCTTGATTGAATGGCTGAGTGGGCAATGGGCCGAATGACCTAATTTTGTTCCTATCACTTATGTAATGCTCCCAACACCTAATTTGCATATTTTGAACGTTGCCCATATCCAGAAAAGCATTATATAATTTTGGAACGTTTTAAAACTTCATTTGAATTTGTGGTTGTTCTTTACATTTGTCATTTTTGTCATTTGTCTTCAATACGAGTAGTAAAGTATTAAAGTTCAAGAACAAAATTGTGCTACTGAGATAAAAACAGCTTTGCATTTATTCTCAAGCTGAACACCAATCACTGGAACGCATTTATAAAACATCTCCGATAATCGAGAACTTGGTGGCTTGCTGTTCTTAAATACAATGACAACACCTGGTCCAGTTGATCTTTTGTCAAATAATGATACCCAGGATACTGGTCCAGGAACGCCGAGGCCCTGCACAAGGAAGAGAGCTGGCTGTGCTTTTTGATAAAGGCGCCGTTCCTTCAACGTCTGCAGTAAGATGCTGCAGATGTTCTACCAATCGGTGGTAGTCAGTGCCATCTTATTCGCTGCCGTGTGCTGGGGCAGCAGAGCGAAGGCAGCAGATGCAAATAGGATTAACAAACTCATCAGGAAGGTTGGCTCCGTCCTGGGGACGGAGTTGGATCTATGGGGAGTGGTCTTGGAGGGGACGTTGCTCCTCAAACTGTGGAGCATCCTGGACAATACAGCTCACCCCCTCCATTTCACACTGGTCAACCTGAGTACCACCAGCAGCAGACTGGTTCCACCAACATGCAGGACAGAACACCACAGGAGATCCTTCTTCCCTGTGGCTATCAAACTGTACAACTCCTCCCCCTTCTGTTGTGGGGTAGACTCCCTTCCCCCCCACCCCCCCTCCCCAATATTTGCATACCCCCAATCCTTTCCACTCATCACTTTAATTTCATGTATCTTGTGTTTTATGACTGTTGCCAGATCAATTTCCCTCCTGGGATAAATAAAGTTCTATCGTATCGTATTGATGGTGGAGATCTTGGCTACAGTAATACCATTGAATATCAAGGGTAGATGATTAGATTCCTTCTTATTGGAGAAGATATTTAGGAACAAGTCAGCAATGACCATGGCTACATGAGCAGGCCAGAGGCCACATATGATTGTTGTCCACATCTCACAGCATGTACACATGGCCAGTTCATTTGCTGAGTCAATGCAAATGGAATAGAATGTTGACAAACCACTGAATATCCTTACTTCAACCCTGAATGGAAATGTCGTATGCGGTGGAGAGAACTAACAGCTTCAGATAACTGGTCCTAGGCCAGCACATAGATGTACTCACAAAGGCGGCATGCCAGCACCTCTACTTTCTCAGAATATTAGATTTGGGATGTCTCTAAATACTCAAACAGATTTCTCTACATATACCGTAAAGTATTTTGGCCAGTCTGAAGAAAGGGCTCGACCCGAAACGTCACCCATTCCATCTCTCCAGAGATGCTGCCTGTCCCACTGAGTTACTCCAGCTTTTTGTGTCTATCTTTGGTTATATCATCTCCTGGTATGACAATTCCAACGCACAGGAGCAAAAAGGACTACAGTGAGCGATGGATTCAGTCCTGTCCATCACTGGCACAAACATCCGCTCCATCAAAAGCATTTACATGGGGTACTGAATCTATCATCAAGGATCCCCGCCATCTGTAATATGCCTTCTTTGAACACAGAACAGCACAGGAACAGACACTTTGGCCCACAATGTCTATACCAAATATGATGCCAGAACAAACTTAGCTGCCTGCACATAATTCTCTATTTCCCTGCATATCCATGTGCCTATCCAAAAGACTCTTAAATCCCACTATGAAAACAGCCTCCACCTGTATTGAGGCACCCAGAACTACATACAATACTCCACATGTGGCCTCACCAAAGTCCTGCAAAGCTGCATCATGACTTTTTAACTCCTCTTGCTACTACCAATGGGCAGGAGACACCTCCAGGTTCAGGAACAGCTATTTGCCTCCCAAGTGTGTGGATTGAATGTGGCCTGCAGTGGCTCTCAGCAGTCAAGAAGGACATCTTGACTGGTGGGATTTTTATTTGGGTCTCCAATTTGTTCATTCAGGTTCCCAGATTTCTAGACTACCGATTTAAAATCATTGAGCCACCAAACAATACACAATAACTTCTGACTTTCTTCCACTTTCTACAAAAAGACAGACATCTGAGAAATGGTTACACTCTCAATTGCTCCTTTAAGCCAAACCAAAATACCCTTTTCTTTCATTCACTTTGCATTTCCTTTAGTACTTGCTCTATTTGGAACCTTTTTAAGATAGATTTAATACTGTATATTGATCATGCTTGTGGTTACTACTATATTTCAAATGCTTTGCAGGTAATGTCGAGAGTTACAATAGACTGTCAAAGGAGAAAGGGACAAAGTTTAGAGGGGATGTGCAGGGCAATTTTTTTTTTTTTTAAACATGCCAGAGGGTGCCTGGGATGTTGATGGAGACAGGTACAATAGTGACTTTTCAAAGTGCTTTAGGTAAAATATGGATAGAGGGATATCAGCACATGCAGGAGAGGAGATTAGTTTAACTTGACTTCCTGTTTGGCATTGACAATGTGGGCCGAAGGGCCTGTTCCTGTGCTGTTTTATGTTCCACAACTCCTTATTCTAATACTGATATCCCACTCTAAACTGTAACTAAAGGAAACATCTTCTAACGGCTCTAGACAACTCAATTTACAAAGTTCTAACCACCCCCCCCCTTTCCCCATGAGTCCCCCGACCCCCCTTCCCCATGAGTCCACCTTGTGCTTCCAAACTTGAGTGAGTTCTCCAAATTTGATATGGGTACAAAGTTATTTTGATAACAGGAATTCTCATTGAACTACTTGCTTGAAGCAGGAAGAAAATGAAGTGTTACAATCAGAAACTAATTGGGAGCAGCATTTAGATAAAAATCAACACAAGACATAACAGGTGTAACTGCGACTCTTTGTTAATTGATCAAATAATCATGTGTTTCTATAAATTCGGTTATTTCTGACAACTGTGCTCATAACCAGAGATCAGATGTAAACATGGAAACATCAGATAGCATAACTGATTTACCTCCCATTGTTTAGCCTTCAACTACACACAAGCTTTCAATATTTATTCCAGGAAGATTTTCCATTGAAATTCCCTGCTTAATATGTAGAATTGCAGCATACGAAATCATTATTTCTTAAATCATTTCTTCCAAAACATACAAAAATGTTTGGAAAATGTATTGCACTACGCATTATAAAATACCAAGTGTAGAACTGAAAAACGTTCTAATCACTGAATAACAAAAATGTGTTATTTACCCGAGAGATGTCTACCTTCATACATGTCAGGATCTGCAACGCTCCTTTGATCATAATACTGACTGCTCTCAAGACACTTCTATTGACTGCCCCATGTTTCTCAGTCCTCTTATCTTTCTCCACGGTAAAATTGGAGGAGAAATACTCTGAGGACTTTGCCCATCTCATGTGGCTCCACATTGAAGATAGATACAAAATGCTGGAGTAACTCAGCAAGACATGCAGCATCTCTGGATAGAAGGAATCAGTGGTGTTTCGGGTCTCGACCGTACATTAGTCTCCACCCAAAACGTCACCCATTCCTTCCATCTAGAGATTCTGTATGTCCCGCTGAGTTACTTCAGCATTTTGTGTCTATCTTCAATGTAAACCAGCATCTGCAGTTCCTTCCTACACATTTCATGTGGCTCCACGCAGCATTGACCACCTTGATTCCTGAGGGGGTCACATTTGTTCTCTAGTTACCAATTTTCCCTTTATGTACATAAAATCTCTTGGGATTATCCTTAATGCTATCTGCCAGAGCTATCTCCTGTACCCTTTTTGCCCTTCTGATTTCCTTCTTTAGTTTACTCCAGAGTTCCCAAAAATCCTCCAGTGATCCCAGCTGCCTATACCAATCCCATGCCTCATTCTTATTCTTGACCAAAGCCTCAATTTCCTTCGTCAAACAAGCTTACTTAGGTTTAGCCTGCTCCAACAGGAACGTGCATGTCCTGGACTCTTATCAGCACACTTGTAAAAACATCTCACTTTCCCACTCTCGACCCGAAACATCGCCTATCTCCTTCGCTCATTAGATGCTGCTTCACCCGCTGAGTTTCTCCAGCTTTTTGTGTAACCCTCGATTCTCCAGCACCTGCAGTTCCTTCTTTATCACTTTCCCAATGTTCCTTCTCTTTCAAACAACCTACTCTAAAACTTGAGCAAATCCCTCTCTCATACCCTGAAATTTGTCCTCGAAATTTAGGATTTTAACTCATGGACCCTCTCTGAACCTATCCATAACTACCTTAAACCTAATAGAACAGTGGTCGCTGGTCCCAAAAGGCTCATCCAGGAACACTTCATCCACTTGCCCCTGCAAATTTCTCAAGACCAGATCAAGCGTTGGCCTCTCTCGTGTAGGGCCCGCTACATATTGCTGAAGAAAACGCTCCTGAACACTTTAAAAATTGTACACCTTGGCCCCTAATCCATGTAAACCTTTTACGCTAGGATTTTCCTAGTCAATATTGGGAAAGTTAAAATCCTCTGCAACTCTTCAACTTTGCAAATTCAGGGAACTAAAAGCCTGTGTGTACACCTTCCCCACATTTTAATCTCTTCAACCCATTTTGGACCCCTCCAAGGCCAATATATTCTTCACAAGACGAGGTATTAAACCCTGAATGCAGACTCCAGTTAAGATCTGAGCAAGGCCCTATATAAGAGAAGCACAACTTCCTCTCTTTGCATTTGAACCCCTGTGATTATCACTCACACCATGTTAGGGTTATGGAGATGTAAAATGGCAAAACAAACTTGTAGATATTTCATTAAATAATAAGACAGTTTAGGGAAATTAATGGTTGTTGGAGAAAAATTGCTTTCCTTAAATTCATGGTAATACTAAAGTGGTTGTCCCACTGCGGCGACCTAATTGGCGAGTTTAGGAGAGTTTGAAAAATGTCATGTTGAAGACCTCCTTCGACTATGTAGAAGACCTTCTTCGACTACGTAGAAGACCTCCTTCGACCTCGTTGAAGACTAGCTTTGACTAGCTAAGACTAACTTCGGGAAAATTGGACACCGAATAGTGGAGAGTGAAGACGACCTCCCTTCGACTACCTTTGATCACCTTCGACTACCCTCGATTACCTACGACTAACATGCCGACCTACTAAGACCTACTATGACTAAACCTATGAGTAAAAAAAAGTATCGATTTTTTCCATGGCGACATTTTTTTACTCGCAGGCATTTTTCAACATGTTGAAAAATATGCCACGACCTAGCTGAGGCCTCGAGTACACGGGGACTACTCTCGAGCATGAAGGAGAGTTACAAAGACCTTCTGCAACCTCGTCTCGACCATGCTGCGAGTACGAGCCATGGGCAAACTCGCCAGAACTCAATGATTAGGTTGCCCAAGTAGGACAGCCCCTTAAATTATAGCCATAACGTTGCTAAATAAAGAGCTCATTAAATTGACTGACATTGAGATGAATCTAAAACTTGGGATAATAAAGTGAGTCCTCAGTAAACGAACAAAATAATCAATGACCAGAAACATTTATTCTGTTTCTTCCTCCACAGAAGAAAGGGACCTGACCTACTATTTCTGACAATGTATATTTATATTTCAACTCAATCTGCATTGTTCAGCAATCAGTGGAAAAGTAAATGTTTTTCCTCCACAAAATGTTGAAATTAATGACATATTTTGGAAAATTCTGCGAAGTCAAGTGTATATTACACCAGTTCTTTTTCTGTCCAGCTGTGTTGTATGCAACATGTAGAACCTGCAAGTGAAATATAATGTTTTTCCACACACTGAGAAATGGTCAAGGATATAAAAGAAAGCAAGGTTTTTTTTTAAATTAAAAATTTCTAAAATGCAGCATTATACAAGTTCATATGTTAAAAGACAATTACGTCTTTTGAACTGCCACGGTCTAATAAAGTGTAATGCTTCAAAACTTCTGTTCTGCTGTATGACACTAAATCCAGCATTATAATTTTCTGGTTGAAGTCAGAAACAAAACTAGAGACTGCAGAAGCAAAACTTAAGAATTCTTCTTGTGGTCCTTGTTTAAAATCCAAATCATTTTGATTTTGATTGTAATTGTGTTGTGGAAAAATATTGATATGCAGCACAAAAACCTGCCACAAGTGAGCAATGTGTGCTAATCTAACTAAGGTCATTAGTATAATTAATATAACTAGTGTAAACTAGCCACTAATTAGCTTGCCAAATGACAATTAAGGACCATTTATGTGGTTAACCAACACTTACACTTGTAACTTTTCGATATATCTGAGCAGCATTCTGACATTCTGAGTATGGATATTCTGAGGTAGCCATTTCCAACATGCACATTCCAAAAGCATACACATCCACAGATTCATCATAGTGTTCTTCATACATTTCTGGAGCCATGAATTCTGGAGTACCTAAGGACAATTAAAAGTAAACACACCATAGTAATAACAACTGACATTAGGCAGCAAATCATAAACTAGGGGGCGATTAATTACCGGATACACAGTTAATGAATTTGACAAAAATATAATCACAAAAAACTAAACCTTTGTTCATATTTAAGAATCATGACATTTTTCAAAATTGTTTGAACATTCATGGATAACAGTGGACTCAGAGTGGCTGAATCCATTCAGGAATCTGCAAGCGTGAAAGATCCATCAGATGGTCAACTCTCAGCAGTTGAAAAAACTAAAGCTCCTAAAGTTATTGCACTTTGCCAGAAAAACAAATTCTGTAAACTATGTTGAAATAGACTGCTTAAAAGTGTGCAAGTGGTAATAACAAATTTCCATTTCATGGTCCTTGCGTGTTCTGGGGGTTACCATCAGCTGAAACTATTGCATTATTTTGATTTAATGAACGTCAAAAGTCCCAGGGTTATGCAAGGATTCTGATCCTGAGAACGAACTATTATACATTTTATCTCTAATTCAGAAACAAACTCTCCCCAGAACCAAGATTAAAATTGCCTGAATGAGTTGAGGTTTCCCTTCCTGACGTACAACTTAGTTTACGCTCGGTACTGCACCACGTCGCCCGTTTTCTATAGCTACCCACAGTTTTAGTTTAGCTTAAGATTTAGTTTAGTTTATTCTCACTTGTGCTGAGGTACAGTGGGGTGGGAGATTGCAACCTTCATGTGGTCTGCCCTGTTTCGACGAATGCAATCAATCCGGCGTGCACAATCAAATAGAACAAGTTGCCCTACAACTTTAGGCTGTGCACGCCATACGCAAGAAGAGGTCGAATGAAAAGCATTTTTGTTGCATGCTATCTATTTAGCAGAAAGACTATACATGATTACATTCAAGCAGTCCACAGTGTACAGATACAGGATAAAGGGAATAACGTTTAGTGCAAGGTAATGTCCAGTAAAGTTGACGGGTCACCAATGAGGTATATGTTAGCTTAGGACCACTCTCTAGTCGGTGATAGGATGTTCAGTTGCCTAATAACAGCTGGTAAGAAACTGTATTTTATTGGTTTTCTATAATTCTTTCATGTCACCAAATATTCATCCAAATATTATCCAGAATTACATTTACGGAACATAAATCCAGTTTATCCAGTTAATATCACAAAACATTCATATTCATTAGTCTAACAAAGCATTCATTTCTGTAATTGTTTTAAGGGGATACAGTAGATAAGGCATGAAATAAAGAGCAAAGTGGAAGTAACCTTTCCCATCATGAAAAAACCTTTAAACATTTGTGGTCAGATTGTCCACAGCTGGGAAGCTCCTAAAATTACATTGCAAGAAACCTTCAACTTGCCCACATATAATTGTCTCTGAAATTTCTAAGTCTGTGTTTCCATAGTTAAGGACTCTCTGGCTCTGTTCTCATCTTTTCCATCTGAGTGTGCCACTAACATTTACAAAATTGTGACATTAAACCACGGATTATGGGAATTTATAAATAAAACAAGATGGATGAAGTCAAAGTCAAAAGAGTTTATTGTCATGTGTCCTTGACAGGACAATGACATTCTTTCTTAGCACAACAGAACATAGTAGGCATTGACTACAATTATATACGTAAATACACACATTAATAAATTAATAGAGTGCAAAAAACAGAGGGGTTTTAATGTTCAGAGTTTTGTCCGAGCCAAGTTTAATAGCCTGATGGTTGTGGGGAAGCAGCTATTCCTAAACCGGGTCGTTGCAGTTCTCAGGCTCCTGTACCTTCTACCCGAAGGTAGCAGGGAGATCAGTGTGTGGCCAGGGTGGGTCCTTGATGATGCTGCCAGCCTTTTTGAGGCAGCGGCTGTGGTAGATCCCCTTGATGGAAGAAGGTCAGAGCCGATGATGGACTGGGCAGTGTTTACTACTTTTTGTAGTCTTTTCCTCTCAAGGGCACTCAAGTGGCCGAACCAAGCCACGATGCAACCGGTCAGCAAGCTCTCTACTGTGCACCTGTAGAAGTTAGAGAGAGTCCTCCTTGACAGACCAACTCTCTGTAATCTTCTCAGGAAATAGAGGCGCTGATGAGCTTTCTTAATAATTGCATCTGTGTTCTCGGACCAGGAAAATTCTTAAGGGGTTGGACAGGCTAGATGCAGGAAGATTGTTCCCGATGTTGGGGAAGTCCAGGACAAGGGGTCACAGCTTAAGGATAAGGGGGAAATCCTTTAAGACCGAGATGAGAAAGACTTTCTTCACACAGAGAGTGGTGAGTCTCTGGAACTCTCTGCCACAGAGGGTAGTTGAGGCCAGTTCATTGGCTATATTTAAGAGTGAGTTGGATGTGGCCCTTGTGGCTAAGGGGATCAGAGGGTATGGAGAGAAGGCAGGTACGGGATACTGAGTTGGATGATCAGCCATGATCATATTGAATGGCGGTGCAGGCTCGAAGGGCTGAATGGCCTACTCCTGCACCTAATTTCTATGTTTCTATGTTTCTATGAAAGATCTTTACAGATGTGCACGCCTAGGAATTTGAAGCTCTTGACCCTTTCAACCATCGACCCGTTGATATAAACAGGACTGTGGGTCCCCATCCTACTCCTTCCAAAGTCCACAATCAGTTCCTTGGTTTTGCTGATGTTGAGGGCCAGGTTGTTGTGCTGGCACCATATAGACAGTCGCTCGATCTCTCTTCTATACTCTGACTCATCCCCATCAGTGATACGTCCCACAACAGTGGTGTAGTCAGCAAACTTGATGGAGTTCGCACTATGACCGGCTACGCAGTCATGAGTATAGAGTGAGTACAGCAGGGGGCTGAGCACGCAGCCTTGAGGTGCTCCCGTGCTGATTGTTATCGAGTCTGACACATTTCCACCAATACGAACAGACTGTGGTCTGTGAATGAGGAAGTAGAGGATCCAATTGCAGAGGGATGCGCAGAGACCCAGTTCTGCGAGTTTGGTAACCAGCTTGGAGGGGATGATTGTGTTAAATGCCGAGTTGTAGTCAATGAATAACAGCCTGACATGAGTTTTTGTTGTCCAAGTGGTCCAGAGCGGAGTGGAGGGCCAGCGAGATCGCGTCCACCGTTGATCTGTTGTGGTGGTAAGCAAACTGCAGCGGGTCCAGGTTTTTGTCGAGGTAGGAGTTGATTTGCGCCATGATCAACCTCTCAAAGCACTTCATCACCACAGGCGTTAGTTCCACAGGTCGATAGTCATTGAGGCACGTCACCTTGCTCTTCTTGGGCACCGGTATTATTGATGCCCTTTTGAAGCAGGTGGGAACCTCAGACCTCAGAAGTGACAGGTTGAAAATGTCCGTAAAAACTCCAGCCAGTTGGTCCGCACAGGTTTTTAGAAAACGATCAGGTATGCCATCAGGTCCAGACACTTTTCGAGGGTTCACCCCTCTGAAGGATTTCCCGCATTTCCCGACGTCGGCCTCTGTGACTGAGACTGAAATACCATCACAGCGAATGGGGGCTCGGGAAGGCACATCAGTGTTCTCCCTATCAAAGCGTGCGTAAAATGCATTGAGCTCATCAGGGAGTGATGTATCGCCGACATCCGAGCTGCCTTCTGGTTTTGCCTTGTAGGAGGTGATTGCATTCAGTCCCCGCCACAGCTGCCGAACATCTGTCTCATCCTCCAGTTTGGAGCAGAACTCCCTTTTGGCCTTTTTGATGGCCTTACCAAGGTCGTATCTGGACTTCATGTAGACCACTGTATCATCAGACATGAATGCCCGGTCTCTGGTCTTCAGAAGAGTGCGGATCTCACAATTCATCCAAGGTTTCTGATTGGGAAACACTCGGAAGGTTTTTGTAGGGATGCAGTCCTCCACACATTTCTTAATGAAGTCTGTAACGACTGTGGCGTATTCATTCAAGTCCGTTGCCAAGTCCTTGAACATTGCCAGTCTACAGACTCCAAACTGTTCTGTAGTTGTTCCTCTGCCCCCCCCCCCCCCCCCCCGACCAGCTCTGTACTGTCCTCACCTCTGGGGGCGCGCTCTTTAATTGCTGCCTGTAGGCAGGAAGAAGCAACACCGCGGTATGGTCGGATTTACCGAAGTGAGGGCGAGGGATAGAGCAGTAAGCATTCTTGATGGTGGTGTAGCAGTGGTCGAGGGCGTTTGGTCCTCTGGTGCAGCAGGAGACATGTTGGTGGAAGTTAGGGAGTGATTTCTTTAGGTTTGCCTTATTGAAGTCCCCAGCAATGGTGGTAAATGCCTCGGGGTAAGACGTCTGGTGTTTGTTGACCACGGTGTGCAGCTCCTCCAGTGCCAGACGGACGTCTGCCTGGGGTGGGATGTAGACCGCTATCAGGATGATGGAGGTGAATTCCCTCGGAAGGTAGAAGGGACAGCACTTCACCGCCAGATGTTCGAGATGTGGAGAGCAGGAGTTGGACAGGACTGCCACGTCTGAGCACCACGCAGAGCTGACCATGAGGCAGACGCCCCCTCCTCTCCCTTTCCCCGATGTCAATGTACGGTCCATGCGGTGGATGGAGAACCCTTCAGGCTTGACTGCTGAGTCTGGGGAGCTCGGGGTGAGCCATGTCTCCGTGAAACAGAACACAGAGCATTCCCTCAGCTCCCTTTGATAGAGCAGTCTTGCCCTTAAGTCCTCCACTTTATTTTCAAGGGACTGTACATTGGCTAGTAGGATAGTAGGGAGAGGGGGCCGAAGAAATATCACCTAGCGTTAAATATATGTAAAATCACAATCAACCACAATCTCAATCAATACCCGATTTACCATGTTATTAAGATGCCTTGATATAAAGTATAAATATAAATTTATAGAGAGTGAATCTGACCAACCAAGCAGATTTCTCCTTCATTTCAACTCCATCTTTCAATAAGGGTAGATATTCAGCCATATTTAGGAACTCCCAGAGCCAAAATCAGAACATTGAAAGAGTCAAGATCTCAATGATTCAAGCTATCAGCACCAAGTATAATCATTGAATTACACGTGTGAATTTGATCAGAGTCCCAAAAGGAATTCTTAAAACTCAAAATACATGTTATCTCTTCATACACAAAAATGTTGAACTACCATTCTTTTCCCCACCAAATTGAAATGGATTCATCATAAATCTAAAGGAATAGGCAAATACTTACCTATAACACTTTTAGCAAATGAGGCACGCTTTAAAGTTGCAAGCCCCAAATCTCCTATTTTCACGGATCCTGTAGGTCCAGTAATAAAAATATTATCACATTTTAAATCTCGATGAATAATTGGCGGTGTCCTTGTGTGCAGAAAATATAGGCCTTTCAATATTTGCCGACACCAGCTTCGCATAACTTTTGTTTTCATCACTTTAAATCTTTTTAAATATCTGCAAATAAAGACAAACATTTTTCAGCAGATGCACGAGACAAACATGCAACTTAAAATATTTTAGAATCTCTCAGGAATCTTAACATGTTGAAACAAATGTTACTAAAAAGTTCAAAACTTTAATTTTTGCTATGGTAAATTAATTGTTTCTTTACAAATATACAGCCCGACATGTTGCACGTTTCCATCACCATTATAATTTCCGATTTCTAGTTGCTGCAGTTTGTAAAATTTTCAGATAAACTAATTTCACATGCAACTTTCTGCAATATGCAAAATAATTAACAGACCACATAAAATAATACAAAAGACGAACACAGCATTCTGCCCACAATGTCTTACACTTGCTCGCTCACAACATAATGCAAAGCTAAACTAATCTCATCCGTCTGCACTTGATCCATACCACTCCAGCCCCTGCATTGGAGAAAACTTGAACTGTTTTAATGGCAATTCTATACAAAGATAATAGTCCAGATTGATACTAGAAAATGTAACCATTTTCGTCACTTTCTATAATTAGGACCCTGTGAATTGTTGAGTCTAAGAGGAAGGAAAAAAGTGTTCATAAGTGATAGGAGCAATATTTGGTATTCAGCTCACCGACTCTACTCTGCCATTCAATCATGGCTGATCTATCTTTCCCCATCAACCCCATGCTCCTGCCTTCTTCCCACAATCCTTGAAACCCATACAAATCAAGAATCTGTCAATCTCCGCCTTAAAAATACCCACTGACTTGGCCTCCATAGCCGTCCGGGGCAACAGATTTACCACCCTTTGACTAAAGAAATTCCTCCTCATATCCTTTCTAAAGATACATCCTTTTATTAGATAGAAACATAGAAAATAGGTGCAGGAAGACATTCGGCCCTTCGAGCCAGCACCACCATTCATTGTGATCATGGCTGATCGTCCTCTATCAATAACCCGTGCCTGCCTTCTCCTCATATCCCTCGACTCCACCAGCCCCTAGAGCTCTATCTAACTCTCTCTTAAGTCCATCCAGTGATTTGGCCTCCACTGCCCTCTGTGGTAGGGAATTCCATAAATTGACAACTCTCTGGGTAAAAAAGTTTTTTCTCACCTCAGTCTTAAATGACCTCCCCTTTATTCTAAGACTGTGGCCCCTGGTTCTGGACTCACCCAACATTGGGAACATTTTTCCTGCATCTAGCTTGTCCTTCAATCTTTCCTCATATGACAGTCCCGCCATCCCAGGGATCAATCTCGTGAACCTAAGCTGCACTGCCTCAATCACAAGGATGTCCTTCCCCAAATTAGGAGACCAAAACTGTACACAATACTCCAGATGTGGTCTCACCAGAGCCCTATACAACTGCAGAAGAACCTCTTTACTTCTATACTGAAATCCTCTTGTTATGAAGGCCAACATTCCATTAGCTTTCTTCACTGCCTGGTGTACCTGCACGCCAACTTTCAGTGACCGGTGTACAAGGACACCCAGGTCTCCCTATACCTCCCCCTTACCTAACCTAACCTCATTGAGATAATAATCTGCCCCCTTGTTTTTGCCGCCAAAGTGGATAACCTCACATTTATCTATATTATACTGCATCTGCCACGCATCTGCCCACTCACTCAACCTGCTTGAATCATTGAGATCTTGACTCTTTCAATGTTCTGATTTTGGCTCTGGGAGTTCCTAAATATGGCTGAATATCTACCCTCAACCTCCTAACATCCTCTTCACAGTTCACACTGCCACCCAGCTTTGTGTCTTTCTCAAACTTGCTAGAGTTGCTCCCAATTCCCTCTTCCAAATCATTTATATATATGGTAAACAGTTGCGGCCCCAACACCGAGCCTTGCGGCACTCCACTCGCCACTGCCTGCCATTCTGAAAAGGACCCGTTCACTCCTACTCTTTGCTTCTGGTCTGCCAACCAATTTTCCATCCATGTCAACACCCTACCCACAATACCATGTGCTCACATTTTAGTCACCAGTCTCCCGTGCGGGACCTTATCAAAGGCTTTCTGAAAGTCTAGATACACTACATCCACTGGCACCCCTTCATCCATTTTACTTGTCACATCCTCAAAAAATTCCACACGATTTGTCAAGCATGATTTCCCTTTCATAAATCCATGTTGACTTGGACTAATCCTTTTACTATCCAAATGCTCCATTATTACCTCTTTAATAATTGCCTCCAGCATCTTTCCCACCACCAAAGTCAGGCTAACTGGTCTGTAATTCCCCATTTTCTCTCTCGCTCCTTTCTTGAAAAGTGGGATAACATTAGCTATCCTCCAATCCTCAGGAACTGATCATGAATCTATTGAACATTGGAAAATGATCACCAATGCGTCCACTATTTCTAGAGCCACCTCCCTGAAAACGCTGGGATGCAGACCATCAGGCCCAGGGGATTTATCATCCTTCAGTCCCATTAGCCTACCCAATACTATTTCTCGCCTAATGAAAATTTATTTCAGTTCCTCTACCCCCTTAGATCTTCTGTCCTCCAATACATCTGGGAGATTGTTTGTGTTCTCCTTAGTGTAGCCGGATCTGAAGTACCTATTCAACTCTTCTGCCATTTCCTTCTTGCCCATAATTATTTCACCCGTGTCTGCCTTCAACGGACCCACATTTGAATTTGCTACTCGTTTTCCCCTTAACATATCTAAAGAAGCTTTTACTGTCCTTCTTTATATTCCTAGCCAGCTTCCCCTCGTACTTCATCTTTTCAGCCCGTATTGCCCGTTTTGTTTCCTTCTGTTGTCCTATGAAAGTTTCCCAATCCTCTGGCTTCCGGCTACTCTTTGCTGTGTTATACATCTTTTCTTTTAGTTTTATTCTATCCCTAACCTCTCTTGTCCGCCACGGTTGCCTCATACTCCCCTTAGCATCTTTCTTCCTTTTTGGAACGAAATGATCCTGCGTCTTCCGGATTATGCCCAGAAATTCCTGCTATTACTGTTCCACCGTCATTCCTGCTAGGATCCCTTTCCAGTCTACTTTGGCCAGCTCCCCTCTCATGCCTTCATAGTCGCCTTTGTTCAACTGCATCACTGCCACTTCCGATTCAACGTTCTCCTTCTCAAATTGCAGATTAAAACTAATCATATTATGATCACTACTTTCAAGTGGTTCCTTTACTCGGGTTCTCTTATCATATCTGGTTCATTGGACAACACTAAATCCAGAATTGCCTTTTCTCTGGTCGGCTCCATTACAAGCTGCTCTAAGAATTCATCTCGGGGGCATTCTACAAACTCTTTCTTGGGGTCCTGAACCAACCTGATTTTCCCAGTCTACCTGCATATTGAAATCCCCTATCACCACAGTGGCATTACCTTTGTTACATGCCAGTTTTAGCTCCTACTGCAACTTACACCCTACATCCGGGCTACTATTTGGGGGTCTGTAAATATCACCAATTAGTGTCTTCTTGCCTTTACAATTCCTCAATTCAATCCTTAGTGACTCTACCTCGTCAGTCTGTATGCCTTCCCTTGCAAGGGACTGAATTCCATCCCTCACCAGCAGAGCTACTCCCCCTCCTCTGTCCACCTGCCTGTCCTTTCTATAGGATGTATAACCCTGAATATTAAGTTCCCAGGCCCGATCCTCCTGCAGCCACGTCTCAGTAATCCCCACAACGTCATATCTACCAACCTCTAACTGAGCTTCAAGCTCATCTACTTTACTTCTTATACTTTGCGCATTCATATACAATACTTTTAATTCCTTGCGCATCTCACCTTTCACATCGATCCCTGTTACACTTGGCCATACTCTCCTATCCCTTTGTGAGCTTCCTTTCCCGTTAATTCTGGGGGTCATTAACCATCCCTTTACTCTTTCCCTTTAACTCCATCCTCGACTATCCCATTTGACATCCTATATTCTGAGGCTATGTCCTCTGTTCCTTGAATTTCCAACTAGTGCAAACATCCACTCTATCCACATCTATCTAAACCTTTCACTGATCGGTAAGTTTTGATGAGGTCCTCCCTCATTCTTCTAAGCTTCACGAGTACAGGCCAAGTGCAGTCAAATGCTCATCATATATTAACCCAATCATCACTGGGGTCATTCTAGTAAACCTCCTCTGGACCCTCTCCAACGGCAACACATATTTCCTCAAATAAGAGGCTCAAAACTGCTCAGAATACTCCAATGCAGTCCGACCAGTGCCTTATCATGCCTCAGCTTTACATCCCTGTTGTTATGCTCTAGTCCTCTCAAAATAAATGTTAACATTGCGTTTGCCTTCCTTACTACCATTTTAACTTGCAAATTAACCTTTTGGGAATCCTGCACCAGCACTCCCAAGTCCCTTTGCACCTCTGATGGAAGCAAGGGAAAATAAATGTTTCCCTGATGCTTGAAAAGATAACTCGAACACTGTACAGACATCAAGTCAAATATGCTGCAGCAGTTTCAGGATATATAATGAGGATACACATTACCCCACAAATTTACCTAAATAAACAAACAAATCCACACCTTAGGGAGATAAGAGGCCAGACTGAGGAGCGGGAGGGTGGTGATTTAACACAACACATTTGGGTAACATGTATACAAGTTCCACATTAGGGTTTTTGAATTATTTTTTAAAATCAGATTGATACAAGAGTGACAAGCCACATGTGATCAACTTCTGTGCTTAAATGATAGTGATTTGATGATTGAAATTTATTTAGAGTAAAGAGTGGGTCGCTCTGAATGGACTCCGTACAGGGATCGGCCGGTTCACCGCTAACATGCATTGCTGGGGGCTGCGTTCATCAGCAGCCTGCATGTGTGGAGCAGACCAACAAACAACGCAGCACGTCATTTTCGACTGCGCTGTCCTCCGTCCCCCTGGTGGAGGGGTAGACCTCACGGCCCTCGACAACAGCACATTGAACTGGCTACAGCGCCTGGAGGGCGTTACATAACCTCTGCTGCCTCAAACACAAGAAGAAGAAGAAGAAGGAGTAAAAAAATAAGATAATTCTACAATTCTTTCATCATTAAAAGGTCAGCACTTTGTTTCACTTAAGAACTTGGAGCTGAAAACTGATCTCATATACAAATGTAAAGGTAAGCATTAATAAGTGCTATCATTACTATGACTGGAAATGCAATCACAATGAAAATTAAAATCTTCAGTATTTGCATTCCTCCAGTGACTATTGTGGTTAATCGAATACTTTATCTAACATATCAACACGTTATATGCAATACACTTGAGGAAGCCACTGTGTAGAACATCCCTGATGCAAGTTCAGTTGCATGGATCCAATGATAAACATTTGCGATTGATCCATAACGTGCAGCTTCTATTTTCCCCCCACACAGATCCTTGTTTAGATTTTAAACAAACTGCACTCCAGATGCAGTTCAGTACAAAAAACGTGACATGAAGCAGTTGTACAAGTCATTGGTAAGACCACACCTGGAGTACTGTGTCCAGTTCCAGTTGCCCAGCTGGAGAAAGGGTGATATTAAGTTGGAAAGGGTGCAGAAGTTGTTCACCAGGATGTTACCTGGGCTTACGGGCTATAGGGAAAGGTTGGATAGGCTGGGATTATTTTCTTTGGAGCATAGGAAGCTGAGGTGACCTTATTGAGGTGTGCAAGATTATGACGGGCATGGATAAAGTGAACACTCAGTCTTTTTCCATAGGGTAGGAAGACTAAAACTGGAGGGCATAGTCCTCAGATGAGAAGAAAGAGGTTTATGACAGGTCTCGGGGTAACAATTCACCAGAGAGTAGTCTATATCTGGAATGATCTTCCAGAGGACACTATACAAGCAAATACAATTACATTTTTTTTTTATTTGATAAGATTAATTCTCATTAATGAATGTCACCCGGTTCCTGACTAGCCTCTTTTGCTCTGGTATTTATTTTAATTCACATGTTTAATCGATAATGTTTATTATTATTTAATGTTTTATGTGTCATTCTTAATTGTCACTGTATATCATGTTGACATTTGCGAGCGGAGCACCAAAGCAAATTCCTTGTATGTGAACATACTTGGCCAATAAACTTATTCATTCACAAACGTATTCATTCATTAAAAATTAATAATTCCTTTCCCAGAACCAAAACAAATATTTTCTTGGTGAAATACTTGCGTCTTCAATGTTCCTGAGGTCATTAATTCAGTAACTAATACAATACATTTTTTCCCCTTCAGAGGACTTTCCCAAGAGTCATAAAATCGAACAATATTAGGGTGCTGCAATCCTTTCAGCATTTCTGCTTCTTCGCGAAACCGCTGGCGCTCTGCCTTTGTAAGTTTTCTGTCCTGTCATGAAAGAAACATAAAACGAGTTAAATATACAAAGTGAGGAATTATTGATTTAACATAACTCACCATGTAATCACTTTCAAGAAATTAAATTATGTGCAGTATGTATATCATTTCTGATAAACCTACAGATTTTGACTACATGATTACAAGTCTCAAATTTAATCAGGGGATCAGTCTGAAGAAGGTTCGACCCGAAACGTTGCCTATTTCCTTTGCTCCATTGATGCTGCCTCAATCCAGCATTTTTGTCTATCCCATTCATCCTGTACTGATCCCCCCCTCATTCATCCTGTACTGATTTCCCCCCCCCCCCACCAACCCTGCACTGATTTCCCCCCCCCATCCTGACACATCCCCCACGTCCATCCCGTACTGATCCCCCAATTCAACCGCAGACATCACCCGAGCTCTCCCCTCACAATTTGACCTATTCCAACCCACACCCACTAATTCCCCAGCCTCAATCCATGCATTCTGCACCCATTGCCTTCTGAAACCCCACCCCCCATGTTTTAATTCCGAATGTTATGATTTGTGAACACATGAGATATTGGAACGAGTGGTGAATTGTAACTGTCACCGTTGGCACGTTATGACAGAATTAATTTAGCGGCAAATTTTCTCTCTCTCGCTCTCTTTTTTTTTTAATGTTTCAAAAACTATTTGACACAATCATATAATACAACACATCAAACCATAATCAAAAATGGCACTATATAAAACCATTATAGTACAACAATACACTGAAGCCCACGCGGTGAGCAGCGCCCACGCTTCCCTGATCCCTGACCAGTCTGAACAAGGGTCTCGACCCAAAACTTCGCCTATCTCCTTCGATGCTGCTGCACCCGCTGAGTTTCTCCAGCCTTTTTTCACCCTCGATTCTCCAGAATCTGCAGTTCCTTCTTTGACACATTCACAACTATACGTTGGATTTATCCAGATTTTACTTTTACAGTCGGTCATATACATCACAAATTTGGTCAGGAGATATTTCAGTTAAAATTTTAGCATCAATTCTGAAGTGAGAATGATGGAAACAGCATTTATCAAACATTTTTTGTCAATGGCATATTTTGTGAAATTTATTGAGCTAGAAAGATACAACTGAGTTTGGGCAAAATATTACCTTGCAACATTCTTTATGTCTGATAGATATTGTGAAATGGAACTCAGAAATGATGGGAGGATTACACAAAACTACAATTCAAAGGTAATGAATATACTGAGTATTCTTATTTCCATCATGAACATACAATAGTGATATAGGACACCAGGTCCTACTACGGTAAACTCACGAGCTACTACGGTAGAACTAGGAGTAAAAAAGTATCCAATTTTTCCATCCCGAATATATTTTACTTGTGGACATTTTTCAACATGTTGAAAAATCTTCACAAGTTACCACATTTCCCCCGAGTACCTGCCGTTAGCGCTAAGAGACGCCCTAAGTTCCGACGTACCTGCTACATTCATTCTACTAGCTTACCACGAGTTCAATTTTTTAAAACTCGGGAGAGCTCTTGGGTGAACTCGCACAGTGGGACAGGGCTTTACAAACATAAAAAATAGGTGCAGGAGTAGGCCAATCAGCCCTTCGAGCCTACACCGCCATTCAATATGATCATGGCTGATCATCCAACAGTATCCTGTACCTGCCTTCTCTCCATACTCCTTGATCCCTTTAGCCACAAGGGCCACATCTAACTCCCTCTTAAATATAGCCAATGAACTGGCCTCAACTACTTTCTGTGGCAGAGAATTCCACAGATTCACTACTCTGTGTGAATTTTTTTTTTCTCATCTCAGTCCTAAAAGACTTCCCTCTTATCTTTAAACTGTGACCCCTTGTTCTGGACTTCCCCAACATCGGGAACAATCTTCCTGCATTTAGCCTGTCCAACCCCTTAAGAATTTGGTAAGTTTCTATAAGATCCCCCCTCAATCTTCTAAATTCTAACGAGTACATGCCGAGTCTATCCAGTCTTTCTTCATATGAAAGTCCTGGCATCCCAGGAATCAGTCTGGTGAACCTTCTCTGTACTCCCTCTATGGCAAGAATGTCTTTCCTCAGATTAGACCAAAAGTGTATGCAATACTCCAGGTGTAGTCTCACCAAGGCTCCCCTTTACTGCTTACATCAATCTTCTTTAATCCAAGTACCCCACCATCTCCAGTTCAATCTTGCAGTTAAAATTCCTCATTCTCGGAATCAAAACGAATGCTTTCTCGAGCCTCTTTATGATTATCATATCCTTAAGTGTGGTGGACTGAACTCTATCCAATACTTCAGGTCTGACCCAACCAATATTTTGTACGTTAAACATTACTTTCCTGCCTGTTAAAAAAAAATTCTAGTATCTCAAATACATTTTCAACACTGTCATATTATAGGTGTCGATCCCTTGTCCAGCCTTGACCCTTTCAAAACCAAACATTCACACTGCAAAACCATTCCTTATCCTTTCTACCAAAGTCCATCACTTCATACCTTCACCATTGAATTTCATCTGCCCATTGCAACAGCCTATCTATATTTTCTTGCAGTCTATAAATATGCTCCATCACATACTACTCTGCAAAGTTGTGTCACCTTCAGATTTGAAATTTCATCCAGTTGGTAATAAAACAAAGCAGCGATTCCAACTATGCTCCTGGCAAACAAGAGGTCCTAATATTTACGTCTGAAGAAAAAAAGGTATTTCCCACCTCAGCTACTTACCTTTAGCAATGAATGCTGCTACTGGCTGTTTCTCACAGGGTTTAATGACGTTAACGAGATACTGCACGGTATCCTTTACCAAATAACCTCTGAACCATGTCACTAATGTGTACCCTGGCAGATCCATTGTTTCTGCTTGCTCCTGTCCCACTGAATTAATTTCCGCATAGCTCGACTCCATCCTATCACCCCGGTCCAATCCCTCCCTACCTATGTCCAAGAAACCTCACACACCCTTTATCTCTTCAATTACTTTCGTTTTCCATGACCCAACCTTTTCTATGGATATTCAGTCACCTTACACCTCCAACCCCACCAGGAAGGTCTTAAAGCCCTTCTTCCTCAACCGCAGAACCAGCCAGTTTCCCACTATCAACACTCCTCCGCCGAGCAGAGCTGATCCTTACCCTTAACAATTTCTCCTTCATCTCCTCCCACTTCCTCCAAATCCAAGGCATAGCTATGGGCATTCGGGCCTGCCTCTTTGTAGGGCAAGTTGAACAATCACTGTTGTAGGCATTCACTGGTCCTATCCCCGAATTCTACCTCCGCTACATTGACGACTGCATCGGTGCTACCTCCTGCACACATGCAGAACTCACTGACTTTATTAACTTTACCTCTAATATTAATCCTGCACGCAGATTCACTTGGCCCATCTCTGACATCTCCCTAACTTTTCTTGATCACCATCTCCATCACAGGAGACAGACTAATCAACTGATATCTATTATAAACTCTGACTCCCACAGTCTAAGTATCTAGACGACACATCTTCCCACCCTGCTTCCTGTAAAGACTCTATCCCCTACTCCCAATTCCTCCGTCTATGCCGCATCTGCGCCTCAGATGATGTGTAACTAGACATCCAAGATATCCTCATTCTTTACAGAACGGGGGTTCCTCTCTTCCATCATACATGAGGCCCTCACTAGGATCTCCTCGATATCCCACAGCTTATTACCTATTAATATTACTCCCCCTCCTCTCCAAGTCGTAACAGGGACAGAGTCCCTCTAGTCCACACCTTCCACCTCATCCACGGTATCTGGTTCCTGGTGTGGACTCCTATATATTAGCGAGACAAAACGCAGGCTCGGCGATCGTTTCGCTGAACACCTCCGCTCAGTCCGACCAAGCCTACCTGACCTCCTGGTTTCTAAATACTTTAACTCTCCTCCCATTCCCACACTGACCTTTCTGTCTTGGGCCTCCTCCATTGTCAGAGTGAGGTCCAGCACAAATTGGAGGAACAACACCTCATATTTTGCGTGGACAGCTTAACACCTCAACGGTATGAACATTGACTTCTCTAACTTCAAGTAACTCTTGCTTCTCCTCTCTCTCTCCATCTATCCATCCCCCTTCCCAGTTCTCCGACCAGTCTTACTGTTTCAGACTACATTTTATAGCTGTTTTCTTTGTTGTTACTTTCTCCCAGCTCACAATGATGTATTCTACATTTTACAGAAAGAGGTTCTTCAGACCAACTGTCCCCAAATCAACCATAGTGATCGTCAAGGAGCATAAATGATATGCAGGTCAGCACTGTACACATTTCTGGTCACATTACACGAAAGTTATGACTGATCATGGGAAAGTGTAGAGCAGAGTCTAAGAAAATATTTCCAAGACTGAAGAATAGTGGCTTGAAAAATGGATGCAGTGACATTGTTTTTTAATAGGAAGCTGAGGGAACACTTTACACAAGTGGATACATTTATGAGATGCCCAACTGAAATAAAAACGAAGTGGGATCAACAACCAGGGAGGAATGAATTTTAAATAATTGATAGAACTAGAGTGGAGAATTTTTTTTCTAAACCTAGGGGAAGTTAGCCATCTGGAATTCACTGACTGAAAGTGTGATAGAGGCAGAAGCTCATAATATGCAATAGAAGTCCTTATGTATGTGCCCTTCAAGGGTCCAAGAAGAAGGTGGTTTGAGTAGATTAGGTAATGATCAGATACGAAAGATTGAAAGTCGAGAGGTAGAGATTCATAGTTCATAAGTCATAGCAGCAGAATTAGGTGATTCGGCCCATCGGCTCCATCATTCAATCATGGCTGATCTTTCTTTCCCTCGCAACCCAATTCTTCTCATTCTCCTGTCTTCTCCCAATCGGCGATAATTCTTTACAGCACTGAACCACATGCTTGAAGAATTATAACATAGTGGATGAGATGGAATTAAAGTATTTTATGTTGTTTCGAAACTTTTTGTTTATTAGTTTGGTTACTATTAACTTAAGATGAAAATGTGTCTTACAAATGTTTATTACTAGCTGGAGTACATGTTCATAAGTGATAGGAGCAGAATTAGTCCATTCAGTCCAACAAGTCTACTCCACCATTCAATCATGGCTGATCTACCTTCCCCTCTTAATCCTATTCTCCTGTCTTCTCCCCATAACCCCCGACACCCATACTAATCAAGAATCTACCCATCTCTGCTTCAAAAATATCAATTGACGGCCTCCACTGCGTTCTGTGGCAATGAATTCCACCACCAGGTGACAAATTAAATTCATCCTCATCTTCCTAAAGATGAGCCTCTACTTCCTGAGAAGATTACGGAGAATCGGTTTGTCAAGGAGGTCTCTCTCTAACTTCTACAGGTGCACAGTAGAGAGCTTGCTGACCGGTTGCATCGTGGCTTGGTCCGGCAACTTGAGCGCCTTGGAGAGGAAAAGACTACAAAAAGTAGTAAGCACTGCCCAGTCCATCATCGGCTCTGACTTCCTTCCATCAAGGGGATTTACCGCAGTCGCTGCCACAAAAAGGCTGGCAGTATCATCAAAGACCCACACCATCCTGGCCACACACTCATATCCCTGCTACCTTCAGGTAGAAGGTACAGGAGCCTGATGACTGCAATGACCAGGTTCAGGAATAGCTACTTCCCCACAGCCATCAGGCTATTAAACCTGGCTCGGACAAAGCTCTGAACATTAATAACCCATTATCTGTTATTTGCACTTCATCAGTTTATTTATTAATGTGTGTATATATTTATATAATGGTATATGGACACATTGATCTGTTTTTTGTAGTTAATGCCTACTATGTTCTGTTGTGCTGAAGCAAAGCACGAATTTCATTGTCCTATCAGGGACACACGACAATAAACTCACTTGAACTTGAACTAAAGGAATGTCCATTTATTCTGAGACTATGACCTCTGTTCCTAGACTCTCCCACCAGTGGAAACATCCTCTCCCCATTCACTCTATCCAGGGAGCTCCAAGAAACCAAACAAACTCCATTAGTAAAGATCGTGGGACTAAGTAGTGACAGCATAAATATATAAATCTAGCCAAGTAGAGGCTAGTGCTTATAGAAGATCCGTGTACTTGTTTGCAAATATATTTGGATCCTGTTGGCCTGGAGAATGTCATGGTGCATCTTTATGACAATATAACAGTGACAGGAACAGTGTCGGCAGCAAAAGCTTGAAAACATACTTGAAAGTAATGGGCCTGTGACACATGGGCGATTTTTTCGAAGATTGTCATTATCGTAGCAGGTCGCCGAAAAACCGCCGACTGGATCCCCCTACGACAATGTCTATGACAATGTCTACAACAACCTACCTGCTAATCAACATCAAGCTACGGCAAGCAACCGACAACCGCCGACCCATTAGAACGTCTGCCTACGACCACACCTATGTCCACGTGCGACAAGCTAAGACAATTCAGTCGCCGGTACCCGTCGCCATTTGACGTAGGCAGTCGTCAATGGAATTCATCGGTCAGCACCGGCGACAACATACGTCATCCTGGCGACAACCTATGTCAGCATCTGTGTCAGGAGAAGTCAAGCTATGTTCATTGGTGTGAAGCCAACTGTCGCCAAAAGGTTTTGAACATTTCAAAATCCAGCAGCGACCAGAAAAAAACTATGATTCTTTGGGTGGCTGAGGAGACTACTCATGGCCATGCAGGCGCCACCCTGGCGATCATGTAGCGACAGCCTAGTCGCCAAAAAAAAAGTGGGACGGGGCATTACATATTCTGCTTTGCATATAAACTACTACCTATTATTTTCATGTATTATTGCACGCCATCTCCTAATGCATTTGAAAAGAAAATAATAAATTGGTCATAACAATAGGAACGCAAGTACTTTTCTTCAGGATTGGTGAAATGCAATGAGGTGTTTCACTTGGCAAATTTTAGTAGATTTATAGCTCCATAACTGATTTTTGGTAGTGCTGTCTAAAAACTCTTTATATACTGGAAATAATAAAAAGGCCTAAGAAAGAGCAAGCAAGAGATAGACTGATCAATCAATCAAGTGTATTCATCACATACACAATAAAGTGCAGTGAAATGATCTTGCCAGCAGTGGTACAATCAAAAAGAACACATAATAAAAATGTAACAGAAACATCCACCACAGCATTCTTCACTGTGGTACAGTCAGCCCTCCTCCATTGTTGCCCTGTGGTCGGGGCCATAAACCTCCGCAGTCGCCACTGTGGGTGGCCAGATGTACAGGCCCTCGTCTGAAAGGTAAGTACCGAATCGGTGCTTATCTACCGGAGACCGCGGCTTCAGGATGTTGTAGGCCGCAGGCCGGCGGTCAGAGCTCTTCTCCTCCAGGGATTCCCAACGAGGGATCCCAGACTCCGGACGCCGCGCCCGCGGCTAGAAGCTCCGCAGACCGCGGCTTCAGCCTGTAACAGTCCGCGGGCCAGCGATCGGAACACTACCTTCTGGCAACCCCGGCATGGGTTCGCCCCGCTCCGCGATGATAAAAGTCCACGCTGCGCCCGCTGCTGAAGCTCCGGGACAGACTCCAGGAAAGGTCGCACCAATCCACGGTGTTAGGCCACGACGAAGGAGACATGGAAAAAGTCGCCTCTCCATGGAGGAGACCGAAAGCGGTTCCCCCCCTTACCACCCCCCACACAAGACACACCAAGAGACATCAAGTTATCACTAGATCATCACACTCGCCAAGTTTAGATGTTATTATTAAGTAATAAATGGGACAACGTGGTTGCCGCAAATGTTTGAAACAAGTGCCTTGGCAATGTATAACCAAGCTTGAGAACCATCTAGTTTGTACAACAAGTTTATTAATATAACCATATAATGCAATCCATATAACGAAGATGATACCATGACAGTCTAAGAGTACGTTACATGTGATCTTGAGAGAGATGTGTTGGATACGGCATGGTGACAAATCATCTGATAGCAAGGCATAAAGTCTTGTTTAATGAGCCTGTGGGGAATCTGGAAGAGTGATTTCACCCAATTCCATTCAAATATCTGAAAATTATAAACTGGGGATAATGTGCCAGAGGCAGGGCAAAACAATTGAGTATTTTTCTGCATTAAAGAACTTAATCTTGCATTATAATTTTCACGGCTTTTTTAATTGTCATAAGCGAAGGATAATCATGACTATGAGAAAGTATGGAAAGCACCCCATTCAAATTGTCATTTAAAATTACTCTGTTGTTAAAAATGGCATCCAAGAATTGGTTAGAGAATTTAATCTCCACAAGCAATTAGTTGAAATTTAGTTAAACAGCGGTACGAAAGTCCAAGGCCACAAAAGCCAAAGTGAATTTAAGACCAGTTCAGTCCATCGCTATTGTTTCAATGGTCATCATTCAACAGTCTTGGAGACATATGATGGAATCTTGAGCAAAACAAAGTGCTCAGCGGGTCAGGCAGCATCTCTGGAGAAAATGGATAGGTAATATTTTGGGTCTAACGATGTGTCCCAACTTGAAACGTCACCCATCCATTTTCTCCATAGATGTTGCCTGGCCCACCGAGTTACCCCACACTTTGTGTTTATCTTTGGTATAAACCAGCATCTGCAGTCATTCTTATTACAAGTGCAGGAGGAACTCTGACTCAGGCAGCATATGTGAAGCAAATGGACCATCAATTTAGTTTTGTCAGGATTTTATTATTAGAATGTTGTTTTTCACCAATGAGAGCACTGGAATTGTATAGTAACAATGCCACTTGCAGTAATAATAATTATACAAACTGGCTGATTTTAAGGTGGTGATTAACTTGTGCAACCTGTTGGGTTGATCAAGCCATGGGTTGATCAAGCAATAAATGAAAACATCTATTCTAGTAAATCCTGCCATACAATAATAGAAAGCACTGAAAACCGATGCTGCGGTGTCTTTATTGATAATAGAGCAGTGGAATGCATCGTGCAAAACAATTGACAAGCAAGTTGATCTACCCATTAATGCAGCAAACTTGGAAGGACTGGCTGAGTGTTTGAACCAGATTTTAAAAATGTTTTAAGTCATCCAATGCGATGTAAAAAGTTAAGATAGTACACAGCATAGATCGAAACCGTGAGATAGTAAAAACTAAGCAGGAAGTGAGCCATGCCTGTAGTGAATACACATCTTCACACCAAATCAAGCTGCAGATGATCAATGTCTGTTGCCCATTTTGCAAAATGTATGCAGAATTTGTAGAATTGTAAGTTTTCATAAAATTGGACATCTTTCATACCTACTCACAAAATGAATATTCTGAAAAATAGTCAAGAGGAGCTATCTAAAGTGCTCAAACTAGTTTATCCTACCATCAGGTCTTTGCCCAAGATTTGTGCAGTAACAATGGGAAAAATCTTGAAAGGAACAGATCATTAATTGTATAACAAAATGATCTGTCACCAGTCACAAAATATGATTTTGGAGGAAGCGTTCAGATTACTATGCGAAGATGAAGCAGCTGTGCAAAACTAATTGGTATAATCTTGTCTGAAACTGGCTACTATTGAACGACAACCAGAGAAGGAAAAGTAGAGTGCAACACTACATATGTCAAGCTGCAAAGTACAGAATTACAAGATAGTGCAACATTAAGGGCCTGTCCCACTTGGGCGTCATTTGCACATCATTTACGCGACATCATTTACGACATCATTTGGCGTGCATGGAGCGCGCCATCTGCGTGATGTGCAAATGACGCCCAAGTGGGACAGGCCCTTTAGGTGATTCATTCCAGATCTTTGACCATTCTCACTTAATTACATAACTTGAAAAGGATAGTCAGCATGGCTTTGTGAAGAGGAGGTCTTGCTTGACAAATTTGCTGGAATTCTTCGAAGAAGTAAATAGCAGGACAGAGGAGTGTCAGTAGATGTTGCTTACTTACATTTTCGGAAAGTCTTTGATAAGGTGCCACACGCGAGGTTGCTAAGGAAGATGAGAGCCACGGTATCCAAGGGCAGATATTAGCATGGATAGCAGGTTGGCTGGCTGGCAGACGACAGAGTGGCAATGAAGGGGGCTTGACTAAATGCAGTCTTCAAACAAATAGCTGAAACTCCTTTGCAGTCAAGGTCATGGCCCACTGGACCTTTTTTGTCAATTTCCTGGTGCTAATCAATGATCAAACTAGACTGCTGAATGTATTATTGATGAGCTGAGATTTGTGTGCGCACATCATGTCTGACCCAAGCAACTAATTTTGGACTGTTTTCATTTACTAACTTTATGAAACAACAACATCAAACATACTTTCACATTATCAGGGTTCAAATGGAGTAGCTGACAAATAATGCTAGTGTGAAAATTGGAAAATTGAATCAATTTTTGGCTAACATTGATATAGGCTACAAGGCCTTTAGTGCCATTGAATTTTCGTCATTGTTCACTATAGTTTTTGTTGCAGTTAGCAGAAGCCACAAAGTAAATGGACAAGGAGAAGCCATTTGTGCTTACTCCTGCATTCAGTGAGATATTTTATTCCCATGCCGCACCCAGCAATATCCGTGTGTATTTTAATTCCTTTAATATCTAAATATCAATTTTAAAAATAATTTCAAAAATATCATTTTTTCTACACATGATCTCTAATGTGTGTAGGAAGGAACTTCAGATGCTGGTTTAAACCGAAAATAGACACAAAATATAGACACATTCTTTCTCTAATAGCTGCTAGAGTGCAAATTTGTGGTACTCATTCACTGAAGTAGACTTGTAGACTGGCAGAGTAGACTTCATAGGCCGAATGGCCTAATTCTGCTCCTATCACTCAAGAACACCAGATGTCAGAATTGTTTAAAGTATACTCATTCAAGTATAGTTGAGTGTCTGACATGGAGAGGAACTTGGGTATTTGGTGCCCAGGCAAATTCTGAAAATATTTAGGAAAATTAATAGAATGTTATTGCTTATTGGTGTAACCTGAACGCAAAATTAAGGATCTAGGCTTCAGTTACAAAGTCATATATACCATAACTATAAAGCAAGGAAACAGGCTCTTTGGCCCAACTCATCATGCGACAAGTTGCTTATCTTGGTGAGTCTCACTTACCAGCGTGTATTCTAAAATCATGGCAAACTTTTTTCTATCCCTGTACAAATCTATTTTAAAGTTGCATTTAACCCTAACCCACCTCTACCACTTCCGTTTCCATTTACACACCCCCTTGTGAAAAAGTTGCCACTCAATCCTTTAAATATTTTCCTTCTCATCTTATTCATATTGGTTGATTATTGTCACTTGTAGCATTTTTCTGATGGCTAAGATGTGATTACAGGCATGCGGCAGGCCTTCATCTTTCATAGTTGCATAAAATTAACTTGAGGGAGTTAAGAGTCAAACTTAATTGTCATAGGTACATAATTCTTCCTGGCATTAGCTTAATAAGCCTGTTATCAATACACACAAATAATCAAAGTAATTTGATGAATTAATAACCGTAATATGAACAGAAAATCAAAGTCCATGGTGCAACCAAAGACCCAGTCCATAGACTGGTGTAGCTGCTACATTGGCTGATGGCACAAAGATGGGGGAAATTGTGAGGTACTTGAGGCTAGTTAAGAAAAAAAGATAGTGCTGAGAAACTATAATTGTATCAGGTATAATGTGTAACGTGCAATTTTGGGAAGTTTTGTGCAATTTGATTTTAAAACAAACATATTCCCACCAAGAGACTTCTCATTCTCTTTAACTGAAGATAACTTACTGTTAGCTTACTTTAGAGATACAGCGTGGAAACAGGCACTTCAACTCACTGACTCTGCACTGACCAGCAATCACCCCGTACATGAATACAAGCCTATACACTAGGAACAAATTTTACAGAAGCCAATAAACCTACGCAACGTAACTGTACATAACATGGAGTGTAGGAGGAAACCGGGGCACCCAGAGAAAACTCGCTCCGGTTACTGGGAATCCGTACAACTCCACAGAGATAGCACCTGCGGTCAGGATCGAACCCGGGTCTCTAGTGCAAAAGGCAGCAACTCTACCGCTGCACCACTGTGTTGCCCTAGTTATTTGACTTTTACAAGATACCAAATGGGGAAAAAGAGATGATATCATGAAAATGAATCATTGTGATCATTATAGGCAACATTTAATTAAAAGATTTTCCTTAACCTTCATTGCAGCATGGCCAGCTAAATTGTATTTTTAAAATGTGTGCAACTCAATCACGTCATCAAATGGCAGTATGAAGATGTGCTTTACAGCTTTTCATTATGTTTTACTGTTAGAAGCCACCAACCAGTTGTATGCTGCAAACGTAACAACTTCACCACTTCCTCAGATAACCTGTTCAACGTACCCACTATCCTCTACGTGGAAAAAGTTGCTGCTCAGGCCCCCATTGTAGTTAGCAGCTGTGAATGGACATTTCAAGGGCATTTATGTGGCACTTATTGCCACGGAGTATACGACATGGGGCAACATCCTATGGTAATGGCTTGCGGCTTGAATAAGCAACATGCATTTTCAATCAGTATGAAGACATGCAAAGCTAAATCTGGTGGTTCATGTCAGAACAAAAATTCGTACATAGAGATAAAATGATAGAAAGGAAAATAAATCTCTAAAAAATCCTCAATAATAAATCCCAAAAGATTCAACATGCAGAAGACAATTTTAGTGCCAGAGTTGAATGATAGTAATTAAGAGTCATCACAACTTTAGTTTGGAGATACAGTATGGAAATATGGTCATCAGGCCCACCAAGTACACACCAACCATCAATCACCCGTTCACACTAGTTCTATATTAACCCACTTACAAACCCACATGTCTTTGGGATGTGGGAGAAAACCAGCGCACCTGGTTGAAACCCACATGGTCACAGAGAGAATGTCCAAACTTCACACATACAGCACTTGAGGTCAGGATTGAATCTGGTCTTTGGCACTGTGAGGCAGTGGCTCTACAAGCTATGCCACTGTGCCACCCAAAATTTCATTCATATTACAATGCAGAAATCCAATTTGTTCTAGCACATTTAGTTTGAAAATAATCACCATATTATAACACCTTTCATCTAATATTCATTCTTAAAGTGAAAATAGGAACATGCAAATCAGACAGTACATCCCAATTTCCACATTTTAACACTTTAAAAATATTAGAGGTTACTGTCTGATTTATCCATATCAATGAATGGTGCAGTTAATGAAGTTAATAGTTAATTAAGTCAACTATTAACGGATAGTTGATAAAGTTACTGTCTGACTTACTCCATATGAGTGGTGATTACTTCACTATTGTTCTTATTATAAAATCCAGGTAGTCAGTAAAAGTAAATAAAGATAATTTCAGTAAATCGGTGACGACGTTTTATTTAGAATTGCCGTATCAATAAGACTAACAGAAATCCTCTACCACTATAGCACATCTACCCTCTAATAATATAAACATGTGGTAACATAAGGACTGGCTTACAGAAGGAATGCAGCCGCCTAGCAAGTATTAAAAACTTGAATAAGTTACCACAAATTACAATGATTCAAATGCAGTTAAGGGTTATGTTGCCTAAAATTTACCATCAATACAAAGCTGTTCTCTTCACACCAAGTCACAGTTCTGATTAAACTTAAATTCAGAAACTGCAAGGATTATAAAAAAGATTACTGCCAATGTGAAGGAGAATCTACTTTGCATTCATAAAAGCAAACAAACTATTTAATGTTATCTCAAGTTCCAGTTTGTGAATCTTGCACATTATCCAGAACACCAGGTGCATTGTTACAACAATCATTCACACTGCATTAGTTTAATAAACTAGTGCCAGTACTAAGTGCTCACTTTCATTACTTTAATTGCATGAAAATGTAAAATATAAAGTAAATGTAACTTTCCATGCAAATTCCCCAGAGGCATGCATGCATGCATGTGTGTATATATATCAAGATGGCGGCGCCTCGCGGCAGCTGCCTCTGCAGTCCATCTGTTTTTTTTTCTTTGTCCTGTTAGGTGTATGTTTTGGTTTTAGTTTTATATTATTTTTAGCTGTGTATATGTGGGGAAACTTTTTAATCTTTTCCCTGTACGGGGACCCGACTTTTTCCTTGTCGAGTCTCTGTTGTCGTTTGGGCCCAACGTCGTGGAGCTGGCGGGCTCTAACCGGAAACGACCTGGTGCTCCAGGCGCAGAGCCTGCGGACTCACCATCACGGAGCTGGCTTACTTCGGAGCGCGAAGCTCTGTGGCGGCGCGCGGCTGCAACCCGACTTCGGAGCTTCCGGCTGCAGGCCCTGTGGACGGTAACATCGGGAGCTCGCAGGTCTCTGGTGGGAGACCGCTTTTCAAAGCTCCCGCAACAGCAAACTTCACCCGCACTAATTGAGGGGTTTAAATCGACCCGGAGCGGGGCCTTACATCGCCCGGCGCGGCTTAAACAGCCGCGGGACTTACCATCGCCCGCCAGGGGCTCTAACATCAAGAGCCTCGATCAGCTCGATGCAGCAGTTTGACTGCGGGAGAAGAATAAGAACAGAGCACAGGGAAGAGATAAGACTTTTGCCTTCCATCACAGTGAGGAGGTGTGTGGAGATTCACTGTGATGGATGTTTGTGTGGAATTGTGTGTTTTGTTTTGTTTTGTAATGACTACAGGAACATAATTTTGTTTGAACCTATGTTTAAATGACAATAAACAGCATTCTGATGTGTGTGCAAGTGTGCGAATACACACACATACACACACACATATATATTTAGTTGTAACCTTGTTAAGATAAAGATTTGATTTGAGATTTGTAATTTTGACTTTATGAACATTTGAAAATGTAACATATTATTGATAACTGCATCCATTGTTCACCTGCAATTCTCATACTAAACAAGAAAATTATTTTTAAACGGTAAAGGTAAACCAAAATTGAATTACGGAAAAAATATGGTTAAAAGATGCTTCATGCATTTTTCACTACTAATTCAAATTAACATAATATACTGCAAAGTTAAAACTAAAAGAAATACAGAATAGAGTTAAGGTATGCACTTGGAATATATCCAAAGACTGATTTTGTGAAGGCTTTGTAGGTGAAGTACATAGAAACTGAAATCAAGAGAGTATAGAGCATGAAATGGAATTTACAGCATAGAAATAAACTGTGCAAATTTAATGTTGGCATTTGTGAGCCCATATAGATCCATAAAATATGGCGTTTGAGTTGCCAAGTTGAATTTTGTGCAAAATATACAGCACCAATTGACTTTTACAAAAAGCTGTGTATTACTTAATACGCACAAGACGAGTGGATGTACAATACCTTCACAAATCCAGAACCTGACCAGAATTGTCTATATCGATACGCTTTGGCGCAACTGAGGCTCTATGAATGCACAAGCCATGCAAAATGAGAAGACACAGATGTATCTAATCTCCTGTGGTTTATAATAGGTGCAGGAGTAGGCCATTCGGCCCTTCGAGCCCGCACCACCCTTCAATGTGATCATGGCTGATCATCCCCAATCAGTACCCCATTCCTGCCTCCTCCCCATATCCCCCGACTCCGCTATTTTTAAGAGCCCTATCTAGCTCTTTCTTGAAAGCATCCAGAGAACCTGCCTCCACCGCCCTCGGAGGCAGAGAATTCCACAGACTCACCACTCTCTGTGAGAAAAAGTGTTTCCTCGTCTCCGTACTAAATGGCTTACTCCTTATTCTTAAACTGTGGCCCCTGGTTCTGGACTCCAACATCGGGAACATGTTTCCTGCTTCTAGCAAGTCCAAACCCTTAACAATCTTGTATGTTTCAATGAGATCCCCTCTCATCCTACTAAACTCCATAATATACACGTGTAACATTCACACCGTCCTAAAATAGGCTCCTTTCATCCCAAGAGCCTTTAGAAATACCAACATGCAGGAGTCATTTGTTTACCAGTTGCTTTTTATAGCAATGAGGATAGCGTGTTTAAATAAGTGAATGCATTGCGGAAAATTTAGGGTTTCTTTTCAATTCCCCAACCTCAAATGTACCTAATTTAGGGTTCAATAATGCAATGTTATAAAATATTTATATTATACAAAAATTGCATATAGCAAACAAAATCAGATGCTAAAAATTGAAGAATTAATACCTGTACCCATCATGAAGAACGTGGTGGCCCTGTGAAATACCAACATATTAACAATGGAAACTGCATAATTTTGTCCACATCCCCTTTACTCCATTGGAAGCCAAAAAAAAGGCAGCTTACCAATCGTCCAAACCATTCTACAGGAAAGTTTCCATAAGACCACAACACATAGGAACAGAATTAGGTCATTAAGCCCGCGAATCTACTCCGCCAGTAAATCATAGCTGATCTATGTTTCCCTCTCAACCTCTTTCTCCTGCCTTCACTCTTAACCTTTGATACCCTTACTAATCAAAAACCTACCAATCTCGTATTTAAAAATACTCAATAGCGGCCTCCACAGCCATCTGTGGCAATTAATTCACAGATTCACCACTCTCTAGCTAAAGAAATTCCTCCTCGTCTCCATTCTGAAGGTACATCTTTTTATTCTGTGGCTATGCCCTCTGGTCCTAGACACTCCCATTGCTGGAAACATCTTTTGCACATCCTCTGTATCTAGGCATTTCATTATTTGGTAGGTTTCAATGAAATGCACCCCTCATCCTTCTTAAATCCAGCAAGTACAGGCCCAGAGCCTTCAAATGCTCCTCATATGTTAACCCAATCATCCCAGGGATCATTCCCCTAAACCTCCTCTGGATCCTTTCCAAATCCAGCACATCCTTTCTGAGACATGGGGCCCAAAACTGCTCACAATATTCCAAATGTGGCCTCACTAGCACCTGGTAAACTCACTCAAAATGAATGCTAATATTTTGCATTTGCCTCCTTACCGCCGACTAAACTTGCAATTTAAGCTTTTGGGAATCCGGCACCAGCAGTCAAGTCCTTTTGGACCTTTAATTTCTAAATCTCCCCATTTAGAAAATAGTCTACTCCTTTATTCCTTACACTAAAGTGCATGACCGTACACTTTTCTATGCTGTTTTCCATTTGTCACTTCTTTGCCCACTCTTCATACTGACCAAGTGCTTTTGCAGCATGCTGCTTGTACAGCACAACCTGCTACTCCACCTATCTTTGTATCATCTACAAACCTGGCCAAAACCAGCAATTCCCTCAAGATTATTAAAATAACAGAAAAAGTAGCAGACCCAACACTGACCCCTTCAGAACACCACTAGTCACTGGCATGCCCCATTTATTCCCACTCTTTGCCTTCTGCCAGTCAGCCAATCTTCTATCCATGCAAGTACCTTACCATGGGCTCCTTTCCTGTTTAGCAATCTCATGTGTGGCACCATGTGCAATTTTAGCATGACTTTCAATGGAAAAGCACCTGCTTCCAAGGTCAAGTCTCCAGCGAGTTTAAAGGGTAAACATAGCAATTCTAGTATTAATAATTATATAATACTGTTTTATGATCAACTGGTTTCAGGAACACATACAGAATGAAAAATTAGGTTTCTCAAAAAGCTTGATGGATGAATACTCTCTCATGTTAAGATTAATCAAATCAATTACCCAACCAAGACAAAAAATATTTTCGGTATTCACCAAGGAGAAGGATATTGAACTCTGTGAGGTAAGGGAAAAAAGTAGAGTAGCTATGGAAACTATGAGATTCAAATAGGAGGAAGTACTGACACTTTTGAAAAATATAAAGGTGGATAAGTCTCCAGGTCCTGACAGGATATTCCCTAGGACATTGAGGGAAGTTAGTGTAGAAATAGCAGGAGCTATGACAGAAATATTTCAAATGTCATTAGAAACGGGAATAGTGCCGGAGGATTGGCGTACTGCGCATGTTGTTCCATTGTTTAAAAAGGGTTCAAAGAATAAACCTAGCAATTATAGACCTATTAGTTTGACGTCAGTGGTGGGCAAATTAATGGAAAGGATACTTAGAGATAATATATATAAAGCATCTGGATAAACAGGGTCTGATTAGGAACAGTCAACATGGATTTGTGCCTGGAAGGTCATGTTTGACAAACCTTCTTGAATTTTTTGAAGCGGTAACTAGGGAAATTGATGAGGGTAAAGCAGTGGATGTTGTCTATATGGATTTCAGTAAGGCCTTTGACAAGGTTCCCCATGGAAGGTTGGTTCAGAAGGTTCAATCTTTGGGTGTTAATGGCGGAGTAGCAAGATGGATTCAACAGTGGCTGAATGGGAGATGTCAGAGAGTAATGGTGGATGGCTGTTTGTCAGGTTGGAAGCCGGTGACCAGTGGGGTGCCTCAGGGATCTGTGTTGGGTCCATTGTTGTTTGTCATGTCCATCAATGATCTGGATGATGGGGTGGAAAATTGGATAAGTAAGTATGCAGATGATACTAAGATAGGTGGTATTGTGGATAATGAAGTAGATTCTCAAAGTCTACAGAGAGATTTGGGCCATTTGGAAAAGTGGGCTGAAAGATGGCAGATGGAGTTTAATGCTGATAAGTGTGAAGTGCTACATCTTGGCAGGACAAATCAAAATAGGACGTACATGGTAAATGGTAGGGAATTGAGGAATGCTGTGGAACAGAGGGATCTAGGAATAACTGTGCATAGTTCCCTGAAGGTGGAATCGCATGTAGATAGGGTGGTAAAGAAAGCCTTTGGTGTGCTGGCCTTTATAAATCAGAGCATTGAATATAGGAGTAGGGAAGTAATGTTATAATTGTACAAGGCATTGGTAAGACCAATTCTGGAGTATGGTGTACAATTTTGGTCGCCTAGTTATAGGAAGGATGTCAACAAAATAGAGAGAGTACAGAGGAGATTTACTAGAATGTTGCCAGGGTTCCAGCAACTATGTTACAGAGAAAGGTTGAACAAGTTAGGTCTTTATTCTTTGGAGCGCAGAAGGTTAAGGGGGGACTTGATTGAGGTCTTTAAAATGATGAAAGGGATAGACAGAGTTGACGTGGATAAGCTTTTCCCATTGAGGGTAGGGAAGATTCAAACAAGATGGCATGACATGAGAATTAAGGGACAGAAGTTTAGGGGTAACGTGAGGGGGAACTTCTTTACTCAGAGGGTGGTGGCTGTGTGGAATGAGCTTCCAGCAGAGGAAAAAATATTTAAAAGTAAAGTGGATAGGTATATGGATGTGAAGGGAATGGAGGGGTATAGTCTGAGTGCAGGTAGATGGGACTAGGGGAAAACAAATGGTCGGCACGGACTGGAAGGGCCGAGAGGGCCTGTCTCCGTGCTGTAATTGTTATATGGTTATTATATGGTTATAGTTTGGTGCTGATATAAAGACATGGCATTAACAAGCTCAAAAATATCACTTTACTGCTCATGCTTACCAGTTTAATTACTAATGCAAGTAATGCAACATTGCAATCCTAGAGGCAAAATTTCAAAATTAAATAAAGACCTTGAAATATGCTGTTTACATCCATCTTTGTTGATCTTTAGCCACAAGAGGTCTCTTGATGATTCGAGTTAATGCAAGTCACAACTATATTGCCAAACCTACATAACTGAAATATTCTAATTAACAGTTACATTGTGTTGATAACTGCACAGCATCAAAACAAAGGTCAGCAAATAACAAGTAGAATGGATAAGGGAGAGCCAGTGGATGTGGTGTATCTGGACTTTCAAAAAGCCTATGACAAGGACCCACACAAGAGATTAGTGTGCAAAGAGTAGGAATCAACGGGTCCTTTTCAGAATGGCAGGCAGTGACTAGTGGAGTGCCACAAGGCTCGGTGCTGGGACCCTAGTTATTTACAATATATATTAACGATTTAGAGGAGGGAATTAAATGTAAATTCTCCAAGTTTGCAGATGACACAAAGTTGGGTGGCAGTGTGAGCTGTGGGGAGGATGCTGTGAGGCTGCAGGGTGACTTGGATAGGTTGGGTGAGTGGGCAGATACATGGCAGATGCAGTATACTGGGGATAAATGTGAGGTTATCCACTTTGGTGGCAAGAACAGGAGGGCATCTTAATGGTGTCAGATTAGGAAAAGGGGAGGTGCAACGAGACCTGGGTGTCCTTGTACATCAGTCACTGAAAGTAAGCATGAAGGTACAGCAGGCAGTGAAGAAAGCTAATGGCATATTGGCCTTCATTGCGAGAGGATTTGAATTTAGGAGCAGGGAGGTTCGACCACAGTTGTTCAGGGCTCTTGTGAGACTGCACCTGGAGTATTGTGCGCAATTTTGGTCTCCTAATTTGTGGAAGGACATTATTGCTGTTGAGGGAGTGCAGCGTAGGTTCACCAGGTTACGATGAAAGAATGCGTCAACTGGGCTTGTATTCACAGGAATTTAGAACAAAGAGAGGAGATCTTATAGAAACATAACATTCTTAAAGGATTGGACAGGCTAGATGCAGGAAAAATGTTCCCCATGTTGGGGGAGTCCAGAACCAGGAGGCACAGTTTAAGAATAAGGGGTAGGCCATTTAGGACTGAGATGAGGAAAAACTCTTTCACCCAGAGAGTTGTGAATCTGTGGAATTCTCTGCCACAGAAGACAGTGGAGACGGCTAAAGGAATCAAGGGATATAGTGGGGGGGGGGGGGGGGGGGGGGGGGAAGCAAGATCAGGGTACTAATGTTAGATGATCATCCATTATCATATTGAATAGGCTCAAAGGGCCAAATGGCCTACTTCTGCACCTATTTTTCTATGTTTTCTAATAACAATTACAAGTTCCTCAAATTGGTAAATATTAGTTTTCTCAAATTTCATTGCTAAAATATACTACCGATTATGGTTAGTCATCCACAATAATGCATCTAGCAGTCATTAGATCATAAGTGTTAAAAGAATTATGCCATTCAGCTCATCAAGTCTGCACCGCCATTCAATCATGGTTGATCTATCTCTCCCTACTAACCCAATTCTTCTGCCTTCTCCCCATAACCTCCGACACCTGTATTGAGCAAGAATCTATCTCTGCGTTAAAAATATCCACGGACTTGGCCTCCACAGCCTTCTGTGGCAAGTCTGAAATATGATCCAAAAACATAATCTCCACAACTTCCCTCCAAGGATGATGCCTGACCAACGAGCTTCTCCAGTACCATTAATGTATAATGCATAACATTAGCTCAAGATACACAAATTGTCGTAATTCAATTACTCCCCCGATTGTGTGTCCTGCATTAAAATAGCTATGCCTACATTTAACAATGCAAGAAAGGAGTTGGGACAAATGTTAAATCACATGCTGCAAAATATTCTCAAAAATTATGGAACCGTAAAAAAAGGCGAGGGAAACTATGCAACTTGGACAGCAATCAATCAGCTAAGGATTGTGGTGGTTGTATTGCTACCTGACAGGCACGTGCCGTGAGTAATTACTCAGGGCAGGCACTCAGTCCGCTAAAAAAAATTAAACCGCGCATGCACAGATTGTTCGCTCCCGTTAAATAAACAAATAAAACTGTGACATTTCAATTTCCCAAGGTTTCCTAGTCCTAGACCAATTGGGGGAACAGTTCCTTTCACAGCGTGTGGAGAGCCTGTGTCAGGGGTAAAGTTGTGGGGAGGGCACGAGTGTTGAAAAGGAGGGTGTCGGGGATAATGCCAGAAACTTACTCACTCACCGCTGCCACAGCTCTCCGGGCACAAAGCCCCCGCACTGTAGCTGGGGATAGAAGCAGCTCGGGTAGCTACGAGCGGCCGCCGGTACCCGACAGCAGAACTGGCCGCCACTTCAGCGCCTTCTGCCGGCCCGCTCACCTTTGGCAGTGCTCCCCTTCGGAACACCTGTCACGTGCCGTTCGCCGACTTCGATCATGTCAGCGGCTTCCTGCAAATCCTTAAATTCCCACAGCCGAGTAACGTCAATCGCGCTGTCAGAATTTAAGGACATGAGTGAGGCCAGCGAGCGGCAGGAGAGTGGTTTGTAGACGGAGAGCTGCCAGAGGTGAGCGGGGACCGGCAGAAGGAGCTAAGGTGGCGGCTGGTTCTGCTGTCCGGCCCAACGGCCGCTCAGCCACCCGAGCTACTTCTCTCTCTCTCCCCCCCCCCCCCCCCGCCTCAATGCGGTGGCACTCCACGCCTCCGTGCAAGGATCGTCGCGAGTGGCATTATCCCAATCCCCTCATTCATAACATTCGCGCCCTCCCCGCAACCTTACCCCGGGCCAGACTCCCCAAACACTGTGAAAGGAGCTCACCTTCCCCCCCCCCCCCCCCCCCCTCCCCCCCGGAAATACAGTATTTAAAAACATAAACACAAAATGTACTTACCACATTATTGGTACACAAGCTCCATTCTTCTCTCGTTGTTACCTAACATACACTTAAAATATTGACAAACCATATTTGAAATCTCCGCCAAGAAACTTGCTCTGCGCATGCGCAGTAGACAAATGCGCATGCGCAGTACTGCAAAGGCAGAATTTCTGCTGCCTTCAGCCCCGCTTGTCATTGACGGCTCCAGACAGCGCTGACGGCACGTGGGTTGCACAGAGCTTCCCGTGTGACAAGCGCTGCGGATGAAAGGCATGGAGAATTATGCCTACCTAAGAGATCGATCTCTTACATAGGCATAATTCTCCCATGCCTTTACTATTTATATTTAGTTATTACCATGTTATAATTTTAGTCAGGGTAGGCAGTGCTTACCTTGCCTACCCTGACGGCACGTGCCTGCTACCTGATCCTTCAGAGAATTAAACAAATAGGAGGACTGCAACCAATGAGCTTTGAACCACTGATTGGTTATGGCATTGGTGAGGAGGCAGGGAACTCTCTAATTTGATTTGAAATCAAGTACACTCTACAAATCACTATCTTTTCTTGAGGGAATGGAACCAGTTTTGGATCTCTGAGGAATTTCTTTTCCAAAACATTAGCCATCCAGAGTCCAGAATGGCCAACTAGAATTATTCATATGCAGCATTTAAAAGAGCTGGATGTGTATCTTAAAAGCAAGACTAACTGCACTGGCCTGGCATAGCACCAGTATGCACTCCACAGACCAAATAGTTTTTCACATTATGCCATTCAACAATGCTTACAGAAGATCAACCCTATTTACTCATAGGGCTCTCCCACCCATTTAACATTCTGCTGCAAGTACCATTAATAATTAACACCTCACAATAAATGGGAGAAAGTGCATTATTTGGTTACAAGATATGATTTTTATTATATGTGTTCTTTTATAATACTGGAGAGTTTTTGACGAACAAGATTAGTATTCACTTAACACCAATACACTGTTCTTAACAAAGATCTACCCATCATGTGAAACCTTATAAATAACAGATATAAATTAGATAACCAAAACCAAAAGTCAAAAACGTTTTTCATTACAGACAAATTTTCATCGTTTTCATCTAAGGAGCCTGTTGGACACCAAAAGTGTGACATTACAAACTTCCACATTTAGTCATGAATATTTAATTCACAAATAAACTTCATAATGGCCCCTCATACATATACGTTTTGATAATGATCTAGGGAAATATCCTCAATACCAGGAAAAAAATACAGTAACATAAAGGTAATACGTTACAGTAAAGATCCCGTAATGGTCATTGTGCTTGGTGCCCATTGTCACATCGACCGATATCGGGGTCGGTACCTCCGCAAGTTAAACCACGGAGGCTTCAAACCTCTAATGCTTTTCAACCACCCAATGAGGTATCCTATGCTAGTAGCGATTTTTCGGTGAAGTATCATTTTTTTCTTATTTTCCAAAGTAATATCTAAAACATCAAGGTGTCAAAAACGCAACAACCATTTACGATATATTTTCCGACTTTTTAAAAATCAATTTTTTTAAAAAAACTTTTTTTGGACATAAATCAAAACTATAAGAAACTGTTCCAATCTTTAATTTGGCAACACACCGTCTCTTGTTTACCTGTCGTATGGACCAAGTCGCTAACTTTCGGGAAGCTCCACAACGACCATTTTGGAGACATTTTACTTACAAAATAATCAGCCCAAATCAAACTAACTGACGAATCATCGGCCATCGATAGGTCAAATCCACACGGTAATGTACCGTTTAGATCACATTGGTGAAAATGTTTGGTTCTTGCTAATAATGTAACGTTTGTTTTCTGGGACACCAAACATTTTAGTGTCCACCGCAACATACGTTTGTGTGTATGATGTGTAACGTGCGTTGCGGTTTCCACTCAGATGGATGCAGTATTCTACTACATGATCAGGTGAATTAAGTGGAAACGGTGTTTGCAATTTTATTGTTCCATGTGGTATTCATTAACATAGAAAGGAATAAGATATACGTGCACTTATTGTGCCAACTACGTGACAACCATTACACAAAATGTATTTGTGTATTCGGATGCCATTTGCAGAAACTTTCCATCAATATGCTATCTTTTCTTATATTTGTTGTTGAAACTATATAGATATAGATACTATATAGATAATAGACTATATGATACTCAATAAAGTGCTTGTCAATATTTTTGAAGACATTTAAAAAGACCCCATTTGTCAGATTCTTGTGTGCAGTATTGTAAAGACACATATTATGATATATTTGTGTATTATTTCATTTACAAGCCTGTTAAGCTGCAGCAAGTAAGAATATCATCAGTCTGCTGTTGGTATATATGACAATTAACATTCGACTTGACTTGAAAGTGTTTGATTAGCTATATCCAAAGTGTATGGGCAGGTGCCTAATGATGCAATGCCCCATTAAAAATCATAACTAACCTTACTGCTTAAAGTTTGCAGAAGACCATAGATACTACAGAAAAACATATCCATTACTTCTGTATAATTTGTTAGGATACACATTGTCATTATTGCCACAACTATTACGCTATGCAACAATGGATGACATATATACCTTTGTTAAAGTAACAATGCATAAGAGTCAAGTCATGAGTGTTTAATTGTCATATGTACCAAAACAATGACAAACTTACTTGCAGTAGCACAATAGTTTTGTATGCGCACTACTGTAGACCTGTAGAAGTTCAAGAGAGTATTCAAATCTAATCTCCTAAGTCGTCTAAAGAAGTAGAAGCCTTGATGAGATTTCTTTATGATTGCCCTTGGGATGGTGAAATTGTGACTCTGGAGAGCTGCAAGTTACGTCCTTGTGTGGTGATGAGATTTATTAAATATCTTTTCAATAATTGAATTTGCCCTCATATCTGGGCAGCAGAACTGCTCCTTTACAGCACCAGAGACACAAGGTCGATCATGACTATGGGTGCTTGTCTGCACGGAGTGCATACATACACCCTGTGACCACATTGGTTTCCTCCCACTCCACTCCTACGTTTGTAGGTTAATTGGCATCGGTAAAATTTAATTGTCCCAAGTGTGTTTTGTGTAGGATGGTGTTGGTGTGATCGCTGGTCGCCCAGACTTGGTGGGCCGAAGAGCCTGTTTTCACGGTGTATCTCTCAAGTCTAAAGAAACTACTACTCTCAGCTCTAAAATAAAATGTTGAAAATTGGCCCGTTTCAGGAAATACGAAAATACTGTAAATCAACTGTGAATCAAAAAGTGAAAATGTCTTCATTCACCTCAAATATTTTGGTGACTTGCACCTATCTAGTGAAACTTCAACATCACATTATACAACAACATACAGGAATTGGAGTATATGTAATGCTGGATAATAATCTGGACTGCATCATGATCACGCGTGTTCTAGAAAACAGATCTAATTATGCTTTCAGAACCTGACCAACAGCGTGCAAAGAAATGGTAGCACCCTCAAGCTTTTATTGATTTCTCTCTGTAAATAATGTTTAACATTTATAATTTTAATCACATCAATATTCTAAGTAAGGAAGCTAAATAGGATAGTTTAAAAAAACATTTCCCGCTATAAATGCACCCGAACACTCTATTGCGCATTCCGCTTTTCCATTTAACGCGATGAAATCAAGTGAAAACCTCAGCGTTCAAACCCAGATTATGTTCAAAAGTTACCGTTAATTCGTTCACTGGAGTAATTTTAAATTATGATTTATTCAATTTATAACCAGATTCTTTCGAGCAAAGCACTGAATGTTATTCGGTGCAATTTAACTTGCGTAACGAGGCGATAAAAAGTCTAGGCACTACCGCCAGCCTTCAGATTATTACAATCACAACTCAGCATCCCGGGAGAACAATATCATTAACGCGAAGTCAGGGGGCGACCATTGCTCTGGTTTAGACCTCAGTTTTTGACAACTCCATTCAGAGAGAAAAAATAAAGAGTTATTACTAATTATACCTTATGACGCAAATGTGTCCAATCGCAATCGTACACGACCGGCAACGACGAGCATCCACCCACCCACCCACCTGCCGAGGCACCAAACCACAACTGTGCCAGTTATACAAGAAGTTACTAGAATGTTTAACCCATCTGGTATCTGCTCACGTTGTCAATTATTGTACACTCGGATTTGATTACACAGCAGATTGGGATGTTAGTGCAGCTAAAGCGATGTTACACATGAATCATCGATTGGATGTGGGTTCAGCATCTTACCTGCAGCTCGCACCAGGCCACCTCCAGCCACGTCTCTGCGTCCAGACCCTTGTACACCGTCTTGAACGAGCCGCGACCCAGCTCAATGTCGAACTTGAGGAACCTGCCGTCGGGAGAGGTGGCGACCGCCTTCATCTCGGCTTCCTCCTCGTTCTCCTCGCTCTGGCCCTGCGGCAGCTCCCGGCCGTCCGCGACCCCCGGGCTCTCTATCTCCCGCTCCCCGTCGCGACTGTCCGTGTCCCCGGCCTCGTCCCCCCGGCTCTCGGTGCTCGATCCCTCGGCCGCCGCCGCCGCTCCCCCCGGCCCCGGCCCAGGCCCAGGCGGCATCGTTCTCCTCACGAAGCGCTGCGGGGGTCGCGGGTGGTCGTTGGCGGGCGGCCGGTCTGCGGGCGCTGCGTGTGGGCACCTCCGCATCCCCGCAGCCGGGACCCCGCTCCGGGCGCCAGCATCACCCTCAGCCTCGGCCTCGGCCTCCCCGCTGCCCCCGGGCCCGGCCAACGGGCCGCTCTGTCCCGCCACCACTGTGGCGTCGCCCGGCTCCCGCTCCCGCTCCCGCTCCCGCTCCCCGCCGCTCACCTCAGGCTGCGGCTCCATGGCGGAGTGTGGCGGGGGCGGCGCCCAGATAACGGCTCGCGCTCCCGCGCCCGCGCCGCGCGCTCCCGCCTCACGCAGGCGGGCGCGTGCCCGACAGCCAGGGACTGACATCTCGGTGCGCGTGCCCGGTCCTGCGGAGCAGGCAGAAGTAACCGCGTTAGATCACCGGGTTCGCAACATCACTGCTTGTTGCCTCGGTGCACATTGCATGGGTGCTGCACATTGCATGGGTGCTGGGCACGGTGCATGGGTGCTGCACATTGCATGGGTGCTGGGCACGGTGCATGGATGCGGCACGGTGCACAGGTGCTGCACATTGCATGGGTGCTGCACATTGCATGGGTGCTGGGCGCGGCACGGTGCATGGGTGCTGGGCGCTGCACATTGCATGGGTGCTGCACGGCATGGGCGCTGCACGTGGCATAGGCATCTCTGTTTTTAACAAACTTGTCACAAGCCGAAAGGGAGCAACGCCAGAGTTTGGCTTGTACTAAAGAACCAATTAAATGATTTAGATATGACGTGTAATTAACTAAAGACTCCTATGATTCAAAATCGCCTTGTTGCCCGTTGCGACTGCTGCAGATTGCACCCGCTCATGGGAAAAAGCGATGCAATCCGTGCGTTAGTTAAAAAATGAGTAATAAGTAACTGCAGATGTTGTTTTAAACCAAAGATAAACACAAAGCGCAGGAGTAACTCAGCGGGACAGGCAGCATCTGCAGAGAGAAGGAATGGGGGACGTTTCGGGTCGAGACTGCCCTCAGTCCTAAGATGGATCTCGACCTGAAACGTCCCCCATTCCTTCTCTCCACAGATGCTGCCTGTCCCGCTGAGTTACTCCAGCATTTTGTGTCTATCTTCTGTAAAAAAAAAAATGAATTCGGTACTGGATATCTGTTGCAGCATGCCATGGCTTCCACGCTTACATCCAGGAGCATCCTTACTGATTTTTCATTAATGTAGCATTGATCTAGGGAAATGTTAAACAGAATTTTACAATCTCCTGGGTTAACATTTCAGGTCAATCCGTAAAATTAAATCTCAGGTGTTTAAACATTATTATTGGCAACGTCACACACTTCCCCATTTCACAGCCATCTAATATAATGCCAGGGAAAATATAGTCGAAATGCTTCAGGTACCCTATATATGGACTGACAAAGTACAGAATTACCGGGGTGAATCTTTGCGGGTTGCTTAACCCTGGCAGTTTCTGAGACTGACAAATCGCTCAACACACTAATCTCAGTTTCAATGATCTCATTTGCACCTTATCTTTACTTGCACTGCTGACTTCATCTTTTACACTATTTTAGTTACCGAGTATTTGATTATTATATGTTATCTGTGCATTTATGGGCCTGTTAAACCGCAGCAAGTAAGAATTATACTGTTCTGTTACAGGTAGGTATGACAATTAAACACTCTTGATCTGATGTACATACAAGCTCGCAATGAGGCTGATTTTGTTCTCCCTAAACTACAGGTAGATACGCCAAGCGTACATCGTTGGGACATGTGAGGGATAAAGTGATTAAACCCCATTAAAGTAAAGAGAATTAAAGAGAATCAAACAGAGAGGGGCTGGAGAGAGGATTCTGACACAGCAGTGTCTGAAGGTTGCAGACCCATCCTTGAGTCCTTGAGTAAGAAGCAATAGCATTGTATAGCGGTAGAAGGGAGTGATGTAGAGAGATCCCCATCAATGGAATGGAGTGATAGATGGGACCCTTGTCACTATAGCTTAGCTTTAGTACTGATATAGGAGAACTGAGAGGGTTCACTAGGAGGCGAGTAAAACTAGGCCAGGTCATGAGCAACTGAGCATGCTTAATAGAATAAATGAATATTACAACACACACCTGGTCAAGAAATTGCTCATTACCATGAACATGTTTGAACATGCAATGTATGATATGGGAGGTGCGAGGGGATGTACGGTGGGATGTACCTACAGATGCAGGAAGATTGTTCCCGATGTTGGGGAAGTCCAGGACAAGGGGTCACAGCTTAAGGATAAGGGGGAAATCCTTTAAGACCGAGATGAGAAAGACTTTTTTCACACAGAGAGTGGTGAGTCTCTGGAACTCTCTGCCACAGAGGGTAGTTGAGGCCAGTTCATTGGCTATATTTAAGAGTGAGTTGGATGTGGCCCTTGTGGCTAAGGGGATCAGAGGGTATGGAGAGAAGGCAGGTACGGGATACGGAGTTGGATGATCAGCCATGATCATATTGAATGGCGGTGCAGGCTCGAAGGGCTGAATGGCCTACTCCTGCACCTAATTTCTATGTTTCTATGTTTCTATGTACAGATTGTGCACCTCCGACCCTGATTGGAGAAGGGTCCGGAGGGGAGGTTGAATGTAAGATTCTGTGTATAAAGGGGGATGATTTCTCTGGCTTCGGGGTGTCTCAAGTTGGAGAGGCACCCGGTCTGCAGACTTGTAAAATAAAGAATCTCTTGCTTCCAGGATTTAGTCTTTGAGTATTAATTGTGAGCATAAAGGGTATCTCACAAATTGGGGGCTCGTCCGCGATCGCCACTCCGGCTGCTTGGTGGAGGCAAAGAAGGAGGGGAAGGTGCACCCTGCTGATTTCAGCAGTCTCTGATCTCCTTGCTTGCCATCAGCAGTTTGAGCGAGTGATTATTCGGTGAAAAAGACTCGGGAAGCAAGAGGGGGTGTAAGGTAAAAAAAAAACTACGTACGGGACGGTCGAGCGATTCTTGTGCACAGGACCCAGGTAAGAAAAAGATATTAAGTATTACCTGGGCGACGGGGTCTGTCGGACGGAATTTGTCCGACGAGATAATGGGAAACCGGGTACGGGAGAAAGTAAGGGTCCGGGGAAACGGGATGAGGCTCATTACTGATATGGAGCCTAACATTCCGCCGATAGTCCGTTGGGGCGAATGTTGTATGGATGGGGTGAAGGGAAACACCCGGGGTAAGAGTAGAGAAACTATGATAAAGTTTTGTTATTTTGAGTGGCCAAAGGAGCCTATTCGAGGGAGCGCAGTGTGGTGCCGCGGTTGGGTTCAAACTGGGTGAGACAGGCGTTGAATGTTTTTGTGAATGAGAGACAAACGCTGAATCAAATAGAAAAGGAATATGCCCAGTGCTGGAAACCCCAATAATGGGATGTTTCTGTTAAAAGACGGAAAGAGAGCAGGATGAACCTGACTGGCCACCAATTGGTGATGATCACCTACGGAGACTGCCCCCGCCATATGAATCCCAGCCCCCAAATATATCCCCATCAGTGCCGGCTGCATCTGCCCAGGAGGTCCCACTAAGCCAGAGCGGCTCGGCAGTAAACCTGTCCGCTCCTGTCTCAGAAGAGACAGATAGTAGAGAATCACGGAGAGTAGAGAGAGAAAACAGGGTGAAAGAAACTGTGATTCAAACATAGAACGTGAAGGAGAGAGCCAGTCAGATAAGGAAGAGGGAATAAAAAGTGAGGACGAGGATGAGACGGGTGCCCCAGGCAGTAATCGGAGGACGCGATCTCAAACGAGGGCAGCGGAACAGGGATTAGAGCGATCTGTTCGAATGGAAAGCCCCTTCAGGGAGGTCCCCGTTAGGGGGAAATGCCGGGGGGATGGGATTTGTAAATGTGCCTCTCACCAGTATGGAGGTGAGAAACTTTAAAAAGGAGATGAAAGGTTTATTGGAAGACCCCTTGGGACTGGCTGAACAAATAGATCAGTTCCTAGGGCCAAATGTTTATACATGGGAGGAAATTATGTCGATACTGGGAAGTTTGTTTACTTCAGAAGAAGGCAGATGGTCAGACAGGCGGGAATAAAGGTCTGGGATAAGGGTGTTGTCGGCTGACGCGGGAGTAGGAGATGCAGGAAGCAGAAAAATATCCCATCACTGCGCCGAATTGGAGTAAACCAAACAGAGGAAGGAAGAAAAAGTATGAGGAGATCTCAGGGAGATAATAATCAAGGGAATCAGAGAAGCCGTTCCCAAGGGACAGAATTTCGAACGCGCTTTTGAAAATCAGCAGAACAAGGCCGAACTCCAACAGTGTTCTTACAAAGATTAAGGAATGAATGTCCAGCAATATTCGGGGATAGACCCTGATACGACCGCAGGTCAGCAGTTGTTGAAGGTTAATTTTGTAACAAAATTCATGGCCGGATATTAGAAAGAAATTGGAAAAATTGGAATGATTGGAATGAAAAACCGTTTTGAATCAGTTGTTTTAACCCGAGGCTCAAAAGGTATATGTAAGACAGGGATGAGGAGAATACAGAAGGGAAAGGCAAAAATTGATGTTGCAAGCAGTACAGCAAGGAGTACAGAAGGGGGGAATCGAAGGTGATAGAAAGGCCGGGTGCTCGTGGAGACCGGGGAAGAGGAAGCGGTGGTAGTATTAGAGGACGAGGAAGAGGTGAATGGAGGGACCGAAGTTGGGGTACCCCGGGAAAACAAGGAACAAGGATCAGGAGGGTGGTACTCGGGGCCACCCCGGTGTTATTATTGTAAAGAGCCGGGTCATTTCAAGAGGGAATGTCCCAAGCTATGACGGGAGGTGCAGTACGTACGCCACTCATGGAGGAATACAATAGGGGAGTCTCAGGGGTTCCGCGCTCCCTGGGGTGGTATGGGATACACACGGTTAGGGAACCTCTGGGGTAAAGGCTTGAGATTAGGGACCCCCAGGAGTGTGTGTAGGATATGATATTTTTATGGTAGATTCGGGAGCAGAAGATCGAGTGTAACTAAGGTACCAGAAGGAATGAAGATTGGGTAAAAAATCAAGTTAGAATCTCAGGGGTTGAGAGGAAAGTGATGACATTACCCGAGGTAGAAGGGGGTGGGTGGTGAAATAAGATCGGGGGGAAACTATGGAAAATTTAATCTTGGTACCCAGGCAGGGATAAATTTGATGGAAAGAGACTTACAAATTGCAATGTAGGAATGGAACAGCCCCCGTAGGGGGACAGATAATAGTCCAATTGTATAAATTGACCTACGGAGGACGAGGGAAGAATAGTCCCGCAGGTGTGGGCCAAGGAAGAAACCGGGTGGGCTGCAGATCCCACCCTTGAAAATAGCTCTGAAAAAAGAAAGTGAGATAGTACGGGTAAGGCAATAATCCAATTTCTATGAAGGAAGAAGAGGACTTCAGCCAATTATAGAGAACTTACTAAAGGACGGTATATTAGAGAGTTGTATGTCCCCATATAACACCCCCGTACTCCCCGAAGGAAGACCGACGGGACGTTCAGATTGGTCCAGGATCTCAGGGAATTTAAATAAGGTATTAGAACGCGACACCCGGTAGTCCCTGAACCCGTATACCATAATGGACGGATACCCCCGAAGTCACAAGTGGTTCAGTGTGGTATATTTAAAAAGACGCTTTTTGAGCTGTCCCCTGCTGAAGAGAGCAGGACCTTTTTGCGTTTGAATGAAAACCAGACCCAAAGGAAACAGCAGTATTCGGTGGACTGCGCTCCCTCAGGGATTTACAGAGTCCCCGAACCTGTTTGGACAGATATTAGAACAAGTATAATAGAGGATGTCCCAGGGACTGATGAGACACAGCTGATTGCAGTATGTGGACGATTTATTACTATCAGGGGAAGAAGAGGAGGCAGTTAAGGACGCAACAATAGCCCTCCTGAACTTTCTGGGGGAAAAGGGGTTGAGAGTGTCTAAAAGTAAATTACAGTTTGTAGAATGAGAAGTTAAATATCTAGGACACCTGATAAGCGATGGGAAAAGGAGAATAAACCCGGAAAGGATAGCGGGAATTACCGGACTGCCAATGCCGAAGAATAAGAAGGAGATTAGGAAGTTTCTTGGACTGATTGGATATTGTAGATTATGGATAGATGACTATACCCGACAGGTTAGGTTAAATTAAGTGAAGAAATTGATAAAGTAAAGTGGGAATCCGGGGACGAACACCAGTTTAGGAAATTAAAGAGCAGTTTAATCACTGCCCCTGTACTGGCTCTCCCGGCTATTGACCAGCCATTCCATCTTTTTGTGAATGCAGAAAATGGAATTGCGCTGGGAGTACTAACCCAGGAGAAAGGAGGGAAGCGGCAGCCCGTCGCGTTCCTCTCCAAACTCTTGGATCCAGTATTGCGGGGATGGCCAGTATGTATTCAAGCGGTAGCGGCAACAGCAGTGTTAGTGGAGGAAAGTAGGAAATTGACGTTTGGAGGAACTCTGGTGGTGTCCACTCCCCACACGGTCCGGACGATACTAATCAGAAGGTCCAGTCGGTTGGTTGACGGATTCTAGAATATTGAAGTATGAGTAATACTTATGGAGAAGAATGAAATTGACCATAGTAACAGATAAAAACCTAAATCCTCTCAGTTTTTTTGTACTCGGCAGGTGCTGAGCAGGAAGGAGAGTTATCCAAACATGATTGTAGTGAGATAATAGAACTTCAGACAAAGAGTAGGGAAGATTTAGAAGAACACGACCGCTCAAGACAGGGGAAAGATGGTTCATTGAATGGTTCTTCCCGATGCATAGACGGAAAAAGGTATAGTGGGTATGCTATAATAACCGGAGAAGGGTTTGAAAAAGTGGAAGCAGGCAGGTTACCAGGAAGTTGGTCCGCGCAAACGTGTGAACTGTATGCATTACTGAGGGCATTGGAACTATTGAAAGGGAAAGAAGGAAACTGTGTATACGGATTCCAAGTATGCCTTTGGGGTGGTACACACCTTTGGGAAAATCTGGAAAGAAAGAGGGATGATTACAGCTAAAGGGAAAGAGTTGGCTCATGAACAGTTAATTGAGAAAGCTCTGGAAGCACTAAAAATTGCCAGAAAGAATAGCGGTGGTCCATGAGCAGGCCACCAGAGAGGGAATTCACTGGAAGCTAGAGGGAATAGGGCAGTCGATAGTGCCGCTAAGACAGCGGCGACGGAAGGAACGGTAAAAATGCTGTCTCTAATACCATTGAGAGAGGGAATAGAGAAGATACCTGTATTCTCGCGGGAGGAGGAAGATAAATGAATGAGTTGGGTGCCCGGCGCTCCACAGGACGGGAAGTGGTGGACGCCGGACGAAAAACAAATAATTACTAAAGGATTGACCGAGGGATTTGATTAGACAACTACATTGCACAATCGCACTGGGGAGCTCAGGCTCTGTGCGACACATCCTACGAACTTATGCCTGGTAGAGGCATTTATACTTTAGCCAAGCAGGCGGTGTCTAGTTGTGTAGTGTGTCAAAAAGGTGAATAAGAAGGTTAATGAGAAGCTGTCCCAGGGGGAGGACAACAATTGCCCATTAGACCCTTCCAGAGAATACAGGTAGACTTCACAGAATAACCAAAAGTACAGCAGTGGAAATATCTTACTGGTTATAGTGGATCACTTCACCAGGTGGGTAGAGGCATTTCCCACGATAAATGCCACTGCCCAGGCAGTTACTAAGATACTGCTGGAACAAATCATCCCACGATATGGAGTAATTGAATCCATAGACTCAGATCGAGGAACATATTTTGCTTCCAAGGTGCACCTATTTAATTTGTCGCGCCTTGGGAATAAACTGGAAGCTGCATACTCCATGGCACCCCCAGAGTTCGGGGAGAGTGGAGCGGATGAATGCCACTCTAAAAAATACAGATAACTAAATTAATGAGGAGACGGGGTTACCCTGACTAAATGTCTACCAATTGCTCTATTGCGAATACGGATGGTGCACCACGAAAGGATATTGCGGTGTCTCCCTATTTAAATGTTGTTTGGATTGCCTTATTTTGGGAAGGTGGAGGGGCACACCAACCTTTGAGGGAGGTGATGTATTCTTGAGGAACTATTTACTGGCAGTGTCCCGTTCCCCTTACAGAATTAAAAGCGAAAGGATTATGGCTCAAAGCCCGCCACTTTACTTTCCGATACAAACTGTAAAGGCTGGCGACTGGTACTGGTCAAAAAATTGGAAGGAGGAGAAAACTCCAGCCCAGGTGGACTGGACCGATACCTAGTATTACTGACAACCGAGACAGCAATACGAACAAAAAAAAAAAGGGTGGACCCACGCGATTCCGGGTTATAGGACCCGTCGATCCACCCGTTCCTGAAGGAGGAGAAACAGGGGATGGTGAAGCCGGGAATAAACCCCTAACATAATTTTAAAAAAAAAAAGCATTGAATGTATAACTGACAGTATGAAAGGAGCAGTCGTGGTATTGTTTTGCTTTGTAATGTAATTGTTGTAAAGGTATTAAGTAATTGTGATAAATGTTATCATCCTATTCAATACAGAGGGTAAAACCAGATCATTTACCTATCATTCCCATGTGAACAAAGTATGCCATGACCGAAAGACTAGAACCATTTGTAAAGAGGGGGAAAGGAGTATTTGATGGCAGGCAATAGGGGGTATATAGGGAAGTTTGGGGCCGTTGCCTGCCCAAGGGGAGAGATGGGTTTGTGTGTACAGTTAAGTTTTCCCTTCTCAGATCGTAAAATGGGCAATAGATAAGACGAAGGAGGAAGTAATAAAAGAGGTTACTGAGGTAGTAAACACTAAGAACTCCCCCTCCCCCCACATACTCAGCCTCAAGTGCACCAGACACTGTACAAAGAGATAAAGAAGCAGATCGAGATCCCTCAGAAGGAGAAAAAAACCTGTTGTGACTTGGCCATACCGGATAGCTGGAATCCTGAATGTGACTAACTGTTGGGATCTGACGGAGGACCACTGATGAATTCACGTTTGGCCGTGGAGGGGATCCTATTGTTTGAAATATGGACCTGATGGGGTGGAACCTGACAGTTTGGACAAGACCGAGATCCCCAGGTATGGGTCCTGACAGACGCTCCGGTCGGGACTGAGTATCGCTAGGCCCTGGGCAAAGGATGGCGTCCTAGTAGGCAGCAGCCCCTGCCAGCGCATCGTCACCCAGTGGCCAAATCAGTCCCGAGTGTGGTGGCCAGAGGAGCCTAAATGGTATCTAACTAAGAAATGTGGGAAAAACTGCGCTATCCGGATGGAGATCGATGGAGTGGAATCGGCTGGACTATGGAACTGCACCGGGAATAACCCTTATCAGGGGATTGCGAGATATATGGAACAAGGTTGCCTCTAGTGGACCGGCCCCTGAAGGACTGTTATGGATATGCGGATGCAAGGCATACTCGGTGTTACCGATGAATTGGAGTGGGACTTGTGTTTCTATGTGCAGTGGCTGGACTGATCTTTATCCCCTGTTGTATCCCTTGTTTTAGGGAACTTATTATCAGAAGTATAAGTCAGATGCAGGCTGTAGTCATGCCTATGGGAGAGAAAGGGGAAATACAGAAAATAATGATAATGCGGCCAGGGGAAGTTTATGATTTACAGGAGGAGAAGGTTAGGACAATGTTACGTCAGTTCGAGTTGAAGGAACTTAAAATGAGGGTTTAATCAGTGTATGCATAGCAAAAGAAAAAGGAGGATTGTGAGGATAAAGTGATTAAACCCCATTTAAAGTAAAGAGAATTAAAGAGGAAATCAAACAGAGAGGGGCTGGAGAGAGGATTCTGACACAGCAGTGTCTGAAGGTTACCAGACCCATCTTGAGTCCTTGAGTAAGAAGTAATGCATTGTATAGCGGTAGAAGGGAATGATGTATGAGAGATCCCTATCAATGGAATGGAGTGATAGATGGGACCCTTGTCACTATAAGCTTAGCTTTAGTACTGATATAGGAGAACTGAGAGGGTTTCACTAGGAGTGAGTAAAACTAGCCAGGTCCATGAGCAACTGAGCATGCTTAATAGAATAAATGAATTTACAACACACCCCTGGTCAAGAAATTGCTCATTACCATGAACATGTTTGAACATGCAATGTATGATATGGGAGGTGCGAGGATGTACCTACAGATTGTGCACCTCCGACCCTGATTGGAGAAAGGTCCGGAGGGGAGGTTGAATGTAAGATTCTGTGTATAAAGGGGGATGATTTCTCTGGCTTCGGGGTGTCTCGAGTTGGAGAGGCACCCGGTCTGCAGACTTGTAAAATAAAGAATCTCTTGCTTCCAGGATTTAGTCTTTGAGCATTAATTGTGAGCATAAAGGGTATCTCACAGGACACGTGGGTTCTTCCCAGTCTAATATTTATTGCTCATAATTTAGAAACAGATAAGCATGAAATTTGGGGTGAAGTTCAAAAGAATACCAAAGATGGTTAAAAATATGTACATTATTCTATCATAGAAACATAGAAATTAGGTGCAGGAGCAGGCCATTCGGCCCTTCGAGCCTGCACCGCCATTCAATATGATCATGGCTGATCATCCAACTCAGTATCCTGTACCTGCCTCCTCTCCATACCCTCTGATCCCTTCAGCCACAAGGGCCACATCCAACTCCCTCTTAAATATGGCCAACGAACTGGCCTCAACTACCTTCTGTGGCAGAGAATTCCACAGATTCACCACTCTGTGTGAAAAAAACGATTTTCCTCATCTCGTCCCTAAAATACTTCCCCCTTATCCTTAAACTGTGACCCCCGTTGTCCTGGACTTCCCCAACATCGGGAACAATCTTCCTGCATCTCTAGCCTGTCCAACCCTTAAGAATTTTGTAAGTCTCTATGAGATCACCCCTCAATCTTCTAAATTCCAGCAAGTACAAGCCGAGTATCCAGTCTTTCTTCATATGGAAGTCGTGCCATCCCAGGAATCAGTCTGGTGAACCTTCTCTGTACTCCCTCTATGGCAAGAATGTCTTTCCTCAGATTAGGAGACCAAAACTGTACGCAATACTCCAGGTGTGGCCTCACCAAGACCCTATACAACTGCAGTAGAACCTCCCTGCTCTTGTACTCAAATCCTTTTGCTATGAATGCTAACATACAATTGGCTTTCTTCACAGCCTGCTGCACCTGCATGCCTGCCACTTTCAATGACTGGTGTACCATGACACCCAGGTCTCGCTGCATCTCCCCTTTTCCTAATCGGTCACCATTCAAATAAGTCTACCTTCCTGTTTTTGCCACCAAAGTGGATAACCTCACATTTATCCACATTATACTGCATCTGTCATGCATTTGCCCACTCACCCAGTCTATCCAAGTCATCTTGCAGCCTCCTACCATCCTCCTCACAGCTAACACTGCCCCCAGCTTCGTGTCATCCGCAAACTTCGAGATGTTGCATTTAATTCCCTCGTCCAAATCATTAATGTATATTGTAAATAGCTGGGGTCCCAGCACTGAGCCTTGCGGCACCCCACTTGTCACTGTCTGCCATCCTGAAAAGGACCCGTTCACTCCTACTCTTTGCTTCCTGTCTGCCAGTCAGTTCTCTATCCACATCAATACTGAACCACCAATACCGTGTGCTTTAAGTTTGTATACCAATCTCTTGTGTGGGACCTTGTCGAAAGCCTTCTGAAAGTCCAGATATAACACATCCACTGCTTCTCCCTTATCCACTCTACTAGTTACATCCTCAAAAAATTCAATAAGATTGGTCAGACATGATTTGCCCTCCGTATATTCATGCTGACTTTGTCCAATGACTTCACCACTTTCCAAATGCGCTGCTATCCCATCTCTAATAATTGACTCTAGCAGTTTCCCCACTACCGATGTTAGACTAACTGGTCTGTGGTTCCCGGTTTTCTCTCTCCCTCCCTTTTTAAAAAGTGGGGTTACATTAGCTACCCTCCAATCCTCAGGAACTACTCCACAATCTAAAGAGTTTTGAAAAATTATCACTAAGGCATCTGCTATTTCTGGGGCTACTTCCTTAAGTACCCTGGGATGCAGCCTATCTGGCCCTGGGGATTTATCGGCCTTTAATCCATTCAATTTACCACTTTCCGGCTAACCTGGATTTCACTCATTTCCTCCATCTCATTTGACCCGCGATCCCCTGCTATTTCCGGCAAATTATTTATGTCTTCCTTAGTGAAGACAGAACCAAAGTAGTTATTCAATTGGTCTGCCATGTCCTTGCTCCCCAAGATCAATTCACCCGTTTCTGACTGCAAGGGACCTACATTTGTTTTAACTAATCTTTTGCGCTCACATATCCATAAAAACTTTTGCAGTCAGTTTTTTATGTTTCCTGCCAGTTTTTCTTTCATACTCCATTTTCCCTTTCCTAATTAAGCCCTTTGTCCTCCTCTGTTGGTCTCTGAATTTCTCCCAGTCCTCTGGTAGGCTGCTTTTTCTGGCTAATTTGTACGCTTCATCTTTTTCTTTGATACTATCCCTGATTTCCCTCGTTATCCACGGATGCGCCACCTTCCCTGATTTATTCTTTTGCCATACTGGGATGAACAATTGTTGTAGTTCATCCATGCAGTCTTTAAATGCCTTCCATTGCATATCCACCGTCAACCCTTCAAGAATCAATTGCCAGTCCATCTTGGCCAATTCATTTTTATATTAAAAATAGCCCCATCATTTTTACACAATATTCATGTTTAGATGTTTAAAACTAAAATAAGCCCATTTCTCCACTTCAGCTGAAAAAATAAATAAGACTGAGCTGTGCTGGTGAAAGCCACATCATTAGGGCTGATGCATAGCATCCTGATTTTCCCGCTTCAAATATATTGCTGAAGCAGACCACATGGCTTTAGTTTGGAACCATCCAACCTTTTATTCTGATTATGTGTTGAACCTCTCCTTATAGTTAATACCCTCTAACCTTCACATCATTCTGGTAAAGCTCATCTGCACCCTCTCCAGAGCCTCCACATCCTTCCTGCAGTGGAGCGACCAGAACTAGGCCCAATAATCCAAATGCCCCCTCATCAAAGTTTTATAAAGCTGCAAAACAACTTCCTGACTCCTAATGTCAACGTGTTGACCAACAAAGGCAAGCATACCAACTGCTATCTCCTTGTCACATTTGGAAAAAATAATTCTCTGCAATGTGTTTTGGGATGCCTCGAGAATCTGAAACACTATGTGTGTACCTACTAAAACAAACAATGAGCATTATGTTTTCTAATTGTCAAGTTTATTTTTATTCTCATTATTGAAAAAAAAACTCATAGGCGTGGATATACTTTTTTTGTGTTTTAGAGTATCACAGAAGGCACCGGAATAGATGAAGTACATAAATATATTATTAACATTATATTTTGCATAGGCAGACAACTCCATGGAATCTAAATTTCAGATCTTACTTTCTTCAGATTGTCCCTGAATAGAACACTTTGCAGCTTTTCATTTGGTCATAGAATCATATTATTAGGATCAGATATATTTATGAATTATTCCAGATCCCTTCTATACCAGAAGATACCTTGAAGATAATGGGCAATCAATCATTGCTGCTGCTATTATTGCTTACATTCATTGGAAGCTTCAGTATGTCACCAGGTTAATTTCAATAGCTCATTACGCATGCAGCAACATTTAAAATTAGGGAAAGGAGTACGTCAGAAATAATTTTATCATTGTTTCTGGGTAAACTAGAATTAAACTGGATTCTACCTCCTGCAAGAAACAAAACTCAGAATAAAAACTATTCTGGAAAGAACTATATTTAATTTGTTGTCTATTATTTATATCCTACAACACTTCTTATTGACAATTAGAGCAAAAAGTGCAATTAGATGATGAAATGGGTGGACTGGCACAATTTAGTGAGTCATGTCAATGCTTTTAGCATTCAGAGTGGTTATTTAAGATAATTATGGAGAACAACTGACGGAATCACTAATTTGACATTTTATGTCCGCCTTCCACTATCCTGTTTAATTCTACATACTGGATTTTTTTAAAAGAACAAAATACTTTGTACTCCAAGTTAAAATTCCTGCGTAAACATCCCTCTGCAGCAGATGTTAAATGTGCACGTGGATTGGGATGATCTTGGGGGAGAAATGTTTTTAGGTCTTAGATTAAATGCTGGCACTCAGATACCAATGTTCTGTTACAGTCTGCATTTCCAACAAATGCTTTCAATGGGAACGTGAAGCTACAAGACAGGCTTTATTTACCTGACAAAGTGCCGTCTCAAGTATATTTGCCAATATAGTCACATACAAGCACAGTCAGTGAAACACCATGATGTTTACTACAGCACCATAAATTGTCACTTCTTCACACTATGCGTGTACATAAACACACAGTGATCATCAGTTGTTGTTGGAAATCTAAATCAAACTAAACAGCAGTTGAAATTACCACAGATGTTGGCAATATGCTAGATATTGTTTAGCCAAATATTAATATTTTTTATTATTGTTTTTTAAATCTGATTCTCAAATTGGGTGAAAAGTTAACTATGGCAATACTGTTGCTTCAGTTGCCAACATTCGTAAATTCCAGTTTTCATTTTTTTTAAATGCAGCAAAAGAATCAAAAAAGAGTGACCATGGGCATTAGCCTAACATTGGTGAATTAGATTGGATGCTCATAATGTTTAGGTTAATTATTGTCACCTGTACCGAGCTTTGTTTTGTACGGTTTCCAATCAGATCACATAATTATATACATTCAAAGATTTAATGACACTTTGTCACGTACCTAGGTACAGCGAAATGTTTTGTTTTGGACACAATCCGGTAATATCATATAACAGACCTCACTCACCTAGGCACGACACATTTGCCACATTTTGGTTCCAACAAAGATGCGAACGTTCGCAGCCCTATCTATTGGACTGTCTAGTACAGTATAGTACCTGCTGGACTGTCCAGTACAGTACCTGCTGGACAGTACAGTACCTGCTGGACTGTCCAGAACAGTACCTGCTGGACAGTACAGTATCTGCTGGACAGTCCAATACAGTACCTGCTGGACAGTACAGTATCTGCTGGACAGTCCAGTACAGTATCTGCTGGACAGTCCAGTACAGTATCTGCTGGACAGTCCAGTACAGTACCTGCTGGACTGTCCAGTACAGTACCTGCTGGACTGTCCAGTACAGTATCTGCTGGACTGTCCAGTACAGTATTTCATGGACTGTCTAGGACTGTCCTATCTACTGGACTGTCTAGTGTCAGGGGAGGGAGTGGGACAAAGATAGAATGTAGGTGGAGACAGAAAGACCAGTGGGAGAACTAAGAAGGGGAAGGGGTGGAAAGAGAAAGCTTCTCTGTCCTTCCCCTTCCCAGTTCTCCCACTGGCCTTACTGTCTCTGCCTACATCCTATCTTTGTCCCGCCCCTTCCCCTGACATCAGTCTGAAGAGTCTTGACCCGAAACGTCACCCATTCCTTCTCTTCATAGATGATGCCTCACCCGCTCAGTTACTCCAGTATTTTGTGCCTACCTTCAATTTTACCAGCATCTGCAGTTCTTTCTTACACAGTACAGAATCTACTGGACTGTCTGGGACAGTCCTATCTACTGCCTGCCGCTGCACATGGCCTAAAAATAATCTCCTAATAGATGCAGAACAATTATGATTTTCTGGCAGTAGGTATTGAAGGTACCATCTGGTAATACCAACAGGGATATTCACAAAATGCTTTTATGTTTAATAATCACTCTTGGGAAATTACAGTTTGCTCAAGACACTTCATGCATAGATGAAAAAAACAATGCCATGGAAAAAAATAGTTTATATATATAGAACTATCAGTAAGTCACCACAAACAGAATATTGCCAATATAACTATGTGGCCATCAAAATAGTAATTATTATATTGCAAAATATATATTAATGGTAAGTCCTGAAGAGTTTGTTGGAGCGGCTGTCACCCGTAATCCATACTCGGGAAAAATCACTGGGTTCAGGAAAAATGGAAGAAATTGGGAGGATCAAATCCAGGCACTGATGACAAAGCAATGTTTACACAGTACCCCAACAAATAAATCACTCTGAGAAGTTTTAGTTCAGAGATACAGCGCGGAAACAGGTCCTTCGGTCCAACCGGGTCAGCACCGACCAACGATGCCTGCACATTATCACTATCCTACACACACTAGAGACATTTTATACCAGGCCAATTAACTACAAACCTGTACGTCTTTGGAGTGTGGGAGGAAACTAAAGATTTCAGAGAAACCCCATGCGGTCATAGGGAGAGCGTACAAATTCCATACATAGAAACAGAAAAATAGGTGCAGGAGTAGGCCATTCGGCCCTTCGAGCCAGCACCACCATTCAATGTGATTTCAGTACAGGACTAAAGAGGTTCTTCTGCAGTTGTATAGGGCTCTGGTGAGACCACATCTGGAGTATTGTGTACAGTTTTGGTCTCCTAATTTGAGAAAGGACATCCTTGTGATTGAGGCAGTGCAGCGTAGGTTCACGAGATTGATCCCTGGGATCGTGGGACTGTCATATGAGGAAAGATTGAAAAGACTAGGCTTGTATTCACTTGAGTTTAGAAGGATGAGGGGGGGATCTTTTAGCAGGGCTTCCAACATTGGGTGAGAGTTGGGGGTGAGATATTGCGAGAGACCAAGCCCGAGGGAGCATAGCGACCGGGGGGGGGGGGGGGTGTCCCCCTCCCATTAGTACGGAACTTTTGCATTCCCATCCATAAAATTATACTTACTCAGCTGTATAAGTATTCTGATACCATTTCTTTCATTTTTGTAACGAACTGTCCTGAAGTCATTTTCACCCCCAATATTTTCAGTATTTTGCTGTCTTCCTCTCAGCTGGGACTTTTCCAAAGTGCAAAGTTCAATAACTATACATTTAAGCAATATTATTCTATTAAATGTGATCTTGAGAGTACATAATATTTTCTGTGGCTGTAAAAAGATCTTTGTTTTGATTGTACCTACAACATGCATACATTATTACATTACAGTTAATATGTACCAGGGGCAAAGTTTTGTTCCAGTGCTCCCCATTCCCAATTACTTCTACATTGAAGCGATTGTAATCCAAGTGAAGTTTAAATGGCATCATAAAAGTAAAACCTCCGGAATGGATGATATTCATTACGTGGTTGGTTGGAGTCAGTATCAGCACAATTACTATATTAAAGTTTGAATCTTCAGATGTCCTGGTTCAAGCTAAAACTAAAGACAAATAATAATCTCCTCACACATTCCCCTGCAAGTATCTCTGTCACTGCTTTAAAATATGCCCCTTCTTTGAACTAGCTCTTAAACATCGCATCTGAATCGGTTTCCATCTGATTACACTCCTTGAGGATGTTCATCTACGTGTTCCATTAATAAAACAACGAGATTGGGGACATTTCTATTCAACCTGTCAAAGGAATTGGGGGTGGGGTGGTTAGAAATAGTCAGTGAGGTAAACAAACATAATAATTGAGTGACAAATGACAATAGTGCTACCTTCCCAATATTTAATTGAAGGAAATAAATATTATTTATTATATTAATATTATTTGCATGTCATTTAATATTACACTTATCCCATACCCCTGGATATTCCGTATTAATAAATTAAGGTTTTGTCAACTAATTACAAATCAGACTAATTACAAATCAATAACATTAGCCAATTCTGAAACATGAAGCGCTGAGCCTTGGGATCCAGACATCACGGACAACTGGCCCTAGTTCCCCGCTCACATCTGGCAGTGTTCTCTATGGAGCGTTTTTGAAAGGGGGGAGGCCGAGCGATCACTGATCACTGGCCTTGGGGGTACCCGGTGAGGGAGTGGAGCAACCGAGTGGGGAGAGGGTGTGGAAGAAGGGTGTTCCCCCCCCTCCCAGGGTAGGAGTTTGAAATTTGATGTATTAAAATTATGTTTTAGTGCATTGTAGAAGTATGATTTCAATGTCTTTTGTATGACGTATTTTTCAGATGTAACTTTTTAAGGGGTAACTTTATCCTCACAAAGGGTGATGGGTGTATAGAACAAGCTGCCAGAGGAGGTAGTTGAGGCAGGGACCATCCTAACATTTAAGAAAAAGTTAGACTGATACATGGATAGGACAGGTTTGGAGGTATGGACCAAAAGCAGATAGCGTAGCTGGGACATGTTGGCAGGTGTGGGCAAGTTGCGCCGAAGGGCCGGTTTTCACACTGTTTCACTCTATGACTACATAATACCTCCACCATGCATGAATGCTTCAAAATCAAGTGATTGAGTTTTATTGTCATATACTCAAGCATAGAAACATAGAAAATAGGTGCAGGTATAGGCCATCAGCCCTTTGAGCGAGTACTGCCATTCAATATGATCATGGCTATTCATCTAAAATAGTAAGATTAAATGAGAATTTAACAGTTTGAAGTTTGATCTTTATTTTATGAGGAGTTATGATGAGGGATTATGTGAAGGACCCCGACTGCCCGCAGAGCGCATCAATCTTCAAAGCATCGGTGTGAAATCACAGGTAATAGTGACTGAAGTATAATAGTAAGAAAACAGAAAACTAGAACTACCAGATTATATTTATGAGGGTTGGGAACGGAGGACACGTAATCCCTCATGGTAACTCCTCATAAAATAAAGATCAAACTTCAAACTGGTAAGTTCTCATTTAATCTTACTATTTTACTTCGGAGTCACGCGAGTGATTCAGTGAAGATTTAATAGATCTGTGATTTCACGCCGTGAGAAACGAGTCTACACAACCACAACAGCTTCATCAACAAATGAAGGAAATATATATATACATAATATATACAGTCATGACATAGATTTAAACATGCTGATGTTATTAATGAAGTAATAATAATAGTCCCACTTTTCACTCGGATGGAATCTGTTATCAATGAAAATAGAGTTGACAAAATACCCCTGGTCTAGTAATGGGTTATTATAATTGTTTGAAATTCATTTGCTTGACCATGCTGCAAGCGTTAGGATGTGGTCCAATGGCACGTAAGACCCTTGCTGCTGATGTTATAGCAGCCCTGATGCAGTGATAACTAGATTCAGTATCTACTCCTACATAATCCAAGTCCATTTTATCCTCTGGAAGTGACCTAAACAGATACGTTCTTATAAGTTTTTGTGACTAACAACATAGCTAGTTCAGGGCCTTGAAGACTCCCAGTGACCTTAACGCATGGTTATATATGTGTGTCCTCACTTTACCAAAGGTCCCTGGGTACGCCTTGAACTATTTTGAGATCTGACACCCCTTCTGCTCTGCTTAAGTGAATTATAAGCATAAATATTATATATTATTGTTTACAGACGTAACCATCTTGTTCCGTCGCAACTATGTAGCGACTAAGCCTGTTGCGCTAACCAGCGCTAGGAGGATAACCACCTATGAGATCCGGCGAAACTAAGGGTGTAGCTGGACCACCCTGGTGAAATAGTGCTCACACAATGTTGACATCCCATACTGCATTGTACTTGTCCTAGGAAACATTGTGTTAAAGGTATGCTTACCAAGTTGATATCCAGGGTGAACCCGACAGAGCGGGTCTTGTTTGCTGCAGCCAATATAATGAGAAGGCACATTGGCACAGTTAATGGCCGTACAACTTAATTATTGACCAAGATCATTTAAAATGAACTCCAAACATCAGTAATTTGTACTGTCTTCAATGCAACATGAACATTCAACAAATGCTTTCCATCTCCTGGAATAGAAAGTCCTGCTTTTTTGGTGCTATCGCAGCACACTGAACATATACAAGGACTGATGTAACAACCCAAGCCATAGAGCAGTCTATTGAATCTGCAAAACATAATTTGATTTTAACATGCAACGGCTGATTTCTCAAGCCACAGACTGCACCAGCAAGTTACGTTCAAAATAACCATATAAGGTTATATTATTATTCCCGACAACCGGAATCAAAGTTGCGTAGGCCAATCACAGTAGGAACCTAAACAGCTCTTAATGACTTCATTTGAAGCTCCGATTTAATGAAGCAAAATGGAGAAAGACACAAAAGACCTTCCTTCTCCTTGTAGCAAGAATGTATCTTTCGCCACTGTTATGCCACATATTTTGCAACCTGTGAATAAGCATGAAACAAACATATGTTCATTCGGTGTGATTCAACACCCATTCTATGTTGTCATTGATCTATACCTGCTTTACTTGATTGCACCCACATGTACTAACATATGCAACCATCATAATGTGTCAACATGAAGTTGAGCATGCAGGTATGCATATCCGCTCAATTAGTCTTAACCCACAAATGCATAGGGTCTATAGATATTTGACACCAATAAATGAAGAATTGGCAACTCATGCACATCTCCTCCAGCTCCAAACCAGAGATGATATTCGCAATTTCCCATTCTTAGGCCACTAGCATCATTTTGTAATATAATGAGATATTTACTGATTAACCTACTGGAACAATGCTGAACAACGTCTATCCATCATTGAGATTTTGGCAGTTTCAGCTGATAATAGCAAAGTGTGTCGACCATGACCCACATGACACTTCTCCATGTAGGATGATTTCAATTCTCCCACTTGCACAGCTGAACCACATCCATTAAATTGCCAATTAGTCTTAATGACTAGACTACTGCTTTATAACAACAAAGCTGTAACAGGCTTCTATTGACTCCAACCTGTTGCCTAGGACGGCGTCATAAGCCAATTGATAACTCAATGTAAATCATAATGACCTGATAGAATGCATGGAACCTCTGGCCAGCTTTCATGCTGCTACCAGCTTCAGTGAACCGCTTACCTTCATCCTGCAGGTTTTGCCTGTTGAATAGGTCTTACCTGACGAACAGATTCGGCGGCTGGGTCTAATGTCCCCCTGAGAGCGGTGTTCACTGCATATGTGTTGAGATGGCAAATCTTGCTGTCAGTAATGATCTCTGACACGTGACAGTTATCCCTTTGGGCATGTTCACAGCTATACCATCAGACTCGGTATGCTCTCCTCCTTCATGAGGAAGCCATTAAACAGCCTATTATAAGGCACTGCTGGCGTGGCCTCCCAAATTGACCGACACTGCCATGGACCCAGCCACAGACTAATACTGACCCGTTGGCTTTTATGTGTTGGGGTATGCTCTCTGCAACATCTCCAACAAGTCTATTTGATAACAACTTAAATTGAATAGAGGAGCCCAATTTCTCAAACATGGTTTGAGACTGAAACAGTGGATTATACTATTATAGTGCCTCATCACAGCAATGCCTCCACCAAATATCTCCAATGATATTGTAAATGGGCACCACTATGACTCCAGTTGTTAATCAGCCATCTTTCATAATTAACAGGCACGGCTGTCATCTTTCGCGTCTGCCTTGAACGGCAACTCTGGCCCGATTCCCGAGCCTGTCTTGTAAGACAACCTGACCATAATAATGAATCTGTCTGCTAATTTTAATTTGTCTAAAACAATTCTAGCCATAATTCTGACCCGTCTCAAAAGACAAGTCTGCCCATATTTTTGGACCTATCTTGAAAGCAATCCTGGTCAAAGTACTGTGCTTACCTAAACACAATTCTGGCCCAATTTCAGCCTGCTTAGAATGCTAGTATTGTCCAATTTTACATGGTTAGATGCCTCTAAATTTATGAAGAATGTCTTGATCATTTGTATTCTTCAACCAAGTGTAAAACAAAATGCCCCGGGAAGCTCATGAGGGAAACATTATGCAGCCCTTCTACAGATGTTGCTGCCTACATTAAGCAGCCCTGCTACAAGGTGCTGCCAGCGTGGCTTTCCCATATGCCGGTGCTGCCATAGCCTCAGCCTCAATATAAAGCAGCCCTGGTACATGGTGCTGCTGATGTGGCCTCTCCCATAGGTCGACGCTGCCATCACTCGGTATCTCAAAAAGCAGCCCTGTGGAATAGGTGCTGTTGGCTTGGGCTCACCCATATGCCCGGCATTGCCATAGACTCAGCATCTAATAAAGCAGCCCTGTGCAATAGGTACTGATGGCTCATCCTTATGCCCGGCATCCCGTCAAGCAGCCCTGTGCAATAGGTGCTGCTGGCACGGGCTTATCCATATGCCTGGCATTGCCATAGATTCGGCAGCCCATAAAGCAGCCCTGTGGAATAGGTGCTGCTGGCTCAGGCTTACCTATATGCTCATCATTACCTAGAATCAACATCCCCTAAAGCAGCCCTGTGCAAAAAAGGTGCTGCTGGCTCAGGCTCACCCATATGCCTGGCTCTGTCACAACTCATGTAGTTGGGGTGTATCTAGATGGAGCCTCCTTTCCACAAGGGCTCCATCCTGCTCAACCTAAAAATATTTTTCATACCTGGAGGGGAACCCTCCCAGCATCAGGGCTGACCATATTGGTCGGTCCCCCCCCCCCCCCCCCCATATCCTAAAACTACTGCGGTCTGGATACCGCAATGCTGCTGAGTTTCCCCTCCCCGGGGAAACCTAGCGTCTGTGTGCCTTAGCAAGGGGAACCCCCCATGGCACCCGGGCTGACAGTTCTGGTCAGCTTCAGCCCCATATCGTGGGCCACTGTGGTCTAAAACCACACTTCTGCTGGAATTCCCCTCCCCGGGAACCCAGCATTGAAAAGTCACTGACCATTCTGGTCAGTTTCTGCCCATATCGTGGGCCACTGCGGTCTAAAACTGCACTACTGCTGCAGTTCCCCTCCCCGGGAACCCAGCGTTCCGAAATCACTGACTGAAGTCAGTGACTGAACTCCGCGAGCCCGACATTCTCCAGCTACCCGCTTCCACGGTAGGACCGGGGTCTCCCCACAGCCCGCAGCTAGTTTCCTCGTTGGCACTCGCGAAGCACTCGGAGGAATCTCTGAGGAAGAAAAGGTTCCTGCAGAACATCAAAAAACAGCTAAGAAATAACTTACCTGGAGTTTAAACTTACCTCTGGCAGGAGAGACGTGACTGCCAGACCGGTGCTTCGCAATGCGTGCGTCGTAATGACGTGCTGCGGACTGTCGCGGTTCTTCACGGAATCACTCATGTGACTCCGAAGTAAAATCAGTACCTCTTTCCTGCCATTTCCCCCATTTCCCTTGATTTCGTTAACCCCAAGAACTAAATGTAACTCTCTCTTGAAAACATTCAGTGAATTGGCCTGCACTGTCTTCTGTGGCAGAGAATTCCACAGATTCACAACTCTTTGTGTGAAGAAAGTTTGTCCTCATCTCAGTCCTAACTGCCCCCCCCCCCCCCCCCCCCCCCCCCCCCCCCTTTATTCTTAAACAGTGACCCCTGGTTCGGAACTCCCCCAACATCGGGAACATTTTTCCTGCAGTTACAGTAAGTGAAAATCTAGCAGGCAAGCAGGATGCTAACTCCAACCACCCCCATTTGAAGTCCACTATCTTCTACCGTTTCTACCCAGTGCTTGTTACTTATAACCATATAACAATTACAGCACAGAAACAGGCCCTCTTGGCCCTTCCAGTCCGTGCCGACCATTTGTTTTCCCCTAGTCCCATCTACCTGCACTCAGACCATACCCCTCCATTCCCTTCCCACCCATATACCTATCCACTTTACTTTTAAATGTTAAAATCGATCCTGCCTCCACCACTTCTGCTGGAAGCTCATTCCACACAGCCACCACCCTCTGAGTAAAGAAGTTCCCCATCACGTTACCCCTAAACTTCTGTCCCTTAATTCTCATGTCATGCCCTCTTGTTTGAATCTTCCCTACCCTCAATGGGAAAAGCTTATCCACGTCAACTCTGTCTATCCCTTTCATCATTTTAAAGACCTCAATCAAGTCCCCCCCTTAACCTTCTGCGCTCCAAAGAATAAAGACCTAATTTGTTCAACCTTCCTCTGTAACATAGTTGCTGGAACCCAGGCAACATTCTAGTAAATCTCCTCTGTACTCTCTCTATTTTGTTCACATCCTTCCTATAATTAGGTGACCAAAATTGTACACCATACTTCAGAATTGGTCTTACCAATGCCTTGTACAATTATAACATTACTTCCCTACTCCTATATTCAATGCTCTGATTTATAAAGGCCAGCACACCAAAGGCTTTCTTTACCACCCTATCCACATGCGATTCCACCTTCAGGAAATTATGCACAGTTATTCCTAGATCTCTCTGTTCCACAGCATTCTTCACTTCCCTACCATTTACCATGTACGTCCTATTTTGATTTGTCCTGCCAAGATGTAGCACTTCACACTTATCAGCATTAAACTCCACCTGCCATCTTTCAGCCCACTTTTCCAAATGGCCCAAATGTCTCTGTAGACTTTGAAAATCTACTTCATAATCCATAACACCACCTATCTTAGTATCATCTGCATACTTACTTATCCAATTTTCCACCCCATCATCCAGATCATTGATGTACATGACAAACAACAATGGACCCAAAACAGATCCCTGAGGCACCCCACTGGTCACCGGCTTCCAACCTGACAAACAGCCATCCACCATTACTCTCTGACATTCCCATTCAGCCACTGTTGAATCCATCTTGCTACTCCGCCATTAACACCCAAAGATTGAACCTTCTTAACCAACCTTCCATGGGAAACCTTGTCAAAGGCCTTACTGAAATCCATATAGACAGCATCCACTGCTTTACCCTCATCAATTTCCCTAGTAACCGCTTTAAAAAACTCAAGAAGGTTTGTCAAACATGACCTTCCAGGCACAAATCCATGTTGACTGTTCCTGATCAGACCCTGTTTATCCAGATGCTTATATATATTATCTCTAAGTATCCTTTCCAATAATTTGCCCACCACTGACATCAAACTAGCAGGTCTATAATTGCTAGGTTTATTCTTTGAACCCTTTTTAAACAATGGAACAACATGCGCAGTACGCCAATCCTCCGGCACTATTCCCGTTTCTAATGACATTTGAAATATTTTTGTCATAGCTCCTGCTATTTCTACACTAACTTCCTTCAATGTCCTAGGGAATATCCTGTCAGGACCTGGAGACTTATCCACTTTTATATTTTTCAAAAGTGTCAGTACTTCCTCCTCTTTGAATCTCATAGTTTCCATAGCTACTCTACTTTTTTCCCTTACCTCACAGAGTTCAATATCCTTCTCCTTGGTGAATATCGAAGAAAAGAAATTGTTCAATATCTCCCCCATCTCTTTTGGCTCTGCAGATAGCTATCCATTCTGGCTCTAATGGTTCAATTTTATCCCTCGTTATCCTTTTGCTATTAATATAGCTGTAGAAACCCTTTGGATTTACTTTCACCTTTCTTGCCAAAGCAACCTCATATCTTCTTTTAGCCTTCCTAATTTCTTTCTTAAGATTCTTTACACTCCTCTAGCACCTCATTTACTCCATGCCTCCTATAATTATTGTAGATATCTCTCTTTTTTCGAAACAAGTGTCCAATTTCCCTTGAAAACCATGGCTCTTTCCAATTTTTACTATTTCCTTTCAACCTAACAGGGACATAAAGATTCTGTACTCTTACAATTTCCCCTTTAAATGTCCTCCATTTCTCTTCTACATCCTTCCCATAACACAAAGTGTCCCAATTCACTCCTTTTAAATCCTTACGCATTCCCTCAAAGTTAGCCTTTCTCCAATCAAAAATCTCCACCCTAGGTCCAGTTCTGATTCTCTCCATAATTATATTGAAACTAATGGTATTGTGATCACTGGTCCCGAAGTGCTCACCAACGCATACCTCCGTCACCTGACCTGCCTCATTTCCTAACAGGAGGTCCAGCACATAGAAACATAGAAATTAGGTGCAGGAGTAGGCCATTCAGCCCTTCGAGCCTGCACCGCCATTCAATATGATCATGGCTGATCATCCAACTCAGTATCCCGTACCTGCCTTCTCTCCATAGCCTCTGATCCCCCTAGCCACAAGGGCCACATCCAACTCACTCTTAAATATAGCCAATGAACTGGCCTCAACTACCCTCTGTGGCAGAGAGTTCCAGAGACTCACCACTCTCTGTGTGAAAAAAGTCTTTCTCATCTCGGTCTTAAAGGATTTCCCCCTTATCCTTAAGCTGTGACCCCTTGTCCTGGACTTCCCCAACATCGGGAACAATCTTCCTGCATCTAGCCTGTCCAACCCCTTAAGAATTTTGTAAGTTTCTATAAGATCCCCTCTCAATCTCCTAAATTCCAGAGAGTATAAACCGAGTCTATCCAGTCTTTCTTCATAAGACAGTCCTGACATCCCAGGAATCAGTCTGGTGAACCTTCTCTGCACTCCCTCTATGGCAATAATGTCCTTCCTCAGATTTGGAGACCAAAACTGTACGCAATACTCCAGGTGTGGTCTCACCAAGACCCTGTACAACTGCAGTAGAACCTCCCTGCTCCTGTACTCAAATCCTTTTGCTATGAAAGCTAACATACCATTCGCTTTTTTCACTGCCTGCTGCACCTGCATGCCTACTTTCAATAACTGGTGTACCATGACACCCAGGTCTCGCTGCATCTCCCCTTTTCCTAATCGGCCACCATTTAAATAATAGTCTGCTTTCCTGTTTTTGCCACCAAAGTGGATAACCTCACATTTATCCACATTATACTGCATCTGCCAAACATTTGCCCACTTACCCAGCCTATCCAAGTCACCTTGCAGTCTCCTAGCATCCTCCTCACAGCGAATACTGCCCCCCAGCTTAGTGTCATCCGCAAACTTGGAGATATTGCCTTCAATTCCCTCATCCAGATCATTAATATATATTGTAAATAGCTGGGGTCCCAGCACTGAGCCCTGCGGTACCCCACTAGTTACTGCCTGCATTGTGAAAAGGACCCGTTTACTCCTGCCCCTTCTCTGGTCGATACCTCTATGTACTGCTGCAAAAAACTATCCTGCACACATTTTACAAACTCCAAACCATCCAGCCCATTTACAGAATGTGTTTCCCAGTCTATTTTTTGAAAATTGAAATATCCCACAATCACTACCTTGTGCTTACTACTAATATCTGCCATCTCCTTACATATTTGCTCTTCCAATTCTCGCTCCCCATTTGGCGGTCTATAATACACCCCTAAAAGTGTTGCTACACCGTTCCCACTTTTCAGTTCCACCCAAATAGCCTCCCTAGACAAGCCCTCTAATCCATCCTGCCAAAGCACTGCTGTAATATCCTCTCTGACAAGCAATGCAACACCTCCACCTCTGGTCCCTCCAATTCTATCACACCTGAAGCAATGAAGTCCTGGAATATTTAGTTTCCAATCACAGCCCTCCTGCAACCATGTTTCACTGATTGCCACAACATATTTCCAGGTGTCAATCCAGGCTCCAAGTTCATCCACCTTTCTTACAATGCTCCTAGCATTAAAATATACTTATTTTAGAAACCCACCATCCCTTATTCTCTGTCTATTATCTTTTTCCTCTTTCTCGCCTACATTTTGGGTCAGTGTGCTTCCCTTCTCTGCCTCTTGCCCCACACCCTGTCCCCTAGCCCCCTCTACCCGTCCCTCCCCCTAGCCTTTTTAGTTTAAAGTCTCCCCCAGTAGCCTTTGCAAATCTCCCTGCCAGGATATTGGTCCCCCTCGGGTTCAAGTGCAACCCGTCCTTTTTGTACAGACCATGCCTTCCCCAAAAGAGGTCCCAGTGATCAAGAAACTTGAATCCCTGCCCACTGCACCAGTCCCTCAGCCACGCATTTATCCTCCACCTCATTCCATTCTTACTCTCACTGTGAAGCGGCACAGGCAGTAATCCTGAAATCGTTACCCTTTTGGTCCTTCTCCTTAACTTTCCCTCCAACTCCCTAAATTCTCCCTTCAGGACCTCATCTCTTTTTCTGCCTATGACATTGGTACCTATGTGTACCACAATATCAGGCTCCTCTCCCTCCCTTTTCAGAATCTTTTGGACACGTTCCGACACATGCGAGACTCTGGCACCAGGGAGGCAAATCTGACTTACTTCCAGCAGCCACTGTTGGTCCTCCAGGATGCACCGAGCCGCAGCCTGATCCATGCCGGTCACCTGGGCGAATTTGGCACAGAGACTCTCACGGCAGCGGCGCAACGCTTCCGACGCCTTGCACTGAGGCTGCTCCATGGCCGGAGCTGCAGTGGGCGACTCACGAGCCTGGCAAACACTCGCCAGCCCCGCTCCCCTGTCCGCATCTGTTCCTGTCGCTGCTTCTCCTTCCAACACCCAAGGCCCATGCAGTTGATATGAGTTTTGAAATTTTCGTTGATCACAGAATCTCTCACAACAGAGCGAGAGAAATTTGTGATCAGCGTGAGAATTTGGCGAAAATGTGTGCTTCTCACGCGCAATGCATGGGAGTTAGCAGCCCTGCCTCTCTATCCCCCTCTCTCTTTCTCTCCCCCTCTCCTCTCTCTTTCCCACTCTCTCTCCCTCCTAACCCCCTCTCTCCCCCCTCCCTTTCCCTCTCCCTCCCCTAACTCTCTCTCCTCCCCTTCTTCTCTCTCTCCCCCCCCTCCCTCTCTCTATCCCCCATCCTCCCTCTCGACAAACTCTCTCCCCCCTCTCCTCCATTTCTCCCTCACCCTCACTCTCCCCTTGTTCTCTCCCCTTTCTCCTCTGTCTCTCTCCTCTTTCTCTTTGCCCCCATCTCTCTCTTTCCCGTTTCTCTTCCCCCTCTCCCTCTCTCTCTTTTACCACCCCTCTCTTCCCCCTCTCTCACACACATTCTCTCCTACCATCTCCTCCCTCTCCACCCCCTCTTTCTTCCCTCTCACCCCTCTCTCTCTCTTCGCCCCCTCTCCCATCTCGCTCTTTCCCCCCCTCTCTCTCTCTCTCTCCTCCCTCTCCCCCTTTGTCTCTCCCCTCTCACCCCCTCTCTCTCTCCCCGTCTCCTTCCCCTCTCTCTCTCTCTCTCTCTCTCTCTCTCCACCTCCCTTTGAGAGTCTCTGTCCCTTCAGAACAGGGACTCTTGCGGCAGCGGCGCAACGCTTCCGACGCCTCCGATGGCCCGGGACTCTTGCACTGCTCGATGGCCGGAGCTGCAGCGAGTGACTCGCAGGCTCCGCAAACACTCACCAGCCCCGGCTCCAGGCATCTGTTCCCGCCGCTGGTTCTGCTCCCATCCCTCATCAGCCCCGGCTCTCCAACACCTGCGGACCATGCAGTTTATCTGAGTTTTGACATTTTCATTGATCACAGAATTTCTCACCACAGAGCATGAGAAATTTCTGATCAGCATGAGGGCATGAGAGTTTCTTCAAATGCGTGATTCTCACGCTCAAAGCGTGAGAGTTGGCAGCCCTGCTTATAGAAGCATATAAAATTATAAAAGGACTGGACAAGCTGGATGCAGGAAAAATGTTCCCAATGTTGGGTGAGTCCAGAACCAGGGGCCACAGTCTTAGAATAAAGGGGAGGTAATTTAAGACTGAGCTGAGAAAAAACTTTTTTTACCCAGAGAGTTGTGAATTTATGGAATTCCCTGCCACAGAGGGCAGTGGAGGCCAAATCACTGAATGGATTTAAGAGAGAGTTGGATAGTGCTCTAGGGGCTAGTGGAGTCAAGGGATATGGGGAGAAGGCAGGCACGGGTTATTGATAGGGGACGATCAGTCATGATCACAACGAATGGCGGTGCTGGCTCAAAGGGCCGAATGGCCTCCTCCTGCACCTATTTTCTATGTTTCTATATAATATGATGGCTAATCATCTAAAATTAGTACCCCGTTCCTGCTTTTTTGCCATATCCCTTGATTCCATTAGCCCAAAGAGGTAAGTCTAACTCTCTCTTGAAAACACCCAGTGAATTGCCCTCCACAGCCTTCTGTGGCAACAAATTCCACTGTTTCACAACTGTCTGGGTGAAATTGTATTTCCTCATCTCAGTCACAAATGGCCTACCCCTTATTCTTAAACTGTGACCCCTGATTCTGGGCTCCCCCAACATCGGGAATTTTTTTCCTGCATCTAGCCTGTCCAATCCTTTAAGAATTTTATATGTTTCTATAAGATCCCCTCTCATCCTTCTAAATTCCAGTGAATACACGTCCAGTCGAGCCATTCTTTCATTATATGTCAGTCCCGCCATATTGGGAATTAACCTGGTGAACCCAGGCTGCACTCCCTCAATAGCAATAACGTCCTTTCTCAAATAAGGAGACCAAAATTGCACACAATAGTCCAGGTGCGGTCTCACCAGAGTCCTGTACAACTGCAGTAGGACCTCCTTGCTCCTAAACTCAAATCTTCTCGCAATGAAGGCCAACATGCCATTTGCTTTCTTTACTGCATGCTGTACCTCCATGCTTACTTTCAGTGACTGATGTACAAGGACACCCAGGTCTCTTTACACCTCCCCTTTTCTTAATCTGACACCATTAAGATAATAATCTGCCTTCCTGTTCTTGCCACAAAATTGGATAACCTCACATTTATCGACATTGTACTGCATCTGCCCACTCACCCAACCTATCCAAATCACCCTGCAGCCTCATAGCATTCTCCTCGTAGCTCACACTGCCATCCAGCTTTGTGTCATCCGCAACTTGGAGATGTAACATTTAATTCCCTCGTCTACTTCATTAATATATCAATAACTGGGGTCCCAGAACCGAGCCTTGCGGCACCATATTAGTCACTGCCTGCCATTCTGAAAAGGACCCGTTAATTCCTATTCTTTGCTTCCTGTCTGCCAACCTATTCTCTATCCATGTCACCCTACCCCAAATACCATGTGCTCTAATTTTGCACACTAATCTCTTGTCAAAGGCTTTGTGAAAGTTCAGATACACCACATCCACTAGCTCTCCTTTATCCATTCTACTTGTTACATCTTCAAGAAATTCTCAAAGATTAGTCAAGCATGATTTCCCCTTCATAAATCCATGCTGACTGACCAATTCTGTCACTGCTTTCCGAATGCGCTGCAATAGACAATAGGTGCAGGGGTACCCAATCAGTACCCGTTCCTGCCTTCTCCCCATATCCCCTAACTCCGCTACTTTTAAGAGCCCTATCTAGCTCTCTCTTTAAAGCATCCAGAGAACCTGCCTCCACCACCCTCTGAGGCAGAGAATTTCACAGACTCACCACTCTCTGTGAGAAAAAGTGTCTCCTCGTCTCTGTTCTAAATGGATTATTCCTTATTCTTAAACTGTGGCCCCTGGTTCTGGACTCCCCCAACATCGGGAACATGTTGTTAAAGAAGGAACTGCAGATGCTGGAGAATCGAGGGTACACAAAAAGCTGGAGAAACTCAGCGGGTGCAGCAGCATCTAAGGAGCGAAGGAGATAGGCGACGTTTCGGGTCGAGACCCTTCTTCAGACTGGTCAGGGATCAGGGAAACGAGAGATATAGACGGTGATGTGGAGAGATAAGGAACAATGAATGAAAGATATGCAAAAAAGTATCGATGATAAAGGGAACAAGCCATTGTAAGCTGTTTGTGGTGTGAAAATGAGAAGCTGGTGCGACTGGGTGGGGGAGGGAGATAGAGATAGAGGGAATGCCAGGCCCGAGGGCTGAGGGAGAGGTGGGAAGGGAGGAGACCAGCAAGGTTAACAGAATTGAGAAAATTCAATGTTTCAAGCCCAAAGGATGCAGACTCCCTACCAAGCGGAATATGAGGTGCTGTTCCTCCAGCTTGCGGTGTTGCTCACTCTGGCCGTGGAGGAGGCCCAGGACCGAGAGGTCGGATGCGGAATGGGAGGGGGAGTTGAAGTGCTGAGCCACCGGAGGTCGGGTTGGTTTTTGCGGACCAAGCGGAGGTGTTCGGCGAAACGATCGCCAAGCCTCCGCTTGGTCTCACCGATATAGATCATCTGGCATCTGGAGCAGCGGATGCAGTAGATGAGGTTGGAGGAGGTGCAGGTGAACCTCTGTCGGACCTGGAAGGACTGCTTGGGTCCCTGAAAGGAGTGGAGGGGGGAGGTGAAGGGACAAGTGTTGCATTTCTTGCACATCGCCGACTGCTTTGGTGTCACCTCCTGCACCCACACACAACTGACTGACTTCATTCATTTCACCACCAACTTCCATCCGGCACTCAAATACACTTGGACCATTTCCGACATTTCCCTACCATTCCTTGACCTCACCATCTCTATTGCAGGCGATACGCTCCTGACCGACATCCACTACAAACCAACTGACTCCCACAGCTACCTGGACTACTCTTCCTCCCATCCTGCTTCCTGTAAGGACTCCATCCCCTATTCCCAATTCCTCCGTCTACGCCGCATCTGCTCCCAGGATGAGGTGTTCCACACCAGGTCATCACAAATGGCCTCATTCTTCAGAGAACGGGGATTCCCCTCCCCCACTATTGATGAAGCTCGCACCAGGGTCTCCTCCATACCCCGCAACACTGCCCTCGCTCCCCATTCCCCCACTCGCAAACAGGGCAGAGTCCCCCTGGTCCTCACCTTTCACCCCACCAGCCGGCAAATACAACATATAGTCCTCCGCCAGTTTCGCCACCTCCAACGTGACCCCTCCACCCGCCACATCTTCCCATTTCCCCCCCGTCTGCCTTCCGCAAAGACCGCTCCCTCTGCAACTCCCTTGTCAATTCTTCCCTCCCATCCCGCTCTACCCCTTCCCCGGGCACTTTCCCTTGCAACCGCAAGAAATGCAACTCCTGGGCCTCCTCCACGGCCAGAGTGAGCAACACCGCAAGCTGGAGGAACAGCACCTCATATTCCGCTTGGGGAGTCTGCATCCTTTGGGCTTGAACATTGAATTTTCTCAATTCTGTTAACCCTTGCTGTCTCCTCCCCTTCCCACCTCTCCCTCAGCCCTCGGGCCCTGGCATTCCCTCTATCTCCATCTCCCTCCCCCACCCCAGTCGCACCAGCTTCTCATTTTCACACCACAAACAGCTTACAATGGCTTGTTCCCTTTATCATCGATACTTTTTTGCATATCTTTCATTCATTGTTCCTTATCTCTCCACATCACCGTCTATATCTCTCGTTTCCCTGATCAGTCTGACGAAGGGTCTCGACCCGAAACGTCGCCTATCTCCTTCGCTCCTTAGATGCTGCTGCACCCGCTGAGTTTCTCCAGCTTTTTGTGTACCATTGGGAACATGTTTCCTGCCTATAGCATGTCTAAACCCTTAACAATCTTATCTGTTTCAATGAGATCCCCTCTCATCCTTCTAAACTCCAGAGTGTACAAGCCCAGCCGCTCCATTCTCTCAGCATATGACGGGAATTCACCTTGTAAACCTACGCTGCACTCCCTCAATAGCAAGAATGTCCTTCCTCAAATTAGGGGACCAAAATTGCACACAATACTCCAGGTGTGGTCTCACTAGTGCCCTATACAACTGCAGAAGGACCTCTTTGCTCCTCTTGTTATGAAGGCCAACATTCGCTTTCTTCACTGCCTGCTATACCTGCATGCTTACTTTCATTGACTGATGAACAAGGACCCCCCAGATCCTGTTATACTTCCCTTTTTCCCCAACTTGAATCCCTTCATCCCTTCATGTTACTTTGAATCCCTTCATCCAAATTATTGATGTATATTGTAAATAGCTGCCGTCCCACCACCGAGCCTTGCAGTACCCCACTAGTCACTGCCTGCCATTCTGAAAGGGACCCGTTAATCTCTACTCTTTCTTTCCTGTCTGCCAACCACTTCTCTATCCATGTCAGCATTTTACCCCCCAATATCATGTGCCCTAATTTTGCCGACTAATCTCCTATGTTGGACCTTATCAAATGCTTTCTGAAAGTCCAGGTACACGACACCCACTTGTCTCCCTTGTCCATTTTCCTAGTTACATCTTCAAAAAATTCAAGAAGATTAGTCAAGCATGATTTCCCCTTCGTAAATCCATGCTGACACGGACCGATCCTGTTACTGCTATCCAAATGTTCGGCTATCTCATCTTTTATAATTGACTCCAGCATCTTCCCCACCACCTATGTCAGGCTAACTGGTTTATAATTCCCTGTTTTCTCTCTCCCGCCTTTCGTAAAAAGAGGGATAACATTAGCTACCCTCCAATCCACAGGAACTGATCCTGAGTCTTTAGAACATTGGAAAATTATTACCAATGCATCCATGATTTCTAGAGCCACTTCCTTAAGTACCCTGGGATGCAGACCATCAGGCCCTGGGGATTTATCAGCATTCAGTCCCATCAGTCTATCCAACACCATTTCCTGCCTTATGTGGATTTCCCTCAGTTCCTCCGTCACCCCAGATCATCTGATCACTACTGTATCAGGAAGACTGTTTGCGTCCTCCTTAGTGAAGACAGATCCAAAGTACCTGTTCAACTCATCTGCCATTTCATTGTTCCCCATAATAACTTCACCTTTTTCGGTCTTCAAGGGTCCAACTTTGGTCTTAACTATTTTTTTCCTCTTCACATACGTAAAGAAGATTTTACTATCCTGCTTTATATTCTTGGCTAGCTTACCTTCGTACCTCATCTTTTCTCCCCGTATTGTTTTATTGGTTATTTTCTGTTGTTCTTTAAACATTACCCAATCCTCTTGTTTCCCGCTCATCTCTGCGACGTTGTAGTTCTTCGCTTTAATTTTTATACTGTCCCTGCCGTCCCTTGTCAGCCATGGTCGCCCCTTTCTCCCTTGGAATCTTAACTCCTCCTAGGAATGAACGGATCCTGTACTTTCTGTATTATTCCAGAAATACCTGCCATTTTTGTTCCACTGTCATCCCTGCTGGTGCATCTTTCCAATCAACTTTGGCCAGCTCCTCCCTCATGGCCCCATAGTCCCCTTTATTCAATTGTAACACTGACACCTCCGATCTACCCTTCTCCATCTCCAATTGTAGATTAAATCTGACAATGTTATGGCCACTACCTCCTAATGGCTCATTAACCTCGAGGTCCTTTATCAAATCCGGTTCATTACATAACACTAAATCCAGAATTGCTTTCTCCCTGGTAGGCTCCAATACAAGCTGTTCTAAGAATCCATCATGAAGGCACTCTACAAAGTCCCTTTCTTGGGGTCGAGTACCAACCTGATTTTCCCAGTCTACCTGCATGTTGAAATCTCCAATAACAACCACAGCATTACTTTTGCTACATGCCAATTTTAACCCCCGATTCAATTTGCGCCCTATGTCCAGGCTACTGTTTGGGGGCTGTAGATTAGTCCCATTAAGGTCTTTTTACCCTTCCAATTCCTTAGTTCTATCCATACTGACTCCACATCTCCTGTTTCAATGTCACCCCTTGCAAGGGACTGAATTTAATTCCTCACCAACAGAACAACCCCACCCCCTCTGCCCACCTGCCCGTCTTTTCGATAGGAGGTATATCCTTGAATATTCAGTTCCCAGCCCTGGCCCTCTTGCAGCCATGTCTCAGTAATTCCCACAACACCATACTTGCCAGTTTCTAACAGAGCCTCAAGCTCGTCCTTATACTTCGCACATTCATATACAGCACTTTGACCTCCATATTCACTTCCCCCCTCGCACCGCTCGCAATTTGCCCTGACCTTACTCTGTTGTCCCTTCTCGAGCTTTCCTTCCCATTAATTCGAGAATCTTTTGTAATTTTTCCTGTAGTCACTTCCCCTTCAACTCCATCTTTATACTCCCAATTTGTCAATCCCTCCCCTCCCACTATTTAGTTTAAACCCACTCGCGTAGCCCTAGCAAACCTGCCTGCCAGAACGCCGGTCCCCCTCTAGTTAAGGTGTAACCAGTCCCTTTTGTACAGGTCACATAAGAGATCTGTGTGGTCTATAAATCTAAATCCTTGATCCCTGCTCCAGCCCCTCAGCCACACATTCAGATCCCCTATCTCACTGTACCTGTCCTCACTAGCACGAGGTATTTATGAAAGGTAAATCATCTGATGAATCTTATAGAATTTTTCGAGGATGTAACTAGTAGAGTGGATAAGGGAGAACCAGTGGATGTGTTATATCTGGACTTTCACAAGGCTTTCGACAAGGTCCCACATAAGAGATTAGTATGCAAACTTAAAGCACACAGTATTGGGTGTTCAATATTGATGTGGATAGAGAACTGGCTGGCAGACAGGAAGCAAAGTGTAGGAGTAAACTGGTCCTTTTCAAAATGGCAGGCAGTGACTAGTGGGGTACTGCAAGGCTCAGTGCTGGGACCCCAGCTATTTACAATATATATTAATGATTTGGACGAAGGAATTGAATGCAACATCTCGAAGTTTGCGGATGACACGAAGCTGGGGGGCAGTGTTAGCTGTGAGGAGGATGCTAGGAGGCTGCAGGATGACTTGGATAGACTGGGTGAGTGGGCAAATGCATGGCAGATGCTGTATAATGAGGATAAATGTGAGGTTATCCACTTTGGTGGCAAGAACAGGAAAGAAGACTATTATCTGAATGGTGGCCTATTAGGAAAAGGGGAGATGCAACGAGACATGGGTGTCATAGTACACCAGTCATTGAAAGTAGGCATGCAGGTGCAGCAGGCAGTGAAGAAAGCGAATGGTATGTTAGCATTCTCAGCAAAATGATTTAAGTATAGGAGTAGGGAGGTTCTACTGCAAGTTGTCCAACAACTTTAGGCTGTGCATGCCACATGACAGAAGAAGAAGAAGAGGTTGTACTGCAGTTGTACAGGGTTTTGGTGAGGCCACACCTGGAGTATTGTGTACAGTTATGGTCTCCTAATCTGAGGAAAGACATTCTTGCCATAGGGTACAGAGAAGGTTCACCAGACTGATGGCGGGACTTTCATATGAAGAAAGACTGGATAGACTCGGCTTGCACTCGCTGGAATTTAGATGATTGAGGGGGGATCTTATAGAAACTTACAAAATTCTTAAGGGGTTGGATAGGCTAGATGCAAGAAGATTGTTCCCAATGTTGGGGAAGTCCAGAACAAGGGGTCACAGTTTAAGGATAAGGGAGAAGTCTTTTAGGACCGAGATGAGAAAAACAATTTTCACACAAAGAGTGGTGAATCTGGAATTCTCTGCCACAGAAAATAGTTGAGGCCAGTTCATTGGCTATATTTAAGAGGGAGTTAGATGTGGCCCTTGTGGCTAAAGGGATCAGGGGGTATGGAGAGAAGGCATGTACGGGATACTGAGTTGGATGATCAGCCATGATCATATTGAATGGCAATGCAGGCTCGAAGGGCCGAATGGCCTACTCCTGCACCTATTTTCTATGTTTCTACGTACTGGAAGCAATCCAGAGATAACCAACCTAGAAGTCCGGCATTTCTTCCCAACTCTCTGAACTCGTGTTGGAGAACCTCCTTCCTCTTCTTCCCGATGTCGTTTGTGTCTACGTGCACAACTACTGCCGGCTGTTCACCTTCTCTCTCGAGGATGTTCTGAATTCAGCTCGTGACATCCTGAACCCTGGCACCAGGGAGGCAACAGACCATTGTCGCATCTCGTCTGCCGCCTCAGAATCTCCTGTCCGCCCCTCGGACAATAGAGTCAGCCACCACTAAGGCTCTGCCCAATGTCGCTCTCGCCGGTCGAGTCCCATCTCTAGGGTTGGAGCCACCAACGTGTCCGCCGCTTAGACTGGAAACATCGTCTCCCCGGACAGTTCCCAATAGGGCGTACCTGTTTCCATTAGACACAGCCTCCTGGGTCTTCTGCACTCCATGATTTCCACCCTTTCTCTCCGTCACACACCTTGGTTCTTCCCGTATCCTCGTCGTGACTACCTCACTGCAGGTCCTGTCCAGGAAACCCTCGTTTTTCCGGATGGCCCTGAAGTCATCCAGCTGCTTCTCCAGTGTCCCAACACGGTCCTATAGGAGCTGAAGCTGGACGCACTTGCCACAGTTGTAGCAGCCAATGGCTCCATCCGTGTCCGTGGGCTCCCACATTCTGCAAGCCTCACATTGTCTCATCTGTCTCGACATGCGTTCACTGCGTTCTGTCCTCTCGAGCTTTATGCATAGCCTCCTCGCCCTCACAATGCCGCTCCCTAAGAGCCGCCTTGCTTATATTGACTGATATATTGCCTAATTTACAAACCAAATTCCTCAGTTTTAAACTGTTTTCCCCCTCTGACACTTCTAACTCTCCTCCCACTCGGGCTAGAGCCAATCAGTGCTTTTTCCTGTTTCTCTTTGCTGCTGTTTCTTCTAAATCCACCGAAGCTGAGTTAAGTCTGTCTGTGTTTTGCCTCTCTTTTTAAACTGTTTTCCCCCTCTCACTTCTAACTCTCCTCCCACTCGGGCTAGAGCCAATCAGTGCTTTTTCCTGCTTCTCTTTGCTGCTGTTTCTTCTAAATCCACGGATTCCACGGACTGTTTCTTCAAAATCCACGGAAGCTCTGAGTTCAAGCCCTATCTTTAATAATCCACTCTAGCATCTTCCCCACTACCGATGTCAGGCTAACTGGTCTAGAATTCCGTTTCCTCTCTCCTTCCTTTCTTAAAAGGTGGAGTTACATTTGAGGTGTCCGAGAGTTGGCAGAGGCGATGGAAGAAAAGCTCTACATTGTGGCGGATAACTGGCATACCCTGCCCTATCCCCGAACTCTATCTCTGTTACATTGATTACTGCATTGGTGCTACTTCCAGCACCAATGCAGAACTCATAGACTTCATTAACTTCACCACCAATAAGCGAGTTTGGTATTCTGACTGCGCATGCCCAGGTCATAGGTCATTCACGATAAACAGCTGTGTATACTGACCTGCGTTTCATCCGTAGTCAGGATCGAACCCGCGTCTCCGGCGCTGCAAGCGCTGTTGAATTGCTACTGCAGTAAGATAATGCAGTACAAGTGCGAATGGGTTATCTCACCACCATCGCCGTCCCCTCCCGCGTGTCCCATCCCAGTCCGGGGGCAGCCAGAGTTGTCCGGGATGACAGGACACCGGCCCGGAGCAGTGGCTTACAACCAGCGCTAACTCCAGCTCAACTCTGCTCCAACCCCCGAGGAACCGACGGGCCGGGGACAGTCAGCTGCACCTCTCGCCTTATCCAGTTGCTGTCGTTTAAGGCAAGCACCAGTAATCAGTTACACAATGCTGCAGTAACTCTGCGGATCAGGCAACATCTCTGGAGGAGGGTCTCGACCCGAAACGTCACCTATTCCTTTTCTCCAAAGATGCTGCCTGTCCCGCTGAGTTACTCCAGCAAGTTGTGACAACCTTCGGTGTTAACCAGCATCTGCAGTTCCTTTCTACAGAGCGACGCCTATCCGCGGCTAAAGGCTAGGCTGGGTCTGGGCCTGGGGGCGACGGCACTGTTGTTCCAGGCCCGCGGAGAGGAACAGGACCTGGGGCCTCAGACTCTCCCACCCCCTCCCCTGGCACCAGGCCGCTCCCCCCCCTCCCCTCCCCCGACTTCCCCCGCTTCAAGTACAACTTCATCGCCGACGTGGTGGAGAAAACTGGGCTGGCGGTGGTTTACATCGAGATCCTGGGGAGGTGAGGAGGGAGAGTGGAAGAGGAGGTGGGATAGAGGGATAGGATGGGGGAGGTAGGGATTGGGGATAGAGGGAGAGGCAGCAGGTAGTGGGATGGGGAGAGGGATGGGAAAAGAGATGGGGAGAGAGAAACTCGCTATCGCGGCTTTGCTGCAGGTCCCGGACACCCCGTCTCCGCAAGAACTCTCCCGGCGCGGGGAACAACCCCCCCCCCCCGCCCTGGACTGGAGGGAGGAACTGGGGGACATTGCCCCCTCTGCAACCTGCAACGAACGAGCAAATCCCCACACTCCCCGCGGAATAAACACATATGTGAGCAAAACACAACCCTCCCCTTCTCTCTCCCCCACCTCTCACCGTCTCTCCGCTAGTCCAGTCTCTCCCCGTCCCACTCGCATCTGCCCCCTCTCTCGCTGTCACACCCCGCTACCTGGCATCCCGTTCGCTTTTTTTTCACGAATGACCTTTGACAAATTCCATGATCCTTGCGCTTTTCGGAATACCGAACTGGCTGATATATTAATTATCTGGAAGAGGGAATTAGGAGCAACACTAGCAAGTTTGCGGATGACACAAAGCTGGGTGGCAGTGTGAACTGTGAAGAGAATGTTCGGAGGATGCAGGGTGACCTGGACAGGTTGAGTGAGTGGGCAGATGCGTGGCAGATGCAGTATAATATAGATAAATGTGAGGTTATCCACTTTGTCGGCAAAAACAAGGGGGCAGATTATTATCTCAATGGGGTTGGGTTAGGTAAGGGGTAGGTACAGAGAGACCTGGGTGTCCTTGTACACCGGTCACTGAAACTTAGCGTGCAGGTACAGCAGGCAGTGAAGAAAGCTAATGGAATGTTGACCTTTATAACAAGAGGATTTCAGGATAGGAGTAAAGAGGCTCTTCTGCAGTTGTGTAGGGCTCTGGTGAGACCACATCTGGAGTATTGTTTTGGTCTAATTTGAGGAAGGACATTCTTGTGATTGAGGCAGTGCAGCGTAGGTTCACGAGATTGATCCCTGGGATGGCGGGACTGTCATATGAGGAAAGATTGAAAAGACTAGGCTTGTATTCACTGGAGTTTAGAAGGATGAGGGGATATCTTATAGAAACATATAAAATTATAAAAGGACTGGGCAAGCTAGATGCAGGAAAAATGTTCCCAATGTTGGGCGAGTCCTGAACCAGGGGCCACAGTCTTAGAATAATGGGGAGGTCACTTAAGACTGAGGTAAGAAAAAACTTTTTCACCCAGAGAGTTGTGAATTTATGGAATTCCCAGCCACAGAGGGCAGTGGAGGCCAAATCACTGGATGGATTCAAGAGGGAGTTAGATAGAGCTCTAGGGGCTGGTGGAGTCAAGGGATATGGGGAGAAGGCAGGCACAGGTTATTGATTGTGGACGATCAGACATGATCACAATGAATGGCGGTACTGGCTCGAAGGGCCGAATGGACTCCTCCTGCACCTATTTTTTTTTGTTTCTATGCTTATTTCTAACCTGCACTCAAATTTGATGTCCCCTATGAGATCTCGTTTTCACGCCTTACCCTTCCATATCTCCGTCTCCCTCTCCCTTGACTGTCTGAAGGGTCTCATCCTGAAACGTTACCCATTGCTTCTCTCCACAGATGCTGCCTGTCCCGCTGGTACTCCAGCGTTTTGTGTGTCTTGAGCACCAATGATTTGAACAGTTGAAGGGGAGCTACGACACAAAGCGCTGTCGCTGCTTTATTTCACACATGGACCAAGACAGAGCAGAACAGCCGCTCCCCGGCAGGAGGAGTGCGCTTCCCACCAAACATCAGAGCCCATCGTTGCTTCCCACTGTGTGGATAATCGGCACATCATTGTATAATCCCCGGGGGGGGGCACAAGCATCATCCCCAGGTCCGCTCATCCCCCCGCCCCCCCCAGTGAACGTGGCCCCCCCCCCCGCCCCGCCCAGTGAACGTGGGCCCGGGGATCGCCCCTCACCCACCGGCCGCTGCACAATCTCCCAGGGAGGGCCGCCCCGCGGCCTGGATCATCCCCGGCCGCTTGGGCCCAGTGATCCTCGCCGCCTCTCTCCGCCCACGGGGGCCGGGCTGAGCTGGTGCAGGGCCGGGCCGGGCCGGCGGATCACCCCGCCCCCGAGGGCGGGCCCAGCGCGTCCGAGAGCGGCAGCGCAGCGGGGACATGGAACCCGAAAACATGGAGCTGAACGGCAGCTGGTCCGGCAGGGAGGTGAGGAGAGGGGTGATGGGGCCGGGGAGGCCGGGGTTTGGTTACAGCGACGTGTGGGGGCGGCGGCAATGTGGGGATCGGCCCCGGGGTATGAGCGGGTAACTGGGTGGTGGGTGGGGGGCGCGGGCCCGGGCTGGGGGGGGTGTGGAGGTGTGTGGGGGGGGGGGGGGGTGAGGAGGGGTGAGGAGGGGAGGGGGTGGGTGAGGAGGGGAGGGGGTGTGGGGGGGGTGAGGGGGGTGTGTGTGGGGGGGTGAGGGGGGTGTGGGGGGCGGTGAGGGGGGTGGGGGGTGAGGGGGGTGGGTGTGTGGGGGGGGATGGGTGTGGGGGGGGTGGGGGGTGTGTGGGGGTGGAGGGGGTGTGGGGTGGGGGGGTGAGGGGGGGTGGGGGGGTGTGGGGGGTGTGGGGGGGGTGAGGAGGGGGTGGGGTGGGTGAGGGGGGTGTGGGGTATGTGGGGGGGTGAGGGGGTGTGTGGGGGGGGTGAGGGGGGGGTGAGGGGGGGTGTGGGGGGGTGGGGGGGTGAGTGGGGGTGTTTGTGGGGGGGGTGAGGGGGGTTGTGAGGGGGTGTGGGGGGGGGTGAGGTGTGTGTGGGGGGGTGAGGGGGTGTGGGTGGGTGGTGGGGGGGTGAGGGGGTGTGGGGGGGTGAGGGGGTGTGTGGGGGGGGTGAGGGGGTGTGGGGGGGGGTGAGGGGGGGGGTGAGGGGGTGTGTGGGGGGGGGGTGAGGGGGGTGGGGGGTGGGTGAGGGGGTGTGGGGGGGGGTGAGGGGGTGTGTGGGGGGGTGAGGGGGTGTGGGGGGGTGTGAGGGAGGTGTGTGGGGGGTGTGGGGGGGGGTGAGGAGGTGAGGGGGTGAGGGTGGTGTGAGGGGGTTGTGTGGGGGGGTGAGGAAGGGGTGGCGGGGGGGGTGAGAGGGGGCGTTGCGGGCCCGGGCTTCCATCGTCGCGCTGATGGCGCCAAAGGGCGGGTGGGCGGGCAGCGACTAACGGTAAGGCGGTGCTGGTGGCAGAGGCCAGAATTAAACTGCTACTCGGGCACTTGGAAACAAAGATCATACATACCACCAAACGTGTTTGTCAATAAAACGTCAACCCTGGAGCAAAGACGCAGCTCCGGGAATGGACGATGCCTTGAGGCGGGGCGCACTTCACTGCCTCAGCTCCACTGAATGAATGAATGAATGAATGCTCCAGCAAAGATCACAGAGCGAATGATCTTAGTGTTCAGTGCTGAGAAAGCTTTAACTCAAACAAGATTCATTCAGTAGAAACAAAGAACTGCAGATGCTGGTTTGTGAAAAAAAGACACAAATTGCCAGAGTAACTCAGCGGACCGACGTCGTCTGTGGAGAACATGGACAGGTGATGGTCAGCCTGAAGGTCACCTGTCCATGTCCACAGATGCTTGATGTGCAAACCAGCATCTGTAGTTCTTTGTTTCTACAAACATGCTGACTATTTTACTGGTACTGTCAGATTTCTAGGCAAATAGGTGTTCTGACATTCTTCACCTACACCCCACTATTCTCTTTATTGATCACATTAATTTGACCCTCTCAAATTATTCACAATTGATTCCGATCTTAATTAATGAGCAAGATTTGAATCAAGAAATATTTTAACAGTGCTATTCTTCAATAGATTTAGACTAAATTCCTCTGGAATTTCCTCAACAATCTTGCACAAAAGTCAGCATAAATAACTGGGTCTTCAGGAAACACAAACAAGCATCACTTTCTATGTCCTTCAGTATCTTTTGATGTTACAAAAGTTTCATGCCTTTGAAGCATTATCTATATTTAGTGTGTTTAAGAATATTTCTTATTGGAAACCTGTAGGACAAAAACTTGTCCCCTTGGTCCCCCAGCAGGGAAGTATGGTCCGCCAATCACAGTGACCTGTGTACCTTTGTTTCTCAGTGAAATAGAATGAATGGTGACACAAACAATGGTTGATTCTCATGCATGTTTAATGTCGCTACCTCATACGAGTTTCTCTCCCCAACTGGCTTTTTAATTATGATGATGTTTTATAAAATAATCAGTGAAATTAAATATACTTTTGGGCTGGTAAGGAGAATGAGGAATTTAAAAAAAGCAAAAATAATCATGATGAAACAAGCAAATAGTGATTGTGGATTCTACTGCACCTAATCCCTCTATATGGAATGGGTAGAAATGCTGGAAACCTGCTTTCCCTGGTGCTGGCACTGTGAGGTGTGTTTTGGCAGCACGCTCCCTCACTGACTCATGAGACAGCTGTCTGTGCATTAAGTTTATAAAAAGAAGTATTATTTAATAAAGGTAGGACTATTTAATAGTTTTGAAGGAGAGAGAGGAGGAAGAGGATATCTCAACATTGTGATCAATGTTGAATCAAAATTTAATTGTCCAAGATGGCTCTTTTCAATTTAAATGTTTTTGTGAAAAATGACTGCAGCTGTCAAAATAATTTCTTGAAAGGAACAATGGTGTTCCTGAAATCATGAGCCCTGAAAAGGGACTTTCCACAGGAGGTATTCAGAGTGAGCATTGGGGTGTGGTAGGAAATGTGGGGTGCTGGAGGGGAAGCCAGGGTGCATATGTGATGCCTTTTGGCTTTCTGTTAAGTACTATTGGTGAAAGGATTCACAGTCATAGTAGTTAATGATGTGGGGGTTTTAGAAGCAAGGGAGATTGGAAAAAACGGAAACGAGCTGATTTTTCCCTTGCGACAGAAAATTTCCCTTGCGTCAGAAACCAAGAGGTTCGGTTCAGTCCAACAAAAGATTGCATTGAAATTCGGTCAATGATTCTGTATGCCAGGAATTTATTATTTCCTAGATGATGGACTGCTTTTTATTTAAATCAGACTGGAACTATATCCAATTCAAAGAGCTTAGTGGCATTTCTGCAGTAATAAAGCTGTTATATGTGTTGTAACTGCCTATGGTGCTACAGTAACAAAAGTTAAGCTTTTTTAAGATATCAAATGATGTTTCAGCAAAATAAATGGTCTTGTGCCGCTGACAGATTGGAGAATTTTGAAATGTGAATCGTTCATTTGTCTGGCTTGCATCGCAGACTCGTGGCCGATATTTCACAGGGTCAGGCAGCACAGCAACAGGCCCTTCGGCCCAACTTGCCCATATCAAACAAGATGCCCCATCTTCGACAGTCCATCTGCCTGAATTTTGCCCTTATCCCTCTAAACCTTCCCTATCCATGTACCTGTCCAAATGGTTTATAAATGGATATTATAATACCTGCCTCAACTTCCTTCATTGTCAGTACGTTCCATATACTCAACACACTTCTTCAGACTGGGTCTCGACCCGAAAAGTCACCCATTCCTTCTCTCCAGAGATGCTGCCTGTCCTGCTGAGTTAGTCCAGCTTTTTATGTCTACCTTCGGTTTAAACCAGCATCTGCAGTTCCTTCTGACACTCTGTGTGGAAAATGTTGCCGCTCGAGTTCCAATTCAATATTTCCCCTCTCACCGTAAACCTATGACCTTCAACATGGTTCTTGATGCCCCTCCTCTGGGTAAATGACTGTATACATTCACCCTATCTATTTCCCTCGTGATTTTATACAGCTCTACAAGATCACCTATCAGCTTCCTGCACTTTAATGAATAAAGTCATAGCCTGCCCAACCCCTCCTTATAGCTCAAGCCCTCAAGGAGGCAAAATCCTTGTAAATCTTCTCTGTACTCTTTCCTGCTTAACAACACCCTTCCTATACCAGGGTAACCAAAGCTGAACATAGTACACCAAGTTTGCAGATGATACGGAAATAGGTGGAAAGACCGGTAGTGTAGAGAAAGCAGGGACTCTGCAGGAGGCAGGCACATGCCGTGAGTGATTACTCGGGGTAGGCGCTCAGTCGGATTTTAAAAGAAATTAGACCGTGCATGCGCATTCTCTCCCGTAAAAATAAAAAATAAAAATGAAACCAGTAACAATTCAATTTGCCCAAGGCTTCCTAGTCTCCTTTATTCTGAATTACTGAATGGGTGGGTGGTGAAGATTGATGGCAGGTGGAGAGATGGTGGGAAAAACGGGAGTACAGGGAAAAGTTGAATCAGTTGTCATCTTATTGAAAGACAATACTTGTTCAAGGGACCAATTTGGGGGAGAGTTCCTTTCACAGCGTGTGGAGAGTCTATGCCAGGGGTGAAGTTACGGGGAGAGCAGGAGTGTTGAGGAGGAGGGGGTCGGGGATACTGCCAGTAACTCACTCACCGCTGCCGCAGCTCTCCGGGCGCGAAGCCAAGCATTGTAGCCAGGGATAGAAGCAGCTCAGGGAGCTGCGAGTGGCCGCCGGGACCCGACAGCAGAACAGGCCGCCACTTCAGCACCTTCTGCCGGCCCACTCACTTCTGGCAGTGCTCTCCGTCTGAACACCTCTCACCTGCTGCTCGCTCATGTCAGCCGCTTCCTGCAAATCATTAAATTCCCACAGCCGAGTAACCTCAATCATCACCAACATCACCAACAAATGTACTTACCACATCATTGGTACACAAGCTCCATTCTTCTCTCTTTGTTTCCTAAGATACACTTAAAATAATGCCAATCTATATTTGAAAACCCCGCCAAGAAACCAGCGCTGCGCTGCGCAGTAGGCTGCTGCGCCTGCGTAGTGCTGCAAAGGCAGAATTTCTGCTGCCTTCAGCCCAGATTGAAACTGACGGCTTCAAGCAGCGCTGACGACACGTGCGCTGCACAGAGCTTCCCGTGTCACAAGCGCTGCGGATGAAAGGCACGGAGAATTATGCCTACCTAAGGGATCGATCTCTTAGATAGGCATAATTCTCCCATGCCTTTACTATTTATATTTAGTAATTACTATGCTATAATTTTAGGCCTACCTTGCCTACCCTGATGGCACGTGCCTGGCAGGAGGACTTGGACAATAGGTGCAGGAGTAGGCCATTCGGCCCTTCAAGCCAGCACCGCCATTTAATGTGATCATGGCTGATCATCCCCAATCAGTACCCCGTTCCTGCCTTCTCCCCATAATCCCCTGACTCTGCTACCTTTAAGAGCCCTATCTAGCTCTCTCTTGAAAGTATCCAGAGAACCGGCCTCCACTGCCCTCTGAGGCAGAGAATTCCACAGACACACAACTCTCTGAGAGAAAAAATGTTTCCTTGTCTCCACTCTAAATGACTTGCCCCTTATTCTTAAACTGTGGGCCCTATTTCCGGACTCCCCCAACATGTTTCCTGCCTCTAGTGTGTCCAAACCCTTAATAATATTATATGTTTCAATAAGGACAGGTTGGAATAGTGGGCAGAGAAGTGGCAGATGGAATATAGTGTGGCAAAGTGTGGTGTCATGCATTTTGGTTGTAGGAATAATGGCGTAGACTATTTTCTAAATGGGGAGATATTCCAGAAATTGGAGGTACAAAGGGACTTGGGAGTGCTGGTGCAGGATTCCCAAAATGTTAACCCGCAAGTCGAATCGGTAGTAAAGAAAGCAAACTCAATTCTAACATTTATTTCAAGAGGGCTTGTATACAAAAACAGGGATGTAATGCTGAGGCTCAATAAGGCACTGCAGCATTGGAATATTGTGCACCATATCTGAGGAAGGATGTGCTGGCTCTGGAGGTTCTGTGGAGGTTTACAAGAATAATCCGAGGAAATTAGCAGGTTAACCTATGATGAGCGTTTGTCGGGGCTGAGCCTGTACTCGCTGGAGTTTAGAAGAATGAGGGGGGCAACCTCATTGAAACATACAGAATAGTGAAAGACTTGGGTACAGTGGATGTGGAGAGGATGTTTCCACTGGTGGCAGAGTCTAGGACTAGAGGTCATAGCCTCAGAATTAAAGGACGTTATTTTAGGAAGGAGATGTGAAATTTCTTTAGTCAGAGGGTGGTGAATCTGTGGAATTCTTTGCCATGGAAGGCTGTAGAGGCCAAGTCAGTGTACATCTTTAAGGAAGAGATAGATAGATTCTTGATTAGTACGGGTGTCAGAGGTTATGAATGAATGACTAAGTTTATTGGCCAAGTATTCACATACAAGGAATTTGCCTTGGTGCTCCGCCCACAAGTGACAACAACATACAGTGACAGTTAGGAATGACATATAAAACATTAAACATTAATAATAAAACATTATTGATTAAACATGTGAATTAAATAATTAACTGCAGGTTATGGGGAGAAGGCAGGAGAATGGGGTTAGGAAGGAGAGATAGATCAACCATGATTGAATGGCAGAGTAGACTTGATGGGCCGAATGGCTTAATTCTACTCCTATCACTTATGACCTTATGCTGCCTCATCAATGTCTTGTACAACTGTAACAAAACATGGGAGGAATAGATCGGGGAGACGCACAGAGTCTCTAGCACAGAGTAGGGGAATCGAGACCCGCAGAGGACATAGGTTTAAGGTGGGGGGGGGGGGGAAGATTTAAGAGGAGCCGGTGGGGTAACTTTTTCAAAGGGTGCTGGGTGTATGAAAATAGCTGGCAGAGGAGGTAGTTGAGGCAGGTAATATTGCAAAGTTTAAGTAACATTTGGACAGGTACATGGATAGGACAAGTTTAAAAGGATATGGGCTAAATGCAGGCCAGTGGGACTAATGTAGATGGGACATGTTGGTCGTTGTAGGTAAGTTATGCCCCTGTCCCACTTAGGAAACCTGAACGGAAACCTCTGTAGACTTTGTGCCCCACCCAAAGTTTCCGTGCTGTTCCCGGAGGTTTTCGTCCTCCGGCAACCACCTTCAACTAGCATCGCAACCGTCTTAGACTAAAAAATTACCAACTTTTAAAACGGAAACCACTTTCGACCATTAGGGAGACTGACAAAAACCTCCGGGAACCGCATGGAAACCTTGGGTGGGGCGCAAAGTCTCCAGAGGTTTCCGTTCAGGTTTCCTAAGTGGGACAGGGGCATTAGGCTGACGGGCCTGTTTCCACATTGTATGACTCTGACTGTACCCCATCTGATGAAGGCCAATGTGCCGAAAGCGTTCTTGACCACCCTATCTAAATGTGATGCTACTTTCAGGCAACTATGTACCTTCACTCCTAGATCCCCCTGCTTGACAACCTGTCCTAGAGCCCTGGCATTCATTATAAAGGTCCTGGATCAGATCAGCTAATATTGATTGATCTACAGTCTTGGCCTAGCTTGACTTTCCAAAATGCAACACCTCACACTTATCTGCAATACCTCCATTAACTATGCCAGCTGATCAAGATCCTGCGTTAATTTTTGGATACAATCTTTGCTATCTGTGATACCACCCACTTCTGATTAAATCCACAGCAGATGATAATGGCTAATTCATATTTAGAGTGCAAATGGTAATTTTTAATATCTTTCCCATCGCTACACAATTAGAATTTAGAGCTTCTCACAGGCCATGCCTTTTGGACAATAACCGTTCTTCTTTGGACACCAAGCATTTTGGTGTCTTTTTTGTAAACCAACATCCACAGTTCCTTGTGTCAAAGTAACAGTCACATTCTGTGAGTCTGCAACTCATGGTGTCACTTATCTAGAGGAAGCATTTGCATTATAAGTACCATTTTGAGTTCCTTTGGGTCTGTTGCAAACTGAAACCACAAGTTTTGGAATGCTTTCTCAACTGATAAAAATTGAAGCTGCAAAATTGGCAAAGATCTGGAAATAATGGTCATTATTTATATTAACATAGAAGACTGGAGATCTGAGTTTCTGGATAATTGCAATCTTCCCAAACTAGAACTACAGGAACAAGAGGAATTGGGAGCACAAATCTCAAATAAGGAAATAGAAGAAACAATATTCTCATTAAAAAATGGAAAAATACCAGGTCCCGACGGATTCAGTAATGAATTCTACAAAAGTTTTTACGATATATTTAGTCCTCGTCTACAGAAAATGTACACACACGCTTTCAGAGAACAAATATTACCTGATACATTAGCAGAATCTACGATTACATTAATACTTAAGAAAGGTAAAGATGAGGAAGAACCTGGATCTTATAGAGCTATCGCGTTGTTAAATACAGATCAAAAAATATTAGCAAAAATATTAGCAAGAAGATTAAGTACGCCATTAAACTAATACATCCGGATCAAACGGGGTTTATCCCTAAGAGACATTCACTTAATAATTTGAGACATCTGCATAACATAACGCACTCACATCAAACTAAAGATCCAAATCTCGCAATTATTTCGCTGGATGCAGAGAAAGCATTCGATCAGGTTGAATGGAAGTATATGGTTAAGGTATTGCAAAAATTTCAACTGGGAGAGAATTTCATTCAATGGATTAAATTAATATATAGTAAGCCAATGGCCAGAATATTAACTAATAATATTTTATCCACGAAATTTCAACTGTCAAGGGGTAATAGACAAGCATGTTCATTATCACCATTGTTTTTTGCCCTCATAATTGACCACTAGGGGAAAGTATTAGAACTCATCCGAATATCCATGGATATGACAAAATATTTAAACAATAAAATATCATTATACACTGATGATCACAAAGCCTCATATCACTATACCCAACATTTTAAATTTAATTGAGGATTTCGGTTCATTTTCAGATTATAGAATAAACTGGAATAAAAGTGAAATCATGTCAATAAAACCGAAATCAAAAACTAAATTAAATAAATGTTTCATTAACGTTTCACCAATTTGTGATAAATGCCAGTGTCAAGAAGCTACTATAGCGCACTCATTCATCTTCTGAACAAAAATTCAAAGGTTTTGGATTGAAATCTTTGAAATGTTCGCAAAACTGTTTAAAATAAAAATGACACCAAAGCCAGAATGGATTATTTTTGGAATGACAGAAGGTAGTACGGAATCAAATGTGTATCAAAAGAATCTATTTGATTACGGCTTAATAATAGGAAAAAAAGCTAATCTTAAAATTCTGGAAAAATGCTCCTATGCCAACATTAAATATGTGGATTTCAACTATGTTTGAAACATTACATCTGGAAGATATGAGACTCCGCCTCGCAGGAAAATCAGAACGCTTCTATCAGACGTGGTCTGCATTTATATAATTGCTACAAAGATAGGGTGCAGGAGTACCTCGGGCCTTGGTAGGGGGGGATGAAAAACTATCGAGTTTGTGAATTCCTTTTGCGTGATATACAATGGCTTGCAAAAGTATTCATACCCCTTGAACTTTTCCACATTTTGTCACGTTACAACCACAAACGTAAATGTATTTTATTAGGATTTTATGTGATAGACCAACACAAAGTGGCGCATAATTGTGAAGTGGAAGGAAAATGATACATGGTTTTCAAATCTTTTTACAAATAAAAAACTGAAAAGTGTGGTGTGCAAAAGTATTCAGCCCCCTTTACTCTGATACCCCTAAATAAAATCCAGTGCAACCAATTGCCTTCAGAAGTCACCTAATTAGTAAATAGAGTCCACTTGTGTGTAATCTAAATCTCAGTATAAATACAGCTGTTCTGTGAAGGCCTCAGAGGTTTGTTAGAGAATATTAGTGAACAAACAATGTTCCTTGGGCATCATGAAGCCCAAGGAACACACCAGACAGGTCAGGGATAAAGTTGTGGAGAAGTTTAAAGCAGGGTTAGGTTATAAAAAAAATATCCCAAGCTTTGAACATCTCACGGAGCACTATTCAATCCATCATCCGAAAATGGAAAGAGTATGGCACAACTGCAAACCTACCAAGACATGGCCGTCCACCTAAACTGACAGGCCGGGCAAGGAGAGCATTGATCAGAGAAGCAGCCAAGAGGCCCATGGTAACTCTGGAGGAGCTGCAGAGATCCACAGCTCAGGTGGAAGATTCTGTCCACAGGACAACTATTAGTTGTGCACTCCACAAATCGGGTCTTTATGGAAGAGTGGCAAGAAGAAAGCCATTGTTGAAACAAAGCCATAAGAAGTCCCGTTTGCAGTTTGCCACAAGCCACGTGGGGGACACAGCAAACATGTGGAGGAAGGTACTCTGGTCTGATGAGACCAAAATTGAAGGGACAGGGAAGCTGTCAGAGTTGATGGGAAGATGGATGGAGCCAAATACAGGGCAATCTTGGAAGAAAACCTGTTAGAGTTTGCAAAAGACTTGAGACTGGGGCAGAGATTCACCTTCCAGCAGGTCAACAACCCTAAACATACAGCCAGAGCTACAATGGAATGGTTTAGATCAAAGCATATTCATGTGTTAGAATGGCCCAGTCAAAGTCCAGACCTAAATCCAATTGAGAATCTCTGGCAAGACTTGACAATTGCTGTTCACAGATGCACTCCATCCAATCCGACTGAGCTTGAGCTATTTTGCAAAGAAGAATGGGCAAAAATTTCAGTCTCTAGATGTGCAAAGCTGGTAGAGACATACCCCAAAAGACTTGCAGCTGTAATTGCAGCGAAAGGTGGTTCTAGAAACATAGAAACATAGAAATTAGGTGCAGGAGTAGGCCATTCAGCCCTTCGAGCCTGCACCGCCATTCAATATGATCATGGCTGATCATCCAACTCAGGTACCTGCCTTCTCTCCATACCCTGATCCCCTTAGCCACAAGGGCCACATCCAAACTCTCTTAAATATAGCCAAAAAACTGGCCTCCACTACCCGTGGCAGAGAGTTCCCAGAGACTCACCACTCTGTTGTGTAAGAAAGTCTTTCTCATCTCGTCTTAAAGGATTTCCCCCTATCCTTATCTGTGAACTTCCCCAACATCGGGGAACATCTACCTGCAATCTAGCCTGTCCAACCCCTTAAGAATTTTGTAAGTTTCTATAAGATCCCCTCTTAATCTCCTAAATTCCAGAGAGTATAAACCGAGTCTATCCAGTCTTTCTTCATAAGACAGTCCTGAATCCGGGATGTCTACAAAGTATTGACTGGGGGGCTGAATACTTTTGCACGCCACACTTTTCGTTTTTTTATTTGTAATAAAATTTGGAAACCATGTATCATTTTCCTTCCACTTCACAATTATGCACCACTTTATGTTGGTCACATAAAATCCCAATAAAATACATTTACGTTTGTGGGTGTAACGTGACAAAATGTGGAAAAGTTCAAGGGGTATGAATACTTTTGCAAGCCACTATATATAATATAATAACTGGCTTTTTTTTTTTTTCTTTTCTCTCTCTTTGTCTCTCTTTCTTTTTTCCTTTTCTTTTCTAGGGTCTATCTCTTAACCCCCTTTCTCTAATTCTTTGACCAAGGGTTTCTTCTCCCCTTTGGCACACTCTTTCACTTTCACAACTCTTTTCACCTACTTCACTCTCTTTCTTTCTATTATTTTTCTTTAAAAGCCATAAAATGATGGGGTACAATGATTGTAACAATATATATGTGATGAACATTGATGTATTTGCCTCTAAGAAATAAACATATTTCAAAAAGAAGACTGGAGATGTCTGAGAACGAGAATATAACAATTTTTCATTGATATATTAATGATCTTAATCAACTCAGCACAAAGGCTTATGCTCACTCAGGGTAGAACATGTTCAAACTTATCTTAAACCTTTCTTGTAGCAAGAGAGGAGAGATATCGCAGCCTGAGGAGAATTTGAACTGAAGACAATAGACAGTAGAGAATAGAAGCGGAAGTAGGTCATTCGGCCCTTCGAGCCAGCACCACCTTTCAATGTGATCATGGCTGATCATCCCAATCAGTACCCGATCCTGCCTTCTCCCTATATCCCCTGACTACGTTATCTTTAAGAGCCCTATCTAGCTCTCCCTTGAAAGACAAGACAGCAATTATTGGGAAGCAAAAAGGGGGAGGGAAGGAAGCATCTTTAGGCAAAGGGGTATTTTCCTCTCTAACCCTCTACACCCCCTCTCCCAACTGCTCCAGAATGAAATGCAAAGTCACGGCAGGGCAGCAGGTCATGTGGAAGGTGGTAAGCTAAGTACACTTACCTTGTCCAGAGTACAACTCCAGGTATCAGCCTTTCAGAGCTGGAGTGTGGCAGGACCTACTAAGGAGCATTGCTGAGGCAGAGATCTGTGGATCACACAAGGGGAGAAGGTGCTCACATCCAAGACTAAGGCTGCACAAAGGACAAGGAATGGATGACTAAGTAGAAGGCTTCAGTGTAGGAGCCCGGCCCCACACATGGATATACGTTGGATACTGTTGGGTAATATAGCAGGAGCCAGTCTGGCACCCTGGGTGACTCAGCTGTACAGCAGAGGGAGGCATATGGTGATAGGAGGTTCAATCATAAGGGGAACTGTTTGGCACTTGTGGGTGCAAGTGTAACTGCTGGGACCAACATTGTCACGGAGCAGCTGATCTTTGACCTCACATCATTTTCTAAAATTGTTCTAATATCCCTTGATTCCCATAATACTTCATGCTGCTTGACCTGCTGAGTTGCTCCAGCACTTTGTGTATTTTTTTGTAGGACTGACCTTTAACATCACCTGTCCATGATCTCCAGAGATGCTGCCTGACCCATTACTCCAGCACTTTGTGTCCTTTTATTTATTAACAAGCATCTGCAGTTCCTTGTTTGTACATCTCTGCCACAGAAGGCAGTGGAGGCCAATACACTGGATGATTTTTTAAAAGAGAGTTAGATGGTGCTCTTGGGGCTAGCAGAAACAAGGGGTATGGGGAGAAGGCAGGCACAGGATACTGATTGTGGATGGTCAGCCATGATCACAATGAATGGTGATGCTGGCTCGAATGGCCGCATCCTACACTTATTTTCTATATTAGGTAAATGGTGTTTGATGGTCTGTAATGACCCAGTGGGCTGAAGTTCATGTTCATAAGTGATATGAGCAGAATTAGGCCATTCGGCCCATCAAGTTTATTTCACCATTCAATCATGGTTGATCTGGTATCAAGTTGGGAAATGGGGAAATACAATGGAAATGGTGTCAAGTTGGGAAAAAGGGAAGTATAACAGGATTTGGGGGGTCCTTGTTCATCAGTCAATGAAAGTAAGCATGCAGGTATAGCAGGCAGTGAAGAAAGCGAATGTTGACCTTCATAACAAGAGGAGCAAAGAGGTCCTTCTGCAGTTGTATAGGGCACTAGTGAGACCACACCTGGAGTATTGTGTGCGGTTTTGGTCCCCTAATTTGAGGAAGGATATTCTTGCTATTGAGGGAGTGCAGAGTAGGGTTAAGGTTAATTCCCGGGATGGCGGGACTGTCATATGCTGAGAGAATAGAGCGGCTGGGCTTGTATACTCTGGAATTTAGAAGGATGAGAGGTTATGTTATTGAAACATAAGATTATTAAAGGTTTGGACACGCTAGAGGCAGGAAACATGTTCCCGATGTTGGGGGAGTCCAGAACCAGGGGGCCACAGTTTAAGAATAAGGGGTGAGGCATTTAAAACAGAGACGAGGAAACACTTTTTCACACAGAGAGTTGTGAGTCTGTGGAATTATTTGCCTCAGAGGGCGGTGGAGGTCAGTTCTCCGGATACTTTCAAGAGAGAGCTTGATAGGGCTTTTAAAGATAGCAGAGTCGGGGGATATGGGGAGAAGGCAGGAATGGGGCACTGATTGTGGATGATCAGCCATAATCACATTGAGTGGCGGTGCTGGCTCAAAGGGCCGAATGGCCTACTCCTGCACCTATTGTCTATTGTCTATCTATCTTTCCCTCCAAACCCCATTCTGCCTTCTCCCGATAACATCTGACATCTGTACTAATCATGAATATATCTATCTCTGCCTTAAAAATATCCATTGTCTTGGTCTCCGCACCCTTCTTGAAGGCTCGAAGGGCTGAATGGCCTACTCCTGCACCTAATTTCTATGTTTCTATGTTTCTGTGGCAATTAATTCCATAGATTCACCACCCTCTGACTGTAGAAATTCCTCCTCATCTGCCTAAAGGAACGTCCTTTTATTCTGAGCTTATGACCTCTGGTCCCAGACTCTCCCACTAATGGAAACGTCCTCTCCACATCCACTCTATCCTGGCCTTTGTCCGCACTGTTTAACTTTACAACTTTGTAACACTGCCTGTTCGGAGAGCTTTCACCTTGAATCTCTAATGGGAATGTTTAACAGGAACTTGAAGAAGGAATAGGAGTATTTGCTGATGCTGATAAGGAGATAGTCCACACGGAGTGTAAACACCAGATGGTCAGAATGGCCTGTTCCATCCTGTATTTCCTTCACATTCAGTCTCGAACCAAGGACTCCTTGGAGCGCAGGAGGATGAGGGGTGATCTTATAGAGGTGTATAAAATCATGAGAGGAAGAGATCAGGTAGAGGCACAGAGTCTCTTCCCAGAGTAGATTAAATCAAGAACCAGAGGACATTGGAGTTAATGCCGGAGACACTTTTCACCACGCCCAACGGGATCCCACCACTAGTCACATCTTCTCATCTCAACCCCTCTCCACCTTCCATAGAGACCATTCCCTCCGCAACTCCCTGGTTGACACATCCCTTCCCACCCCCCTATCCAGATACATTCCCCTGCAACTGCAGAAGATGCAACACCTGTCCCTATACCTCCTCCATCGACTCTGTCCAGGCACCCCAACAGTACTTTCAGGTTAGGCAGAGGTTCACTTGCACCTCATCCAACTTCATGTTCTGTATCCGTTGTTCAAGATGTGGACTCTCATACGTCAGCAAGACAGAATGATCGTTTCGCTGAACACGTTCATTCTGCCTGGATCTACCTGATCTCCCGTTTGCCAAACACTTTAATTCTATTCCCACACTGACCTTTCTGCCCTAGGTCTCCACCATTGTCAGAGTGAGGCTAAACGCAAATTGGAGGAACAGCATCTCATTTCACTTGGGCAGCTTACAGCCCAGTGGTATGAATATTATTCCTCTAACTTCAAGAAACCCCTGCATTCCCTCTCTCTCCATCCCTCCCCCACCCACCCAAGTCACACTAGCTTCTCGCTCTCACCTAACACAAACAGCTAACAATGGCCTGTTTCCTTTGTCATTATTACTTTTTTGCATATCTTTCATTCACGTGTTCTATATCTCTAAATCACCGTTTATATGTCTCGTTTCCCTTTCCCCTCTCAGTCTGAAGAAGAGTCTTGACCCGAAACGTCGTCCGTTCCTTCTCTCCAGAGATGCTGCCTGTCCCGCTGAGTTACTCCAGCATTTCATGTTTTATCACCAATTGGGACTTCCTGTTATAACTATGTTTCAGCACTAACATTGCATTGGCAATAATGGTAAGATATTCTGTAAAGAAACAGACACACACAATTGTTTGCACCTTGGTTAAAATTTGGTTATTTACCTACGTCACAATTAGAATGTACAATGCTATTGGTTACATTATGTCTTTTATTCCCTTTAGTTCTTCTTTTGTCTTTTGTTTGCCACATTTAGGGAAGTAGATCTGGCTGTCTCCAGATCATTGATATACCTGGCTACTTCAGTGAAACGTAGCTTTACAGTAAAATGTCAGGAAACCCACAGTGAAAAAAGTAAGATAATTGATGAGAGAGAAATCGGTTTACGCTGAGTTGGGTTTTCAACCCAAATTCTGGCATTTTATTGTAAACCCAATATTTTCTCTGGAATTTATTTGTATGCTTAATGGCGTGGACCTGAGTGGATGGTGCTAGAGTCTACTGGTCTGGACTCTTGGCAGGTCCAACAGTACATCTGTTTGTAAGATATGTCTCTTTTGGCATGCAAATGAGATGTGGGCAAGAGCATGCACAGGAACTTTAAAGAGCCTCAACTATTGGGGAGGAATTTCTGTTCAGATTCTTGGGATTCCTTCATTCAGGGTTGAGTAGAACGTATTAATGGATTTCACTGACAGAACTAAAAGTGCAGTAACGTAAAATAATAGTGTACACATTCACTTCAGGTGAATGTGTCTTTATCCAAGCTAGAATAGGGTTCCCTTTTTATTCATGTGCAAGAACTGCAGATGCTGGTTTAAATCGAAGGTAGACACAAAATGCTGGAGTAACGCAGCGGGTGAGGCAGCATCTCTAGAGAGAAGGAATGGGCGACGTTTCGAGTAAAATTCAAATTTAAATTCAAATTCACATTTATTGTCACATGCACCACTTAAGGTACAGTGATATTTGAGTTACCATACAGCCATACAATTAAAAGAACACAACATAAGAGACCCTTCTTCAGACTGAGGAAGGGTCGAGACCCGAAACGTCGCACATTACATCTCTCCAGAGATGCTGCCTCACCCGCTGAGTTACTCCAGCATTTTGTGTCCATCTTCCCTTTTTATCTACATGTTTTAAAACAAGGAACTGCTGTGTAAATACATTTTCAATTCCAGGTTTGACATGGCACACAGCTAAAAAAAAATTCAGTCAATGAAGTGAATTTAGATACATGTATTTCAAATTTGTAGATTAAAACGTATAAGCCTAGGGAAGGTAGTGGCAAAATATTTTAGTTTAGAGTCACCGAGGTACAGTGAAAAGCTTTTGCTGCATGCTAACCAGTCAGCGGAAAGACAATACGTTGTTACAATCTAGCTCTCCAGAGTGTACAGATACATGATAAAGGGAATAATATGAGTAATGTTTAGTGCAAGATAAAGCCATTAAAGTCCGATCAAAGATAATTTGAGGGTCTCCATTTAGGTAGATAGTAGTTCAGGACTGCTCTTAGTTGTTGGTGGGATGGTTCAGTTGCCTGATAACAGCTGGGAAAAACCTGTCCTTGAATCTGGAGGTGTGTGTTTTCATACTTCTGTACCTCTTGCCCGATGGGAGAGGGGAGATGATGGAGCGGTCAGGGTGTGACTCTCTCTTCATTATGTTGCTGGCCTTGCCAAGGCAGTGGCAGGTATAAATGGAGTCAATGAAAGGGGGGTTGGTTTATGTGATGGTCTGGGCTGCGTCCACAATTTGCAGTAATTCCCAGGACAAAAGCAGGGACATTCCTGCTTTTATTTTATAGAATTTTCTATAATGATTGGTGTTACAGATAATACTTCTATATTGGTTGGTGTTCCAGATAATGCTCCTATACTTTTTATATTGATAGATGTCCTTGATAATGCTTCTTTCCAAATATTATACTGGAGGCCAGAACAAATAGCAAACAAGGAGTGTGAGAGCTTGCTTTGGTGTCCTTTTATTATGAGCACAAGAAAATAAATGTTCGCTGGAGCATTAAATCGTAGACACAATTTAAGAATAAGGAGTAAGCCATTTAGAATGGACACGAGGAAACACTTTTTCTCACAGAGAGTGGCGAGTGTGGAATTCTCTGCCTCAGAGAGCGGTGGAGGCAGGTTCTCTGGATGCTTTCAAGAGAGAGCTAGACAGGGCTCTTAAAAATAACGGAGTCAGGGGATATGGGGAGAAGGCAGGAACGGGGTACTGATTGGGGATGATCAGCCATGATCACATTGAATGGCGGTGCTGGCTCGAAGGGCCAAATGGCCTACTCCTGCACCTATTGTCTATTGTCATGAGTGGGGCAACCTTTAATGAGCTCAGCGCATGGGATATGTGTGAAAATTTCACGCTGTTTTGACACAAATAAAGCAGACCATCCAATGACTCCATTTATCAGTTTGGACTAAGGTTGTATCTAGCACAACTATTTCTTCAATTTTCAGCATAAGAGCAGTCACCATTGGTCAATGCAATGGGGGGGAAAATCACAGCCAGGGATTACATTTGTTCATAGAATTCTCACCATGGAAAGTGGCACCTGACAATGCCATTGTCATTTAATAAAGTATTATTCCAAGGCCTGTATACCTGGAGGTCTGCAAATCTCTTGTTGAAAATCCAGGTGCCTTCTCTAACCCCTGTTATATCATAGCTTGCTTCAACTTTTCCAAATTTACAGAACAATTTCGATCAGTATTTGCAAAGAATAAGCCTCCTATTTAAGTGATGAAGGCATGTTTTCAATTAGTTCAATTAGGTCACTGGCTTCAACTGGTCCTTGGACCTGGTGCAGTAGCAACTGTGTGTATTGTACACGTATCACCTTTATAAGCAGGAGCAGAAATATGGAGACACAGGAACTGCAGATGCTGGTTTACATAAAAAGACAGTGCTGGAGTAACTCAGTGGGTCAGGCAGCATCTCTGGAGGACATGGTATTGAGGGATATTATGTCATCCTGCAGCAGGTTACATGGATGAGGGTTAACCATTTGTCACAATTCCATTGCAAATTGCTGTCCTCAGTGTTCACAATGTCCCTCAGCTGGGGAGGCAACAAGATTGGCAGTAACTCAGTCCCACCTCTATGCCAGCTCCAGCAATCTGCCTTGGGTGAGCTTTGGCACTCTCTACATTTATAATACCCTTTAAAATCTCTTTTTCCTCTTAATTCATTTTGTTCAATGAGAAAGCTCTTGTATAGCCCTTTTGAAGTACTGTGGGAATTTTCTACAATAAAAACACCATATAAATTAAAAATATCTTTATTATTGTTGCCTTATTAGTAAATATGGTTTGTAACTTCAGATTTAAAAGAATACCTCTGTTTTAATCCATTAAACATCCGTCTCAGTCTGGTGTGGCAACTGCTCTGTTCTTGACCGCCTGAACCTGCAGAGAGTGGTGAACACAGCCCAGTCCATCACAGGCAACACTTCCTTCCATCCAGTCCATCTTCATGATATGTTGCATCAACAAACCTGGGGGTATCGTCACGGATGCCTACCACCCTGGCCATTCCATACCTGCCAACTATTCCGATTTGGGCAGAATTCTTCCGATTTTTCCATCCCAATTCCGAATTCCGATTTTTTCCTCAATATTCCGAAAAAAATTGGAATTCGGAATTGGGATGGAAGCGTGCATGCGACCCATGGCGGCGGCGGCGGCGAGGAGACAGCGAGAGAGCGCACCGCGCCTGCGCCGCTTATGGGGACACGCACGGGTGTACTTCAGCACGCAGCCGCATGACCCCGCCCCGCCACGGTGGCGTTCGGCGTCACTTGCCCCCCCTCCCCCCCCCCCCGCACTGAGGTCACTTTGTTAACGAAGAAACTGCAGATGCTGGAGAATGGAGGGTTACACAAAATGCTGGAGAAACTCAGCGGGTGCAGCAGCATCTAAGGAGCGAAGGAGATACACAAAATGCTGGAGAAACTCAGCGGGTGCAGCAGAAAGTCTGAAGAAGGGTCTCGACCCGAAACGTCACCTATCTCCTTCGCTCCTTAGATGCTGCTGCACCCGCTGAGTTTCTCCAGCCTTTTGTGTATCTCCTTCGCTCCTTAGATGCTGCTGCACCCGCTGAGTTTCTCCAGCTTTTTGTGTAACCCCCCTGAGGTCACTTTCCCGCCCTCACTGACGTCACGTACCCCGCCCCTTACTGACGTCACTTGCCCCGCCCCTTACTGACGTCACTTGCCCCGCCCTCACTGACGTCAGACTAATAGGATTCCGATTTTTCAATCTCACAAGTTGGCAGGTATGCCATTCCCTTTTCTCTCTTTTGGGAGAGGGCACAGGAGCTGCTTCCCCATGACCCTTATACTCCTGAACCAATCACCTCTTTCACACAGTTGGGAGGTTATGTTGCAGTTGTACAAGACGTTGGTGAGGCCGCATTTAGAATATTGTGTTCAGTTCTGGGCACCGTGTTATAGGAAAGATGTTGTCAAGCTGGAAAGGGTGCAGAGACGGTTTACGAGGATGTTGCCAGGACTAGAAGGTCTGAGCTATAGGCAGAGGTTGTGTAGGTGGGGACTCTATTCCTTGGAGTGCAGGAGGATGAGGGGTGATGTTATAGAGTATAAAATCATGAGAGGAATAGATCGGATAGATGCACTAGCCTAAGTGAATCGAGGACCAGAGGACACGTTTAAGGTGAAGGGGAAAAGATTTAATAGGAATCTGAGTAGTAACATTTCACACAGGGTGGTGGATTTATGGAACAAGCTGCCAAAGGAGGTAGTTGAGGCTGGGACTATCCCAACATGTAAGAAACAGTTAGGCAAGTACATGGTTAGGACAGGTTGAGAGGGATATGGGCCAAACGCGGACAAGTGGGACTAGTGTAGCTGGGACATTTTGGCCGGTGTGAGCAAGTTGGGACAAAGTGCCTGTTTCCACAATGTATCACTCTATGACACCTTCCCGGAGATGCTTTAAGGAGCCCATATCTCTTGATCTTAGTCTCAGTATAACTAACATCAGTGTTAATCTCCCATGTGAAAATGTGGTATTTACCAAATGCATTTTTCTACAAAAGAAAAACGTTTTAGCTTTGCTGATTCTTTGCATAGAAAGGGAGATCACAGCACTGTTATGTACTATCTATGACAATCTGCTGATTTTCAAATTGATTTAAGATTATCAATTCCACATTGGGGAAACAAATGATGCATGTACTTGCTTTTATATTTGGTAATAGTATAGTTGTCATAACATAATGTGAATTGCTATTGAAAATGTGACTAGAGAAGGGATTGTGAGCGAGTTAACTGGTTAACAACTTGCTGCTGTTAATAAGATGATATTGAAGTTTGTTGTAGACCACTGAAAATTCAAGGCCTGGTTTAATACACTTTAGGTTCATTTAAAAAAATACAGTGAACTCCCTTGTGTGTTCCTCTTGGCATGACTCACTGGCTGGTGATCAGAAGCGGAAAGCCGGAGTCCGTTTTTTTCCAATCTTTAACTCGGGTGTGGTGCCAGTTTCGGTATGCCTCCCACCCCCCCCCCCCCCCCCAAAAAAACACTTCTTGGGCCAGTCGCAGAGCTCATGACCCAAGACATTTACTCTGCAAATTACTACACTGTGAGCTCTGACATTGGTCGAGATAATTTTAAAATCTGGTACACTGGCGTGGCCTGTGTAAGTGTCACATGACCATTTTTTCCAGTCCACATCTCCCGTTACTGGAAATGAAAAAGGATGGTCATTATCACAAGATGACTGGGGAAGCCATGGATTGCCCTCAGTCATCTGATTTTCCAGCTCCCCTCTGGAGTCTGCAGTAGCTAAACCTTTTGGAATTCAGTCAAAAAAACACTGTTTTTTGTTCTGCCTTTTGCCAAAAGTACACAGTAATAATTGGGCCTGCGAGTAATGTAAAGAATGCAAGAAACAACACAAGCAGGGAATTAGCCAAAAGGGGCCATGACATGCCCTTGGTAAAGAAGATTAAAGTGAATCCCGAGGCATTTTATACTTACAGTAAAAACAACTAGGACTTAGGGTTGGACCACTCAAGGATAAAGGAGGGAATTTATTCATGGAGTTAGAGGATGTAGTTGAGGTACAAAATTAGTACTTTGCATTGGTATTAACCATGGAAATGTAGTGGAGGGGAATACTAACATCCTAGGGCATTGTGAGATCAAGTGGTGTTGGGTCTTTTGAAGAGCATTATAATTTATAAATGGTATGACCCAGGGCAGTATGGTGTCTAGCTCAGGTTATTGAGAAAGGCAAGACTGGAGATTGCTGGTGCCTTGACAAGATCTTTGCATCCTCTTTAGCCACTGGTGAGGTCTGGGGAGTAGCCAGTGTTGTATCTTTGTTTAAGAAGTGAATTATGGATAATCTAGAAAATTATTGGCCGGTGAGCCTCAAGCCAGTGGTAGGGAAGCTATTGAAGGGGAGTTTTGGGGATCGGATTTGTTTCCATTTGGAAGAGAATCGGCTAATTACAAGTTCACAGGTTATAGGAGCCATTTGGCTCATCGGGTCTGCTCTGCCATTCAGTCATGGCTGATCTCTGCTTCCTAATCCCATTTTCCTGCCTCCTCCCCATAACCCTTGACACCCGTTCTAATCAAATGTCACAATTAGCGAACAGTCAGCATTGGTTTTGGGTGGGTCTAGTCATGTCTTATTTGGTCAAGTTATTTGAGGAGGTGACAAAAGTGATTGATGGGGAGGGGGCAATGGATGCTATCTACATGGAGTTTATTTAGACACTTGACAAGGTCCCTCGTGGTAAGCTGATCCAGAAAATTAAGATGCATGTGATCCATGGTGAACTGGTTTATCCATAAAAGACACAGGGTTGTTATGGAAGATCGTCATTTTGGCTGAAGGTCTGTGATCAGTGATGTTCTGCAAGGATCAGTGCTAGGACCTCCATTGGTTGTAATATATATATATATATATATTTTTTATATATATATATATATGTATATATATAAATAAAAATTGGATGAAAATGCAGATGGATTGGTAAGTAAGAAGGCAGACATCAAAATTAGTTTTGAACCAAGAAGGTGGCCATAAAGGTAAACATCGGGATATAGATCAGTTACAGATATGGGCGGAGAAATGGGAAGCGTTTAATCTGGGCAAGTGTGAGGTATTGAACTTTCGGAAGTCGAGTATAAAAGGCAAGTAAGTGCATAGGACCTTAACAGCATTGATGTTGAGAGAGAGTCTCTCCATAGCTCCCTACCATACTACCACCAGAAATAGATTGGCAAAGAAATGTACATTATGCTTACCTTCATTCTTCAGGGCCCATTTCACAAACCAGAAACACAGTTTTAAAAATGATGCTTCCATGAAAAGCATTAACCAGTCTTGATATGGTCCACAGCAGTCAGATCTTTTAATAATAATGATTAAACAAGGTGAATTTTCAGCTTCTTCAGTATCATAAGACTGATTTTATTCTCAACATATTTACCCCCCGAAACAGCATCGAAGCAGTAGAGGAACCCAATCCATCAACTTTAATCACTATGCCAACAAGAAGAGTGCAGCAGAAAGCATGCTGGATGTTGCTTTACTCATGGCAAATGCATCTCAGCTCAAAGCCGTGATTGATCAAGGATCCAGCTTCAATTACTACGTGGTACTTGTCATCCTCATCAGCATATCACTCATATTTCAAGTCATCGTGGGCATTTTATTAATATTCATTGGTGAGATAAATTCTGAATTACATAATTACAGTACATTAGGATAATTACATTTTGAATATATGTTTGTTTAGCACACCACAAGTTTCTGACATGAAATTAACTATGTAATGGGATAATCGTGAATTTGTTACAAATGTATTTTAACTCTTTATGAATTAATGAACAGCACCTTATTGCCAAGTGCTTACAGTCTATTATTGAGTGAAGTGTTGAACATTTGCTCACATTTGTTATGAATTAGAACTTATTGTCTCCCAATAAATCCTCCTCTTTACTGATGGTACCCAATCGTCAGCACTGAATGGGGGGGGGGAGCTTCTTTTGCAGTCTGCTACCCAAGACTATTGTAGTCTTCAGACTACTGGGGCATCGCTCACTGTGGAAAGTAAGTTCAGGTTTCAAACAACCCAAGATTGTTCATCTCCGGAACTCAAAGGTCCAGCTCTGAATTGTGCTCTGATTGTGAAGAAGATCACTAGTGACCAGTAGTGGCATCTCATGCGAGCTTCCAGGATGTATTAGACCTGCTATATAAGACGAACCACCTGGTCACACCGAAACTGCCAGTCTTTGAATTAGTTCCCATTTTAGACCACTCGAGGTATGACAGTAACACCAATGTCCATTACTTGTACACAAACAATTAACAGGTGAGGGGTTTATGGGGAGAAGGCAGGAAATGCGGTTAAGAGGGAAGAAAGATCAGCCATGATTGAATGGCAGAGTAGACTTGATGGGCCGAATTCTGTTCCTATCACATATGAACAGCTATCCAAACATTTAGGCTATTTGAGATGAGTGTGATAATGAAACTGTTGTATTCTGCTCCTTTCTAAATCAATGGAAGTTGAGCTAAGCACTACATCCAGGTTAATATAGGCACATGCGTGCAATTAAGACCAGTATCTGCAATAATATTGGAAATTCACAACAGGTCAGGTGGCATCGGATGAAGAGTCATTGACGTGAAACATTAACTTTGCTTCATTCACAGATGCTGCCTGACCTGCTCAGTAGTTACACAATTTCGGTCATCTGAAGTTTCTTGCTTTTCAATACTGAAGGCTGGTGTTTTGGTCTGTGTAGCTGGTCTGCATTATTCACTTCCCCTCAAGGGGAAACCCTTCCATTTCACCAGAGTGGGAACTGAAGACAAGCTGATGACAGCAAGTGGTTTAGGTTAAATAAAGTGCAAAGTGTCATTTGGTTTCTGCTTAAAACTGTTACATCCAGAGGATTTGGTCAATACACAAAAGGCTATTTCACATTATTTCAAATAATATGAATGTAGAATTTTGCCAAAATTGACATAATCAGTTGTAAAAACATGAACGTCACAGCCTGGTATACACCTAAAAACAGCTATACAATGAGATAAGTATAAGAAGCAAAACCCAGCATTATCAGAGAGTTGACATTATTTGTAACCGGACGTGCTCTGGCTGACTGCTGTATAAACAAGGTCCCAGTGTTGTGCCACAGCAGTTTCTTGCTCACAAAGAAAACAACAACATCACAGATTGGACTAAGAATCAAATAAAGTGTTGCTGTATTCTGGACAGGGACTATGGTCTGGCAGGCACTGAGTGGAGTTAGCTCAAGGATAGCTTGCAGTGGGAGAGGGAAATGTGTTCAAAACACATACAGTTTGACCAAACCAGCAGCAGGGGCAGCAAGGTACGTGGTGTACGAGTGCGTGCGGCCTGAATGACTACTCGGCTAGAACCTCCACTTAGCCCAAGGAAATTGATCCAAAAGTAAAATTGTCCAAACTTGCAGCTAATAAGAAACAGCAGTGCTAACAGTTTGCATCGAGCACTGTCTCCGGTGAGGGCTCCCCCTTACATGACACCAGCAGTTGTTCAGCAGTTGGTCACAGGGGCTCCTGGCAATCAGCAGCTTTCATGCTGATTTGCGGCTACAGCCTCAGATTGTTCACGGCATACCAGGGATTCAAACTAACTTTATAAAATATTACAGAAGTTGAAGTAAACTGTGAATCCTAAAGTATCATAAGCCGTAGTAAAAGTGATGATTTCCTAGGTTTTGAAATAGTTCAGAGGGAATTGGAGGAAATCTACATTGGGCCCAGAATGTGTTAATTATAGTCTGAAACATCTCTGAAGTGTGACATAATCCCAGTGCAATACAATGAGATGGGTTCATAAGGTCATGTGATAGGAGCAAAATTAGGCCATTCAGCCCATCAAGTCTACTCCACCATTTAATCATGGCTGATCTATCTCTCTCTCCTAACCCTATTCTCCTGCCTTCTCCCCATAACCTCTGACACACGTACTAATCTATCTGTCTCCGCCCTAAAAATACCCGTTGACGGCCTCCGCAGTCTTCTGTGACAAAGAATTCCACAATTCACCATTCTCTGATAAAGAATTTCTTAGAAACATAGAGAAATAGGTGCAGGCGTAGGCCATTCGGCACTTTGAGCCAGCACTGCGATTCAATATGATCATCAGTACCCCGTTCCTGCTTTTTCCCCATATCCCTTGATTCTGTTAGCCCTAAGAGCTAAATCCAACTCTCTTGAATACATCCAGTGAATTGGCCTCCACTGCCTTCTGTGGCAGAGAATTCCACAGATTCACAACTCTCTGGGTGAAAATGTTTTTCCTCGTCTCAGTCCTAAATGGCCTACCTCTTATTCTTAAATTGTGATCCCTGGTTCTGGACTCCAACATGGGGAACATTTTTCCTGCATCTAGCCTGTCCAATTCCTTAATAATTTTATATGTTTCTATAAGATTCCCTCTCATCCTTCTAAATTCCAGTCAATACAAGTTCTGAGATTTTAATTTGAAACATAATTCAACAAAGGCATTGGATAAAATAGTTGGTGACAAAAATGCTGGAGAAACTCAGCGGGTGAGGCAGCATCTATGGAGCGAAGGAAATAGGCAATGTTTCTGGTTGAAACCCCTCTTCAGACTGATGGGAGGGGGGAGGGAAGAAGAAAGGAAGAGGTGGAGCCAGTGGGCTGAGGGAGAGCTGAGAAGGGGAGGAGAAAGTAAGGACTACCTGAAATTAGAGAAGTCACTGGGGTGCAAACTGCCCAAGCGAAATATGAGGTGCTGCTCCTCCAATTTACGGTGGTCTTCACTCTGGTCATGGAGGAGGCCCAGGACAGAAAGGTCGGATTTGGAATGGGGGGGCGAGTTGAAGTGCTGAGCCAGATTGGTCATTGCGAACCGAGCAGAGGTGTTCGGCGAAGTGATCGCCAAGCCTCCGCTTGGTCTCCTCGATGTAGAGCAGCTGACATTTAGAGCAGCGGATGCAATAGATGAGGTTGGAGGAGGAGCAGGTGAATCTTTGCCCCACCTTGCTTGGGTCCTTGAATGGAGTCAAGGGGGGAGGTGATGCGACAAGTGTAGCATTTCTTGCGGTTGCAAAGGTAAGTGCCCGGAGAGGGGGTGGTTCGGATGGGAAGGGACGAATTGACCAGGGAGTTACAGAGGGAGCGGTCTCTGCGGAAAGCATACGTGGGAGGAGATGGGAAGATGTGGCAAGTGGTGGGATCACATTGGAAAATAGTTAATGGTTTTTTCAGTAACACGCTTTCCAGTATTTATTGATGAACTTAATTTTGTGCCGTGATTGCTCAACTGCAGTTTTTGTTCCTTTCAGTCAAATATGACCTTAATGACCCGAGCAAGCAGAGCAGGCTGAACAATCTCAACAACATTGCCACAGGCATGGTGTTTATCATCGTCATTGTCAACATTTTCATCACAGCATTTGGCGTGCAAAGACCACCTCCACACAACGCAAATCCACAGTCTTTTTAGCAACGGCTAAAGAAGGTAAACTGCTAAACGTCAGCTCCACTCCAGGAGTGAACAAAGCCTGTACTCAGTATCAGTATATAAACTTAAGGCGAATGTTGTAAATTGTCTTAAATACGTACAGTGGAGGTGCATATCCCATTCAAGTGGCACCTGGGTACCCTCTGCACTGTAAAATAGTTGTAAACATTTGTGCTTTCAGTACTTATATACTAACCATTTTGAACATAAGGTCATAAATTATAGGAGCAGAATTCGGTCATTCGGCCCATCTAGTCTGCTCCTCCATTCAATCATGGCTGATCTATTTCTCCCTCTGAACCCCGTTCTCCTGCCTTATCCCCACAACCTCTGACACCCATACTAATCAAGAATCTATCTATCTCTGCCTTCAAAATATCCGCTGAGTTTGCCTCTACAGCCTTCTGTGGCAAAGAATTCCACAGATTCACTACCCTCTGACTAAAGAAATTTCTCCTCATCTCCTTCCTAAAATAATTTCCTTTAATTCTGAGGCTGTGACCTCTAGTCCTAGACTGCCCCACTAGTGTAAACATCCTCTCCACGTCCACTCTATCCAAGCCTTTCACTATTCTGTAAGTTTCAATGAGGTCCCCCCTCATTCTTCTAAACTCCAGCGAGTACAGTAGCAGGTTCTTCATTGAGCTGTCGTATAAACTGCACTAACTTCCTTTAAAGATATCATGCTCTATGAAGAACCTGCTACTGTTGTAACCAGATTGTTCTTTCAATTTATTTTCAAGGTTACCTTGACTGTGAACATCCCTGCTTTAGGAACTCTCCAAGTGGCCGCATGTCACAATTTGCAGACCATTACCATTGGTGACGTCACCCAGGCCATACTCACAGAGGGCTGGTCCATGAATCTCAGTGGACTGATGAGGGAAATTGAGGCATTGGGTGTGGAGAAGGGGCTTGAATGTTGATGTTCATGCACATTTTCAAGATGTATTTTAAAAGTAACTGAAGTACAGATTCCCAATTTTCAGGCTTGTAATTCACATTAATCCTATCAACAGTGTAGTCGACAGAAAATAACCATCTAACCATATAACCATATAACAATTACAGCACGGAAACAGGCCCTCTCGGCCCTTCCAGTCCGTGCCGACCATTTGTTTTCCCCTAGTCCCATCTACCTGCACTCAGACCATACCCCTCCATTCCCTTCACGTCCATATACCTATCCACTTTACTCTTAAATGTTAAAATCGATCCTGCCTCCACCACTTCTGCTGGAAGCTCAAAATAGAATCATTTGTTCCTTTGGGCTCCTTATAACGGGGTTTATGTTCAAAGACATTTCAGCCCAGCACCAATCACAACTGATAAAACACCTTCGATTTCTTGGAGTCCAGAAATAGCAGCTTGGGAATTATTTATATATTTCTGAACAATAAAGGAATCCCAATTGTTACAGGAATATTTGACTATTAAGGGAATCGTTGAATTTAAATTGACTGATTTCAGCTCCATGACTTTGTGGACACGAGGGTTGTGTTAATGCAGGAAAGTTGTGTTAATATGATCGATCAACTATTATTTTATTGAAAGGCAGAGCAGGCACAAGTTGCCAAAAGACCTGATGATGTTCTCAACAAAGCCGGACTTCTGCTCAATGCAAAAATAAATAGCATTAGGGTTATAAATAGCAAGTAGATTTTGAACACTTGCAAATTTACTGCATGTGGGATTAGCCCGTTTGATGAGCCTGAATGTGGGATTACTGCATGTGGGATTACTGCATGTGGGATTAGCCCGTTTGATGAGCCTGAATGTGGGATTACTGCATGTGGGATTACTGCATGTGGAATTACTGCATGTGGAATTACTGCATGTGGGATTACTGCATGTGGGATTAGCCTGTCTGATGAGCCGCTACATTTACTCTCTTCCACCTTTTCCAGCTGAAACACAGGGATTGACAAAAGAAAACAGACTCCAAGCATCACCAGCAGTGTTACTACTGAGGGAAGACTGGCACTCTCAGATACATGTAATGAACACAGGACTTTAATAATGATTTAAAAAGTACTTATGATTGTTCAGTTTTATAAATTGTAGCCCTCTATCATTTCCATCAGTACCTTTGAAGAATAATATTAACCATGAATATATGGATGGTATAAATTGGCCAGAATATATTTTATAATTTATGAACAAAAGCATCTGCACCTTATAACATAAATACAACATTTTGAGTGTTCAGAGGTAAGGAATCAGTAATGAATTAAATCTGTTAGCCAGGCATCACAGAAGAATACACACTAGGAATTAGCTGGAAGAGCCCTAATAGTCCCTAGACCTGCCCCGCCATTCAATGTCTGTTCCAGGACTCGTCTTCTCGTGCTTCAGTTCTATAAAGCCCTCAGTTCCCTCATCAAGAATCTACCTCCTCTTTTATATATCTTTAATGACAGTCTATGTACCTGCAATGATCTCGTCTCTACAACCCTTTGGTGTGGACCTGAATGTTAACTCTGCCCCCTTACCCTGTGCTTATGTCCACATATATGCAACTCTCCTGCTCCCACATCTGCCTTGTCGTGCCTCTGCAGCTCTGTATGGTTCCATAAGTTGACCCCTCGTTCTGCTCAACTGCAGATTTGTGGTGTGGCACCCTCTCATGCCGCACATTAGCCAAGTGAATCTCTCCTGATCCATCTCCAATGCTAAAACATCCTTTCCTAAGCAACGGGACCAAAACTGTACATAGCACTCGAGGTGCAGCCTCACCAACACCCTGCACAACATGACAGAATCTCTATTTCTAATCTCCAACCCTCTATCACTAAAGGACAATCTTGCCATTTATTCACTTGCTACATCTCCTGCTAACTATTTGTATTTCATGCACAAGCTGATCAAGATTCCTCTGTACTTTACTCATTTGCAATTTCTCTCTACCTTAGTTAGTTTTTTGATACCTCCTATCCATACTTGGCTTCTTAGATCAACCTCCATTTTCCAGGATTTTCACCATTCACTCAACCATCATTATCATAACAACATGATGGGCCTCTATCTCCCCATTCACTCGGATTCCCCTCTCCAATGACTAGTCCTGTACCACAACCCTCTCCTACTCCCTACTCACCAGGCCAGTGCCTGTCTACTCTGACGTCTTCCTCTCTCCACTCACTAGGTGTCTGTCTCCGGTTCAGAATGTTGTTGGGTTGATAAATCTGTAGGCTCTTTTGATTTGCAACAAAATGCATACATGGACCATGGTGTGTTTAAGATGTGGTCATACATGGACCATGGCGTGCTTAAGATGTGGTCGTACATGCATTATACAATGCCAGGCCTTTATTACATTTCCATTCAAGATACGAATCACTGCTTTTTTAGCCTCTCAGGTCACTTATGTAAATGGAGCAAATGCTGGATAACTTTTCAGGAAAATGTTGCTTCTCTTTTTCCCTTTATTTGACATTAAAGAGCTAACATAATTCTTGATGTTGCTCTGCTTTTACATCAGTAACATTCCTTTTCCCATTCCTCTGCCTCCTATTTTCATTTCATCAAATAACATTTTCTTTCTTTTTACATCCTGCGCCGTTTATTGTACATTATCCGTGTATTAGAATCCTTCACAATGAGGGGCAGCTCTACACCAACTGCAGTTGTTTCAGCGTCTCCCTCACTTCCCATTTGCACTGAGCTGACAGGCTGAGCTGAAGTAAAGCACCTCAAATATGTTACAAAATGTACATTTAAAAATCTGCATAAACTGCAGTGAAGATGCTTGTGTAAATTGCCGTACATTTCTGCATTGATGCTGGTGATCGGTCGAAAGTGGTTTCCGCTTCTATGTTCCAGCGAAGAAGCGGAAACCACTTTCGACCATTAGGGAGACTGACAAAAACCTCCGTGAACCGCACAGAAACCTTGGGTGGGGCGCAAAGTCTCCAGAGGTTTCCATTCAGGTTTCCTAAGTGGGACAGGGTTATTAGTGTGTTAATTGGCATACTTTTCTGCATCTGGTGATAGGTTGGTGTGTAAATTGCCATAGGTTTCTGCATTGATGCTGGTGATCAGTTGGTACTTTTAGTTTCCCTTTTCCAGTTACATCTTTTATGTTTCTTGTGATGCAAGAGCTGTCACAACAGCAATGTCACATAATTCCTAACTGTTGCCCCATATTCTTAAACTCTAGGGATGCAAGGTAGTGTTGAGGAAGGACATCCTCCTAATTTGAGGAAGGACATCCTTGTGATTGAGGCAGTGCAGCGTAGGTTCACGAGATTGATCCCTGGCATGGCGGGACTGTCATATGAGGAAAGATTGAAAAGACTAGGATTGTATTCACTGGAGTATAGAAGGATGAGGGGAGATCTTATAGAAACATATAAAATTATAAAAGGACCGGACAAGCTAAATGCAGGAAAAATGTTCCCAATGTTGGGCGAGTCCAGAACCAGGGGCCATAGTCTTAGAATAAAGGCCATTTATGACTGAGGTGAGATTTTCACCCAGAGAGTTGTGAATTTGTGGAATTCCCTGCCACAGAGGGCAGTGAAGGCCAAATCACTGGATGGATTTTAGAGAGAGTTAGATAGAGCTCTAGTGGAATCAAGGGATATGGGAAGAAGGCAGGCACGGGTTATTGATTGGGGACGATCAGCCATGATCACAATGAATGGTGGTGCTGGCTCGAAAGGGCCGAATGTCCTCCTCCTGCACCTATTTTCTATGTTAGTATCCAGGACATTAACATGGTGTGTGTGCTAAAGGGCTGTTTAACAATGACAGAGCTTGCATTATCCACTCTTATATAGTCTAGAGGCTATTGCTTGCAGCCTGTGCAGATACAGTGACCCAGCTGAACTTGTGTAAAATATGCTGAAATGTGTACTAAATCATTGATGTCATTTCTAACAAGACTTTCTCAATCTAACGCCTGCCCCACTGGACAGCAACAGAACAAATAACAATATTTGAAGCATTTGTCTGCTGTGACCTGTACCTCAATACCAAGGTCACAGCATCAGCAGGAGGACCATCACTTAATTTGTTGTCTGAACCAGAACACAATATTCACAGTTCATGTTGGAAATTATTTTGAAACTGTTGCCTTACATCTCAGACGTTACCGTTTAATGTGATAAGCTGAACAATGGTATCAAGAGTGGGCTTTAAACCATGTTTATTGTATTTTCAGCATTGTATTTACTTCCAAGTATTTATATTTTTCACATGACTTGTGTACGCGGGCAAATATCACTAGTCTGTTCTCAGTGTGAGAAGTGTTCCATTTAGGATAACTATATGTTATTAGAGTCTATTTATTGTATTTTTATCGTATTGTTTATCTTTATTATCATTTTTTTGAGTATTTGCATACCCAGAGGAAAACGAAAAAGTGTTTCTCAACCAGTGTCCATTCAGCGTGTACAACATGTCCTGATTTTTTCGGTTTAACATTTTCCAGTGTGCAGTAAAAAAATTAACTGGATTTACAAAACAATACTAGTTTTAAAATATTGAAGAGTGTGGACTTAGAAAGTACTAAAGAAAGGCTATGCATTGAGGAATAGTGGAGCCTAATACTGCCACAACACTGTTCTTTGTCGAATAGACATCGGACGTGAGAAAATATTTCACAAACTGGAGAGTATTTTATGGACATGTGAAAACTTAAAACACCACTTCTGCAATTATTTTTGACGCATATGAATTGAAGATCGAGGATTCCCGCTCCTACAGCGGGAAGTGGGAGGTGCGATCAAAGGTTCACTTTCAGTAAGTCAAGCACCATCATGAGGAACTGAAGGTTCCAGTGTTGCGCTGTGACTATGTCTCTAATCCAGTCGTAAATGAATCAAATGACTGGTCAGATAAGCAGCCACTGCATTGCTGGCCTTCACCATTTTAATTCATTAATATTGCAAGGATTTTTTTATCAGATTTTTTTTTAAACATAGATATATTTGGATAAAATTCATGTTGACTTTACCACATAACATCCAATGGTGAATAGGCAATGTGTTCTACTCCACCTCTTTTTCTTATTCTTTGAGGTTAATTGAAAACAAAATCAGGAAAACGCAAAATAGGCTTAATAGCAATATAGTATTAGTACTACTGCCTAGACACATTATAGTCCCATGGACCAGAGGACATAGGTTCAAGGAGAAGAAGAAAAGATTTCATAGGAATCTGAGGGGTAACTTTTTCACACAGAGGGTGGTGGGTGTATGGAACAAGCTGCCAGAGGAGGTAGTTGAGGCTGGGACTATCCCAAAGTACAGTTAGACAGGTACATGGATAGGACAGGTTTGGAGGGATATGGACCAAGCTCAGGCAGGTGGGACTAGTGTAGCTGGGACATGTTGGTCAATCTCTGCACAGCAATATGCTACAGATTCAATCAGATCAGCTCAAACTCTGCAGACAGCACGTCCATGGGAGAGAGGGCTGAGTTGTGTTGCATTTTCCACACTATCAAATTTAAATGTTCAAGAAATGCTTACATTACAAAGACGAGGCTTAAAAATTAAAAAAGGATACCAAAATGGGATTGTTGATCCAATGGTGGTGATCTACAGAAGATGTAAACATTCAAAACTGATTGGTGGAGAAATGTAACGTTGGTCAACGTGTGGTTGCCGTGGCTACTTCACTCTCACTTTATTGACCATTGGAATTGTTCGTGGGATTAAGTACAACAGTTATGATCTCACACACATTTCCACCACAGTGACCAAAGGGGAATTATGTCTCCACTTCACATGACAGTAAAAATATATTTGTTTTTAAATATTGCACTTCATAAATACTTTCTTTAATAAAATTGCATGTTATTGTATCTCTGACCACATCAAAGTGTAATTTTTAGTTTGAAAGTTGATATTTTTTTATGTTAAACAGTTTTCTGCACTTTTCTCAGCATGAACATCACAGCTACATCAGGGACTTGCAGAGAACAGGCAAATGGGCTATGAATATGTGACCATTTAGAACATAGTACCGCACAGGAATGGGCCCTATGGCCCACAATGGTTGTGCTGAGCACGATGCCATTGTTCATGCACCATCCCCAACCTACACATGGATTCCCACAGAAACGCAGTCTGGCCTCAAGATCAATCAGAGGGAAGTGAACATTGCCTCAGCCATCGTAAACTAGCATTATGTCACTCTGTCCAGTGCCTTATTTATCAATAATTGTTTATATCATAATTTTCCATGCAGTACCTATTACAAAACCTGCAAATAAAAAGCTCTTGGAGTAAAGGGGAAACGACTCTGATCACAGGAGAGGAGAAGTTTTACATTTATAAATGTCTATGATAGTTAGAGAAACAAGAATTACACAGCATGGAAACAGGCCTTTCGGCCCACTGATCCATGCTAACCATGAAACATCCAAATACACCAATACTATTCTTAGAATAGAATAGAATGCCCTTTATTGTCATTCAAACAGCTTGGTTTGAACAAACTTGCATTTTCTACAGTCTTACATTACAAAAAAACCCAAGACCCACACTTAACACAGTTTACATAAACATCCATCACAGTGAATCTCCAACATCTCCTCACTGTGATGGAAGGCCAAAGTCTTATCTCTTCCCTTGTTATTCTCCCGCGGTCCAGCAGTCCAACTGCAACATCGAGGCGAACTGGGGCTCTCGATGTTAAAGCCCCCGGCGGGCGATGGTAAATCGTGTGGCCGTTTAAGCCACGCGGGGCGATGTTAGGTCCCGCTCCGAGTCCTTTAAACCCCGCAATTCCAGCGGGAGAAGTTGCTGTTGCGGGAGCTCCGAAAAGCCGTCTCCCACCAGGGACATGCGAGCTCCCGATGTTCCTGTCCACCGGGCCTGCAGCCGTAGTCCCCGAAGCTCCGAAGTCGGGTCGCAGCCGCGCGCCACTACAGCTCTTCCCGCTCTGGAGACGGCCAGCTCTGCGACTGGAGCCTTTAGGTTGGTCCCGACCGGAGGCCGTCGCCGACTCATGATGTTAGGCCCAATGACACCGGAGACCCGACAGGGAAAACATCGGATCCCCGTACAGGGAAGAGATAAACGATTAACTAGAGTCAAGACATTCATTTAACAAGACAAAAAAAAAAGACAGACGGATCGTAGTCGAGCCACTGCCGATAGGCGCCGCTACACCACCAACTGTCCCCAGTTTTCCATCGTTCCCCTAGATTCTACCTCGCACCCACACGCTTTAGGTAAATTATTACAGAGGTCAATTAACACAGACCTGGGGCAGACCCAAAGAGGAAATGTCACGCAGAGAACATTGATGGCGAGGGTTGAACCTGGGGCCATAAGACAGCAACTCGACTAATCCCCAAAAAATACCTCTCTAGTCGAATGAAACTTAAACCCAATGTTAGAAAGTCAGCAAGTTTTGGTCAAGGAGGGTGGATGCTCTTGGGCAGTGCATTAATTCAGTCCCAAATACATGAAATGAGGGTATTAATTAATGAATAAAAAATAGAGAGACTCCAGTCAAATGAATTCATTAATGAAAGTTCATAAGTGATAGGAGCGAATTAAGCCATTTGGCCCATCAAGTCTACTCTGCCATTCAATGATGGCTGATCTATAATTCCCTTTCATCCCCATTCTCCTGCCTTCTCCCCATAACCCCTGATATCACTGGTTTAAGGTGAGAGGATAAATATTTAATACAAACTTGAGGGGCTACATTGAAAGGCTACTTTTTCCACACAGAAGGTGGTAGGGATATGGAAGAAGCTGCCTGAGGAATTGTTGAAGCAAGTATTATAATACCATTTAAAAGACATTTAGGCAGGTACATGGATATGATAAGGCAGGGGGATATGAGCCAAATGCAGGTAGGTAGGATTAATGTAAATGGGGCATCTTGGTGGGCATGGGCAAGTTCCCCATCTATGATAAAAGACTGTGCATTCACTATTCCTCTTATGATCTTATACACCTCCATAAGATCACCCCTCAGCCTCTGCTTCAAGGAATAACGTCCTAGCCTTCCCAACCTCTCTATAGCTCAAGCTAAAAAAAGGTCCTGACCCAAAACATCAACTATTTATGTTCACCAGAGACCTGCTGATTTACTCTAGCACTTTATCTTTTTTTGTGTAAAACAGCATCTGCAGTTCCCTTTATGCCCAGGGTTTTAATCAGATGGGTTGGGTGTGGGATCACTACACCTTGGCAGCAGCAGGTATTGGCCAGCAGAAAGTTTCAATGGATCTGACGGTTTAATGGAAGCTCAGAGGCTGGAATCAAAATGAGGTATATCACACAGTGCCTCTGTCTCAGATTGTCTATCCTGCCGTTGGAGAAGGTACGTTACAAGGGATGGTTTTGCTTCTCTGGAATGTGGGATGAAAGCCATGATATGGTATTTATTCTCATTGTTTAAACATAATTCTTTGATACCAATTAACATTTTGTTGGACCATTGCATCAGGAAGTCAGGTGCTTTAGAGTCACCAATGGAGCAGACCATGCATAGGAGAACTATGTTCCTTCCTGAATGACAATTGATCAACATGAGAGCATGTTCCAGCAGGCCACGTTCACAGGTTATAGGAGTAGAATTAGGCCTTTCGGCCCATCAAGTAGCCACTGTTCAATCATGGCTGATCTCTGCTGGTTTCGATGACTGGTTTAGTTGGTCTGCCCTGTGCATGCGTCTACCCACTTATCAACAGTAGAAACACTTCCTGTTCAACCAATTTACACAAACTGAACCCAGAACAGACAATGAAGAGAAGTGAAAACAAGTCAATATGATGTTAATCGGCATTCTGAAGCTCCAAACTGCTTCTATGTTTATTCCCATGACCTGCAAACATAGACTAAAATATTTTGATGTGCCCTACATTGCCCTAGTTTCAACAGACAATCTATATCAGCTAAAGTGAAAATGTCAACTGTCGAGTGCATCACGGTCCTTGGGCAGTCATGCTCACACACACGTCAATATTCACTCACTGCATTACTAATACAACAAGAAATGTCAACCGTCTGTCTAAGGTGACTTGCTTTGCAATGGCAGTCTGTGTCATGAACTGACTTGCACTCCCACCTTGATGGATGTAAACTTCGGCCTCACCCACTCCAAGTGGAATCAGGATGCACTCCACATTTACACCTGGTTTACACCCACATGGTTGTCCCAGACAGAGCCGAGATGTGGGGACGAGCCGAGATGTGGAGACTTACAAAGAAGAGCATAAAGTATTGCATTTTAAACAGGAAAAGGATCAAATAATTTAAAAGTTGGTTCCAAAGATAATCGATGGAAAAAACAGATGTGCTTCCTTTAAAGTATAATTTTCCTGCAATAGTGCTGAACTTCAGATGCAATTCTGCAATCCTTACGTAAAACATTAAAAGTTCAAAGTAAACAAGTCTTGGTTCTGTTTGTGGATCTGATTCTAGTTTATACATCAATGCTCGTCTGTTACATCTAGTCACAGTTTTGGCAGCATTAAACCTTTCTCAGGAAGCCGTCAGTCTGATTTGTAACGTAGCTTTGGCCAGAAATAGTTACCGCAGACAGAACTGCTCGGTCGGTCTGGAATTTGCTGAAATAACAGGTCCAACAAAATGTTCCAGTGTTATTGCAATGCAGTCGGAGTTTTACTAGAAATAGATCTCAAAACATGTTGCGTGGAATTTAAATATGGATCTGACTTCTCCAATCTCTTGCATTGAGCTGGTTTCATTCCTTTTGTGCTTCATTGTTGTACACCTATTTCCCTGGGGTGAGAGATTGCAACCTTCACATGGTCCGCCCTGTTTCAACGAATGCAATCAACCTGCCGTGCACAACCTTAGGCTGTGCATGCCATACGGAAGAAGAGGAAGACGCTATTTCCCTATATGATCTAATGGTCATTTAGATTTCTGATTTATGACAGATCAGTCTTGAACATGAACCTGAGATGTCCTCTATCTTCAGCTAATGTGGTTCCCCCTGCTGTTGTGGATGAATCCCTCACCCACATCATTACCGTGTCCTGTGGTTCTGCTCTTGCTCCCCCAGGCGCAACATGGATGAAGTTACACTGGTCCTCACCTTTCACCCCACCAGCCTCTGCATCCAACACATCATCCTCTGATCAGACCGCCAGTCACATCTTCCCATCCCCACCCCTTACCATCTCCCACGGAGATCGCTCCCTCCACAACTCCCTGGTTAACTCATCACTTCCTACCCAAACCATCCCTTCCCCAGGTACTTACCCCTGCAACAGCAGGAGATGTAATACCTGTTCCTATACCCCCTCTCTCACCTTCATCCAGAGACCCAACAGTCCTTCCAGGTGAGACAGAGGTTCACATGCACCTCCTCCAACCTCATCTACTGTATCCGCTGTTGCTGATGTGGCCTCCTGTACATCAGCGAGACCAAACTTGGACTCGCCGACCATTTTGCTGAACACTTGTGTTCACTCCACCGAGGACTGCTGGATCTCCTGGTTGTTAACTCCCCATTTTCACACTGACCTTTCAGTCCCAAGCATCCTTGATTGCCAGAGTGAAGGAGGTGGACAGAAGTGGAGGAACACCACCTCATATTCGGCTTGGGTAGTTTGCAATTTGTGTGTATGTCCTGCCACTTACATCATTTACCAAAAACATTTAAAAAAGTATATTAAACATAGTTTTTTGAAGGGTTTGTTGATAAGTACAATTCTTAAATCAAATTAGCTGTTCAGACCAGATGAAATGACTTGCTGACTATTCCTGTCATCCACATACCCCAGTCATTGGTAGTTCAGCCCAGGGAAAGGACAGTGTGCCCCCCTAACAGTGTGGCCTCCAGACAGTGTGGCCCCCAGACAGTGTGGCCTACAGACAGTGTGGCCTCCAGACAGTGTGGCCTCCAGACAGTGTGGCCCCCAGACAGTGTGGCCCCCAGACAGTGGCCCGCAGACAGTGTGGCCCCCAGACAGTGTGGCCTCCAGACAGTGTGGCCCCCTAACAGTGTGGCCCCCAGACAGTGTGGCCCCCAGACAGTGTGGCCCCCTAACAGTTTGGCCCCCAGTCAGTGTGGCCCTCACAGTGTGGCCCTCAAACAGTGTGGCCCCCAGACAGTGTGGCCCCCAGACAGTGTGGCCTCCAAACAGTTTGGCCCCCAGTCAGTGTGGCCCTCACAGTGTGGCCCTCAAACAGTGTGGCCCCCAGACAGTGTGGCCCCCAGACAGTGTGGCCTCCAAACAGTTTGGCCCCCAGTCAGTGTGGCCCTCACAGTGTGGCCCTCAAACAGTGTGGCCCCCAGACAGTGTGACCCCCAGACAGTGTTGACCCCAGACATTGTGACCCCCAGTCAATGTGGCCCCCAGACATTGTGGCCCTCACAGTGTGGCCCTCAAACAGTGTGGCCCCCAGACATTGTGGCCCTCACAGTGTGGCCTCCAGACAGTGTGGCCCCCTAACAGTGTGGCCCCCAGACAGTGGCCCGCAGACAGTGTGGCCCCCAGACAATGTGGCCCCCAGACAGTGTGGCCTCCAGACAGTTTGGCCCCCAGTCAGTGTGGCCCTCACAGTGTGGCCCTCAAACAGTGTGGCCCCCAGACAGTGTGACCCCCAGACAGTGTTGCCCCCAGACATTGTGGCCCCCAGTCAATGTGGCCCACAGACATTGTGGCCCTCACAGTGTGGCCCTCAAACAGTGTGGCCCCCAGACATTGTGGCCCTCACAGTGTGGCCCTCATACAGTGTGGCCCCCAGTCAGTGTGGCCCCCAGACAGTGTGGCCCCCAGACATTGTGGCCCCCCGACAGTGTGGCCCCCAGACACTGTGGCCCTCACAGTGTGGTCCCAGACAGTGTGGCCCCCAGACAGTGTGGCCCCCAGACAGTGTGGCCCCCAAACAGTGTGGCCCCCAGACAGTGTGGCCCCCAGACATAGTGGCCCTCACAGTGTGGCTCCCACACAGTGTGGCCCTTACAATGTGCCCCCCAGACAGTGTGGCCCCCAGACATAGTGGCCCTCACAGTGTGGCTCCCAGACAGTGTGGCCCTCACAGTGTGGCCCCCAGACACTGTGGCCCTCACAGTGTGGTCCCAGACAGTGTGGCCCCCAGACAGTGTGGCCCCCAGACAGTGTGGCCCCCAAACAGTGTGGCCCCCAGACAGTGTGGCCCCCAGACATAGTGGCCCTCACAGTGTGGCTCCCACACAGTGTGGCCCTTACAATGTGCCCCCCAGACAGTGTGGCCCCCAGACATAGTGGCCCTCACAGTGTGGCTCCCAGACAGTGTGGCCCTCACAGTGTGGCCCCCAGACAGTGTGGTCCACAGACAGTGTGGGCCCCAGACAATGTGGCCCCCAGACAGTGGGCCCCCTCACAGTGTGGCCCCCAGGCATTGTGACCCTCACAGTGTGGCCCCCAGGCATTGTGGCCCTCACAGTGTGGCCCTCACATTATGGCCCCCAGACAGTGTGGCCCTCACAGCGTGGCCCCCACAGTGTGGCCCCCAGACAGTGTGGCCCCCAGACAGTGTGGCCCCCAGACAGTGTGGCCCCCAGACAGTGTGGCCCCCAGGCATTTTGGTCCTCATAGTGTGGCTCTCACTGTGTGGCCCCCAGACGTTGTGGCCCTCACAGTGTGGATCCCTCACAGTGTGCCCCCCCAGACAGTGTGGCCCTCAAACAGTGTGGCCCTCACAGGGCCAGGCCAGGATGGTCAGCTCAACTGTTCAGAACATAATGCTAGGCAGAACATAATGCTAGTGAATAAAGCACGGAAACAGGCCATTCGGCCCAACTTGCCCATACTGACCAAGATGCCCCATCTGCTCCAGTATCACCTGCCTGTGTTTGGACCAAACCTTTCCTATCCATGTACCTGTCCAAGTGTTTTGTGAGGGATAAAGTGATTAAACCCTATTAAAGAAAGGAGTTTTAAAGAGAATTCAAGCAGAGAGGGGCTGGAGAGGAGATTCTGACAGCAGTGTCTGAAAATTGCCAGACCCATCCTTGAGGCCTTGAGTAAGAAGAGATAGCTTTGTCTCACTAGAGAAGGGGGTGATGTAGAGAAATCCCTATCAGTGGAAAGGAGTGATGGATGGGACCCTAGTCACTATAGCTTAGCTTTAGTGCTGATATAGGAAAACTGAGAGGGTTCACAAGGAGGTGAGCAAAAAGTGGGCCAGGTCATGAGCAACTGAGCATGCTTAATAGAAAAAATGAATATTACAACACACCCCTGGTCAAGAAATTGCTCATTACCATGAACATGTTTGAACATGCGATGTATGATATGGGAGGTGCGAGGGGATGTACGGTGGGTTGTGCCTACAGATTGTGTACCTCTGACCCTGATTGGAGAGAGGTCCGGAGGAGAAATTGAATGTAAGATTTTGTGTATAAAGGGGGATGATCTCCCTGGCTTCAGTGTGTCTCAAGTTGGAGAGGCACCCGGTCTGCAGACTCGTAAAATAAAGAAATCTCTTGCTTCCAGGATTTAGTCTTTGAGTATTTATTGTGAGCATAAAGGGTATCTCACAAATTGGGGGCTCGTCCGCGATCGCCACTCCGGCTGCTTGGTGGAGGCAAGGAAGAAGGAGAAGGTGCACCCTGCTGATTTCAGCAGTCTCTGATCTCCTTGCTTGCCATCAGCAGTTTGAGCGAGTGATATCCGCTGGAAAAGACTCCGGAAGCAAGAGGGGGTGTAAGGTAAATACGTATGGGACGGTCGAGTGATTCTTGTGCACAGGACCCAGGTAAGAAAAACGACTATTAAGTATTGCCTGGGCGATCGGGATTTGTCGGACGGGAATAGTCCGACAAGGTAATGGGAAACCGGAACGGGAGACGTAAGGGTCCGGGGAACGGGATGAGGCTCATACTGATATGGAGCCTAACATTCCGCCCGATAGTCCGTTGGGCGCGAATGTTGTATGGATGGGGTGAAGGGAACACCCGGGGTAAGAGTAGAGAAAACTATGATAAAGTTTTGTTTATTTTGAGTGGCCAAAGGAGCCTATTCGAGGGAGCGCAGTGTGGTGGCCGCGGTTGGGTTCAAATGAGGACTGGGTGAGACAGGCGTTGAATGTTTTAGTGAATGAGAGACAAACGCTGAATCAAATAGAAAAGGAATATGCCCAGTGCTGGAAACCCAATAATGGGATGTTTCCCTTAAAGACGGAAAAAGAGCAGGATGAACCTGACTGGCCACCAATTGGTGATGATCACCTACGGAGACTGCCCCCGCCATATGAATCCCAGCCCCCAAATATATCCCCATCAGCGCCGGCTGCATCTGCCCAGGAGGTCCCACTAAGCCAGAGTCAGGCAGGCGCACTAAGCCAGGCAGTAAACCTGTCCGCTTCTGTCACAGAGGAGACCGAGCATAGAGAATTACGGAAGGTACAAGATGAAGAAGAGAGCCAGTCAGATAAGGAAGAGAGAATAAAAAGTGAGGACGAGGATGAGACAAGTGCCCCAGGCAGTCATCGGAGGACGCGATCTCAAACGAGGGCAGAGGCACAGGGATTAGAGCGATCTGTTCGAATGAAGCCCCTCAGGGAGGTCCCGTTAGGGGGAAATGCCGGGGGGATGGGATTTGTAAATGTGCCTCTCACCAGTATGGAGGTGAGAAACTTTAAAAGGGAGATGAAAAGTTTATTGGACGACCCCTTGGGACTGGCTGAACAAATAGATCAGTTCCTAGGGCCAAATGTTTATGCATGGGAGGAAATGATGTCGATACTGGGAAGTTTGTTTACTTCAGAAGAAAGGCAGATGGTCAGACAGGCGGGAATAAAGGTTTGGGATAAGGGGTTGTCGGCTGATGCGGGAGCAGGAGATGCAGGAGCAGATAAATATCCCATAACTGTGCCAAATTGGAATAACCAAACAGAGGAAGGAAGAAAAAGTATGAGAGATCTCAGGGGAGATAATAATAAAGGGAATCAGAGAAGCCGTTCCCAAGGGACAGAATTTCGAACGGGCTTTTGAAAATCAGCAGAACAAGGACGAACCTCCGGACAGTGTTCTTACAGAGATTAAGGAGGAACGTCCAGCAGTATTCGGGGATAGACCCTGATACGACCGCAGGTCAGCAGTTGTTAAAGGTTAATTTTGTGACAAATCATGGCCAGATATTAGAAAGAAATTGGAAAAAAATTGGAAGATTGGAATGAAAAACCATTGAATCAGTTGTTAACAGAGGCTCAAAAGGTATATGTAAGACGGGATGAGGAGAAACAGAAGGGAAAGGCAAAAATGATGCTGCAAGCAGTACAGCAAGTAGCACAGAAGGGGGGAATTGAAGGTGATAGAAGGCCGGGTGCTCATGGAGACCGGGGAAGGGGAAGCGGTAGTATTAGAGGACGAGGAAGAGGTGAACGGAGGGACCGAAGTTGGGGTCCCCGGGAAAACAAGGAACAAGGATCAGAAGGATGGTATACGGGGCCACCCCGGTGTTATTATTGTAAAGAGCCGGGTCATTTCAAGAGGGAATGTCCTAAGCTACGACGGGAGGTGCAGTCGTACGCACTCATGGAGGAAGAATAGGGGAGTCAGGGGTTCCGCTCCCTGGGGTGTATGGGATACACACGGGAACCTCTGGTAAACTTGAAATTAGGACCCCAGGGAGAGGATATGATATTTATGGTAGATTCGGGAGCAGAGAGATCAAGTGTAACTAAGGTACCAGAAGGAATGAGATTGGGTAAAAAAAACAAGTTAGAATCTCAGGGGGTAGAAGGGAAAGTGATGACATTACCCGAGGTAGAAGGAGTGGTGGTGAAATATGAGAATCGGGAAACTATGGAAGATTTAATCTTGGTACCCCAGGGCAGGGATAAATTTGATGGGGAGAGATTTGCAAATTCAATTAGGAATGGGAACAGCCCCCGTAGGGGGACAGATAATAGTCCAATTGTATAAATTGACCACGGAGGACGAGGAAAGAATAGTCCCGCAGGTGTGGGCCAAGGAAGGAAACCGGGGTGGACTGCAGATCCCACCCTTGAAAATAGCTCTGAAAAAAGAAAGTGAGATAGTACGGGTAAGGCAATATCCAATTTCTATGGAAGGAAGGAGAGGACTTCAGCCAATTATAGAGAACTTACTAAAGGACGGTATATTAGAGAGTTGTATGTCCCCATATAACACCCCCGTACTCCCCGTAAGGAAAACCGACGGGACGTTCAGATTAGTCCAGGATCTCAGGGAATTAAATAAGGTAGTTAGAACGCGACACCCGGTAGTCCCGAACCCGTATACCATAATGGGATGGATACCCCCGAACCACAAGTGGTTCAGTGTGGTAGATTTAAAAGACGCTTTTTGGAGCTGTCCCCTGGCTGAAGAGAGCAGGGACCTTTTTGCGTTTGAATGGGAAAACCCAGAGACCAAAAGGAAACAGCAGTATCGGTGGACTGCACTCCCTCAGGGATTTACAGAGTCCCCGAACCTGTTCGGACAGATATTAGAACAAGTATTAGAGGATGTCCCGAGGACTGATGAGACACAGCTGTTGCAGTATGTGGACGATTTATTACTGTCAGGGGAAGAAGAGGAGGCAGTTAGGGACGCAACAATAACCCTCCTGAATTTTCTGGGGGAAAAGGGGTTGAGAGTGTCTAGAAGTAAGTTACAGTTTGTAGAACGAGAAGTTAAATATCTAGGACACCTGATAAGCGATGGGAAAAGGAGAATAAACCCAGAAAGGATAGCGGGAATTACCGGACTGACAATGCCGAAGAATAAGAAGGAGATTAGGAAGTTTCTTGGACTGATTGGATATTGTAGATTATGGATAGATGACTATACCCGACAGGTTAGGTTTCTATATGATAAATTAAGTGAAGAAAATGATAAAGTAAAGTGGGAATCCGGGGACGAACACCAGTTTAGGAAATTAAAGAACAGTTTAATCACTGCCCCTGTACTGGCTCTCCCGTCTATTGACCAGCCATTCCATCTTTTTGTGAACGCAGAAAATGGAATTGCGCTGGGGAGTACTGACCCAAGAGAAAGGACGGAAGCGGCAGCCCGTCGCGTTCCTCTCCAAACTCTTGGATCCAGTATCGCGGGGATGGCCAGTATGTATTCAAGCGGTAGCAGCAACAGCAGTGTTAGTGGAGGAAAGTAGGAAATTGACGTTTGGGGGAACTCTGGTGGTGTCCACTCCCCACACGGTCCGGACGATACTAACTCAGAAGTCCAGTCGGTGGTTGACGGATTCTAGAATTTTGAAGTATGAGGTTATACTTATGGAAAAGAATGATTTGACCATAGTAACGGATAAAAACCTAAATCCCTCTCAGTTTTTGTACTCGGCAGGTGCTGAGCAGGAAGGAGAGTTACCAGAACATGATTGTAGTGAGATAATAGAACTTCAGACAAAGAGTAGGGAAGATTTAGAAGAACGACCGCTCAAGACAGGGGAAAGATGGTTCATTGATGGTTCTTCCCGATGCATAGATGGAAAAAGGTATAGTGGGTATGCTATAATAACCGGAGAAAGGGTTTGAAAAAGTGGGAAGCAGGCAGGTTACCAGGAAGTTGGTCCGCGCAAACGTGTGAACTGTATGCATTACTGAGGGCATTGGAACTATTGAAAGGGAAAGAAGGAACTGTGTATACGGACTCCAAGTATGCCTTTGGGGTGGTACACACCTTTGGGAAAATCTGGAAAGAAAGAGGGATGATTACAGCCAGAGGGAAAGAGTTGGCTCATGAACAGTTAATTGAGAAAGCTTTGGAAGCACTAAAATTGCCAGAAAGAATAGCAGTGGTCCATGTAGCAGGCCACCAGAGAGGGAATTCGCTGGAAGCTAGAGGAAACAGGGCAGTCGATAGTGCCGCTAAGACAGCAGCGACAGAAGGAATGGTAAAAATGCTGTCTCTGATACCGTTGAGAGAGGGAATAGAGAAGATACCTGTATTCTCGCGGGAGGAGGAAGATAAAATGAATGAGTTGGGTGCCCGGCGCTCCACGGACGGGAAGTGGTGGACGCCGGACAAAAAACAAATAATTACTAAAGGATTGACGAGAGATTTGATTAGACAACTACATTCGCAATCGCACTGGGGAGCTCAGGCTCTGTGCGACACGATACTACGGACTTATGCCTGTAGAGGCATTTATACTTTAGCCAAGCAGGCGGTGTCTGGTTGTGTAGTGTGTCAGAAGGTGAATAAGAAGGTAATGAGAGCTGTCCCAGGGGGAGGACAACAATTGGCCATTAGACCCTTCCAGAGAATACAGGTGGACTTCACAGAATTACCAAAAGTACAGCAGTGGAAATATCTTTTGGTTATAGTGGATCATTTCACCAGGTGGGTAGAGGCATTTCCCACGATAAATGCCACTGCCCAAGCAGTTACTAAGATACTGCTGGAACAAATCATCCCACGATATGGAGTAATTGAATCCATAGACTCAGATAGAGGAACACATTTTGCTTCCAAGGTGCACCTATTAATTTGTCACGCCTTGGGAATAAACTGGAAGCTGCATACTCCATGGCACCCCCAGAGTTCGGGGAGAGTGGAGCGGATGAATGCCACTCTAAAAATTCAGATAACTAAATTAATGGAGGAGACGGGGTTACCCTGGACTAAATGTCTACCAATTGCTCTATTGCGAATACGGACGGCACCACGAAAGGATATTGCGGTGTCTCCCTATGAAATGTTGTTTGGATTGCCTTATTTTGGGAAGGTGGAAGGCACACCAACCTTTGAGGGAGGTGATGTATTCTTGAGGAACTATTTACTGGCAATGTCCCGTTCCCTTACAGAATTAAAAGCGAAAGGATTATTGGCTCAAAGCCCGCCACTTGACTTTCCAATACATGCTGTAAAGGCCGGCGACTGGGTACTGGTTAAAAATTGGAAGGAGGAGAAACTCCAGCCCAAGTGGACCGGCCCCTGAAGGATTGTTATGGATATGCGGATACAAGGCATACTCGGTGTTACCGATGAATTGGAGTGGGACTTGTTTTATTGGACTGGTACAACCTGGATTCTTCCTGTTAAACCCCAAAGAAGGCCGGTCGTTAGGAACACCTGTATTTGATGACCTATATCGGAAAAAGAGGAAAATAGACATTGGAGAATGGGAAGATGATGAGTGGCCACCAGCAAGAATCATCTCATACTACGGACCAGCCACTTGGGCACAAGATGGATCCTGGGGCTACCGAACACCAGTATACATGTTAAACCGGATCATAAGGCTACAGGCAGTACTGGAGGTAATTACCAACCAAAACTGCGGGGTGCTGGAGATGCTGGCAAAGCAGCAGACGCAGATGAGAGCAGCAATATACCAGAACAGGTTAGCCCTGGATTACCTCCTGGCAGAAGAAGGAGGGGTATGCGGGAAATTCAACCTCTCTAATTGCTGTTTGAACATCGATGATAATGGACAGGCAGTGATGGACATATCAGAAGGGATCCGGAAGTTGGCGCATGTTCCAATACAAAAATGGAATTCGATTATGGGAACCCAATGGTGGGATTCTATCCTCGGAGGAACATGGTGGAGAACGGTGGGACTTGTGTTTCTATGTGCAGTGGCTGGACTGATCTTCATCCCCTGTTGTATCCCTTGTTTTAGGGAACTTATTACCAGAAGTATAAGTCAGATGCAGGCTGTAGTCATGCCTATGGGAGAAAAAGGGGAAATACAGAAAATAATGATAATGCGGCCAGGGGAAGTTTATGATTTACAGGAGGAGAAGGTTAGGACGATGTTACGTCAGTTCGAATTGAAGGAACTTAAAATGAGGGTTTAATCAGTGTATGCGTAGCAAAAGAAAAAGGGAGGATTGTGAGGGATAAAGTGATTACACCCTATTAAAGAAAGGAGTTTTAAAGAGAATTCAAGCAGAGAGGGGCTGGAGAGGAGATTCTGACAGCAGTGTCTGAAAATTGCCAGACCCATCCTTGAGGCCTTGAGTAAGAAGAGATAGCTTTTGTCTCACTAGAGAAGGGGGTGATGTAGAGAAATCCCTATCAGTGGAAAGGAGTGATGGATGGGACCCTAGTCACTATAGCTTAGCTTTAGTGCTGATATAGGAAAACTGAGAGGGTTCACAAGGAGGTGAGCAAAAAGTGGGCCAGGTCATGAGCAACTGAGCATGCTTAATAGAAAAAATGAATATTACAACACACCCCTGGTCAAGAAATTGCTCATTACCATGAACATGTTTGAACATGCGATGTATGATATGGGAGGTGCGAGGGGATGTACGGTGGGTTGTGCCTACAGATTGTGTACCTCTGACCCTGATTGGAGAGAGGTCCGGAGGAGAAATTGAATGTAAGATTTTGTGTATAAAGGGGGATGATCTCCCTGGCTTCAGTGTGTCTCAAGTTGGAGAGGCACCCGGTCTGCAGACTCGTAAAATAAAGAAATCTCTTGCTTCCAGGATTTAGTCTTTGAGTATTTATTGTGAGCATAAAGGGTATCTCACAGTTTGTTCAATGTTCTAACAGTTCATCAGTATCCCAAAGGCACAACCTAAATGGCTGTTGACAAATTACAATCCGTCCTTACAGCCGACCAGACAATGAAGCACACACCTGTGTCGTTCACTTCATGTAATCTCTGCCTCATCTCCTACGTAATCCTGAACAACATTAACAGCAATATCAACATCAACAGTGACAGCAACATCACATCATCAACATCACATCATCATCACAGCAACAACATCAACATCACAACATCAACATCAACAACATCATCATCAACATCACATCAACATCACATCAAATTAAATAGAATTTTCTGAAATGTTTCCGCGATATGTGATAAATGTCAACAATTAGAAGCTAATTTAACGCATTCATTTACAATATGTATAAAAATTACTAATTTTTGGATAGAAATTTTTAAAATAATCTCAATTGTAGTTAATGCACATTTAATTCCAGACTCAAAATTAATCATATTGGGAATACTAGAAACTAATCAGATATTAACAACACAACAAATACATTTTATTGGTTATAGTTTAATAATTGGTAAAACATTAATACTAAGATTTTGGAAAGGTCCCATTTCCCCTGCAATTAAAATGTGGATTACAGAAATGTCGGAGACACTTCATCTGGAACGATTAAGACTTGTCCTGATGGACAGGCTGGATCAATTCAGAGGAATATGGTCTCCATTTATTGAATGTTTAAAGGGTTAAGATAGTCCGGTTCGAGGCCATGACTGAAGCCTGAATGAATGAATAGATGAAGAATTATATTCAATAGATCATGAATATATCTCCAATGAAGAATATCTTGTTTAATACTCCACTCATTTAATTTATCTCTTTTTTATCTCTTTTTCTCTTTATTACCTATCTCTATTTCCTACTGTTATAAAATAAAAAAAATATAGAAGTATAAATAAGATTGACTGTAAAAGTTTAAAATATTAAGAATGTATGTGACGATAATATTTTCTTTTTTTTCTTTGATCTTATATTATTTCTTCTTAATGTGTAATTACTTCTAATAAAAATATTTTACAAAAAAAAACATCACATCATCATCAACACATCATCATCAACATCATCAACGTCAACAACAGCAACAACGTCAACAACAGCAACAACGTCAATGACAACAACGACCGCTTCATCTCCCACGTAACCCGGCCTTATGCGGAGACCTCAAATGATGTGTCTGGATTCTAAAGGAGGCTCCTTCATCAGCTGGAATTGGTCAGATCTGTGTAATACCGAGACAACATCACACTCAGCTACAGCAAGGCCAGAACAGGAAAGGATGAAGTCACCATCCACGAGATTAAGCTCATGCAGTTAAACTAAAATAGAGAGTGAGGGAAGGAAGTGCAGCCAAACATGACTTCAACATTGCCGAGAACATTACAGAAAATGAAAGGACCTGAAGCTGCAAATTTGTAAATCTAAAAAAATGCACAATGTGCTGGAGTAACTCAGTGGGTCAGGCAGCATCTCCGGAAAACATGGATAGGTGACCTTTCAGGATGAGACCCTTCTTCAGACTCACTGTTCTAGGCACTCAGATGCTGCCAGACCTGTTGAGTTACTTGAGCACTTTGTGTCTTTTTTTGTAAACCAGCAACTGCAGTTTCTAATTTGTAAATCCACAAAATCTTCGGGTAGTGAGGCGAGCAGATGGCAGCTTAATCACGAGCTCCCGTTAGCAAGTTTAAAACTAGCCTCCCTTAATTCACTAATTACCACATAATTCCCAATATTCTGTATTGGAATGAGTGGGGGAGCGACAACTAGAAGTCAAAAGAAACGTGACAGACGAGAAAGAAATAATTCACCGGAGATGGACAAAGCTTAAAGCTCAAACGATGACTCGGCAGAAACCATGCGCTCAGTGCTCCACAATATCAGTAAGGAAATACGTGACTTCAGGGCTAAATATAAAGTGGACTTACATAAACTTAAAGAAGGACTCAAAGAAGACACGAAAGCCGAACTCAAAGATCTGAAGCAAGAAATTTACCATAAACTTTCTGCTAACTCCACGTCCACGAAACGAGACTAAACAAAGCAGAGGCACGAATCGAAGGGGCTGAGACAATTAGCATGGCTATGAAAAATGTGCTGTTTAAATCTATGAAAAAACAGAAAGTCATACAAGAAAACTGACTGATTTGGAAGGACGGTCTAGACGAAATAACATTCGCATCTATGGTGTACCCAAAGAGAAAAAAGGCAAATCCATGTCTGAATTTGTGGAGCAACTTTTGAAAAGAACTCGTAATAACAACGGACACCAACGTACGGATCCAGCGCGCGCACAGACCTTTGGCTCGCAAACTGGAACGGAACGCACGACTTAGGTCCATGGTGGTAAAATTTCCTGGAGTTTAATAACAAAGAAATGGTGTTGGAAAAGGCCTGGGGAAAGAAGATAATGATTGCAAAAGTTTTTATAGATACAGTGGCTTGCAAAAGTATCCATACCCCTTGAACTTTTCCACATATTGTCACGTTACAATCACAAACGTAAATGTATTTTATTTGGATTTTATGTGATAGACCAACACAAAGTGGTGCATAATTGTGAAGTGGAAGGAAAATGATACATGGTTTCCAAATTTTATTACAAATAAAAAACTGAAAAGTGTGGCGTGCAAAAGTATTCAGCCCCCCTGAGTCAATACTTTGTAGAACCACCTTTCGCTGCAATTACAGCTGCAAGTTTTTTGGGGTATGTCTCTACCAGCTTTGCACATCTAGAGACTGAAATTTTTGCCCATTCTTCTTTGCAAAATAGCTCAAGCTCAGTCAGATTGGATGGAGAGCGTCTGTGAACAGCAATTTTCAAGTCTTGCCAGAGATTCTCAATTGGATTTAAGTCTGGACTTTGACTGGGCCATTCTAACACATGAATATGCTTTGATCTAAATCATTCCATTGTAGCTCTGGCTGTATGTTTAGGGTTGTTGTCCTGCTGGAAGGTGAACCTCCGCCCCAGTCTCAAGCCTTTTGTAGACTCTAACAGGTTTTCTTCCAAGATTGCCCTGTATTTGGCTCCATCCATCTTCCCATCAACTCTGACCAGCTTCCCTGTCGCTGCTGAAGAAAAGCATTCCCACAGCATGATGCTGCCACCACCATGTTTCACAGTGGGGATGGTGTGTTCAGGGTGATGTGCAGTGTTAGTTTTCTGCCACACATAGCGTTTTGCATTTAGGCCAAAAACTTCAATTTTGGTCTCATCAGACCAGAGCACCTTCCTCCACATGTTTGCTGTGTCCCTCACAAGGCTTGTGGCAAACTGCAAACGGGACTTCTTATGGCTTTGTTTCAACAATGGCTTTCTTCTTGCCACTCTTCCATAAAGGCTCGATTTGTGGAGTGCACGACTAATAGTTGTCCTGTGGACAGATTCTCCCACTTGAGCTGTGGATCTCTTCAGCTCCTCCAGAGTTACCATGGGCCTCTTGGCTGCTTCTCTGATCAATGCTCTCCTTGCCCGGCCTGTCAGTTTAGGCGGACGGCCATGTCTTGGTAGGTTTGCAGTTGTGCCATAGTCTTTCCATTTTCGGATGATGGATTGAACAGTGCTCTGTGAGATGTTCAAAGCTTGGGATATTTTTTTATAACCTAACCCTGCTTTAAACTTCTCCACAACTTTATCCCTGACCTGTCTGGTGTGTTCCTTGGGCTTCATAATGCCCAAGGAACATTGTTTGTTCACTAATGTTCTCTAACAAACCTCTGAGGCCTTCACAGAACAGCTGTATTTATACTGAGATTAGATTACACACGAGTGGACTCTATTTACTAATTAGGTGACTTCTAAAGGCAATTGGTTGCACTGGATTTTATTTAGGGGTATCAGAGTAAAGGGGGCTGAATACGTTTGCACGCCACGCTTTTCAGTTTTTTATTTGTAAAAAAATTTGAAAACCATGTATCATTTTCCTTCCACTTCACAATTATGTGCCACTTTGTGTTGGTCTATCACATAAAATCCCAATAAAATACATTTAATTTTGTGGCTGTAACGTGACAAAATGTGGAAAAGTTCAAGGGATATGAATACTTTTGCAAGCCACTGTATGTGAAGAGAAAAAGGTTAGTTAAAACAAATGTAGGTCCCTTGCAGTCAGAAACAGGTGAATTGATCATGGGGAACAAGGACATGGCAGACCAATTGAATAACTACTTTGGTTATGTCTTTACTAAGGAAGACATAAATAATCTGCCGGAAATAGCAGGGGACCGGGGGTCAAATGAGATGGAGGAACTGAGTGAAATCCAGGTTTGCCAGGAAGTGGTGTTAGGTAAATAGAATGGATTAAAGGCCGATAAATCCCCAGGGCCAGACAGGCTGCATCCCAGAGTACTTAAGGAAGTAGCCCCAGAAATAGTGGATGCATTAGTGATAATTTTTCAAAACTCTTTAGATTCTGGAATAGTTCCTGAGGATTGGAGGGTAGCTAATGTAACCCCACTTTTTAAAAAGGGAGGGAGAGAGAAAACGGGGAATTACAGACCAGTTAGTCTAACATCGGTAGTGGGGAAAATGCTAGAGTCAGTTATTAAAAATGGGATAGCAGCACATTTGGAAAGCGGTGAAATCAATGGACAAAGTCAGCATGGATTTATGAAAGGTAAATCGTGTCTGACGAATCTTATAGAATATTTTGAGGATGTAACTAGTAGAGTGGATAAGGGAGGATCTGTGGATGTGCTATATCTGGACTTTCAGAAGGCTTTCGACAAGGTCCCACATAAGAGATTAGCATACAAACTTAAAGCATACAGTATTGGGGGTTCAGTATTGATGTGGATAGAGAACTGGCTGGCAGACAGGGAGCAAAGAGTAGGAGTAAACGGGTCATTTTCAGAAAGGCAGGCAGTGACTAGTGGGGTACTGCAAGGCTCAATGCTGGGACCCCAGCTATTTACAATATATATTAATGATCTGGATGAGGGAATTGAATGCAACATCTCCACGTTTGCGGATGACACGAAGCTGGGGGGCAGTGTTAGCTGTGAGGAAGATGCTAGGAAACTGCAAGGTGACTTGGATAGACTGGGTGAGTGGGCAAATGCATGGCAGATGCAGTATAATGTGGATAAATGTGAAGTTATCCACTTTGGCGGCAAAAACAGGAGGGTAGATTATTATCTGAATGGTGGCCGATTAGGAAAAGGGGAGATGCAACGAGACCTGGGTGTCATGGTACACCAGTCATTGAAAGTAGGCATGCAGGTGCAGCAGGCTGTGAAGAAAGCAAATGGTATGTTAGCATTCATAGCAAAAGGATTTGAGTACAAGAGCAGGGAGGTTCTACTGCAGTTGTACACGGTCTTGGTGAGGCCACACCTGGAGTATTGCGTACAGTTTTGGTCTCCTAATCTGAGGAAAGACGTTCTTGCCATAGAGGGTTCACCAGACTGATTCCTGTGATGGCACGACTTCCATATGAAGAAAGACTGTATAGACTTGGCTTGTACTCGATGGAATTTAGGAGACTGAAGGGGGATCTTATAGAGGCTTACAAAATTCTTAAGGGGTTGGACAGGCTAGATGCAAGGAGATGTTGTGGAAGTCCAGAACAAGGGTCACAGTTTAAGGATAAGGGGGAAGTCTTTTAGTACCTAGATGAGAAGATCTTTTTTCACACAGAGAGTGGTGAGTCTGTGGAATTCTCTGCCACAGAAGGTAGTTGAGGCCAGTTCATTGGCTATATTTAAGAGGGAGTTAGATGTGGCCCTTGTGGCTGAAGGGATCAGGGGGTATGGAGAGAAGGCAGGTACAGGATACTGAATTGGATGATCAGCCATGATCATATTGAATGGCGGTGCAGGCTCGAAGGGCCGAATGCACCTATTTTCTATGATTCTATGATTCTATGATTGACGGACGACGTCTATCATTTGACCACGACTGCAACGGAGGTTGTCCAGAAGCGCAAGGCATATAAGGGAATAAAGAGGGCCCTGAAGGAGAGAGGTGTCCGCTTCCAGACCCCGCTGGACAAGATGCGCATTCACTGGGACTCAGGAACATGCACATATCATAGTGCACAGGACCAGGGCAAGAGCTGAGGAGGAGAGGCTACTCCGTGGAGACACCAGATTACTACGCTGAGGAGCCGTTAGACCCAGAGATGGAGCATCTTCTCCAGGCTATGACATGGCTGAGAGTTGGAAAGAGGAGCAAAGACGGGAGTGACAGCAAGAGAGCGACTACAGGAGTCTGAGCAGACCCCATCCAACTAGCTTTTATTGTGTCACGACATCTTTTGGACTGGAAAATAAATGCTATCGGATGACGTTGGACGATACTAGTTTGCGTGAAATGAAGTGTTTCACCTCTAGTGAGGGGCCCTCTGGGATGAGGTTTTCCCCTCTACCTGCCAACGGGGACTCAGGGTGGCAAGGAATCACCCTTACTTGGAAGTCAACTGTTTTTTCTTTTTTTTAATCTTTATTTGGCACATGTTGTCCAGATGTTCAGACCTGCACAGTTCCAAGTTATCTGGAGATTTATGAATGCAATACAGGATTAGGTAAATTAAATGTCACATAATACTATTAAATTGGTGTCACTCAATGTAAATGGGATGAATAATTCAGTTAAAAGGAGCAAGGTCCTGGCTAAATTGAAAAAAGAAAAGGCTCAGGTACTATTTTTACAATAAACCCACCTGCCTCAACAAGAACATGAGAAATTAAAACGCTTTGGCTTTAGAAAATGCATTTTATAGTTCCTACAAAACTAGACAAAAGAGGGGAGTGGCTATCCTTATCACAAATGCAGTCCAATTTGAATGCTATAAAGAAATTAGGGACAAAGAGGGAAGGTATGTATTAGTTAAAGTAAAGCTGGAAAATAAAGCAGTGGCACTGATCAATGTATATGCCCCCCCAGAGAGTACCAAATGTTTTTTCAAAACTCTGTTTGACATTATTGCTTTAGAGACTGAAGATATTTTGATATTTCGAGGGGACCAATGTGGTCACGAGTCATAATTTGGATACAACAAGCCTAAAAAAACCCAAGATGCATCTGACCAAATTTAAGGTAGCTCTTTTTTCCCAAAAACCCTTTCTGGCTTAAGTCCTCCCTCCACCACCTCCAGTTTAAATTACATGTGGAATATTTTGGAGGACCAAGAAACCAAGAACACTCCAGTGCAGGAAATGGGCCTAATTGATGTTTGGAGAGAACTTCACCCTTTAGAAAGGGACTACACACACTATTCAGTACCTCACTCGGTCTATTCCAGGATTGACTACTTTTTAATGAATACAGGTGAAAGCCACAGGATCACAGAGTGTAAAATCAGGGTGGCAGATGTATCTGATCACAATGCGATCAGCTTGACAGTACACCTGAATAGTAGAGAAAGAAATACTGTTTGGAGGCTCAATGTGGGTATTTTGAATGGGAAGGCAAATGTGGAACAAATAAGGGAAGAGATAAAAAGGTACATAGAAGAGAATGATAACGGGGATGTGGATCCTGCAATACTGTGGGATGCTATGAAGGCAGTTATACGTGGAAAGCTGATCGCCCTGGCATTTACAAAAAAAGGCCTGGCTAGCTACATATGAATATAAAGCAGAAACATTGAAAGAATTGGAGAAAAAACAGAAAAACACACAGGATCAGTTGGTACTAAAACAGATTAAGGAAATAATGGGAGAGATAGATGAGATCTTCTGGGGAGATATGGAAAAAATGACAAGATTTGTCAAGCAGACCTATTGTGAAGCAGGTCCAAAAGCAACTGGACACCTGGCCAGACGCCTGCGCAAACAGCAGGCCTCTAATACAATTCATAAAATAATAGATCCAAAAACCAATTAATTATCACATGAGCCAGGTCAGATAGAAAGAATATTTGAAGAGCACTATAAGAAACTCTATTCCAAACCACCATCAGCTGATGAAAGGACAATGAGAAGTTTTCTTAGGGTACACAAAAAGCTGGAGAAACTCAGCGGGTGCAGCAGCATCAGAAGTTTTCTTAACTCACTCGACCTGCCATCTATTGGTGAGATACAAAATAATACCATTACGTCACAATTTACGATTAAGGAGCTGGAAGCTGCAATCAGTAGACTTAAGCCTAGTAAATAAACAGGCAGCGATGGGTTTCCACCAGAATTGTACAAGGACTTTAAGAAAGAGCTAACACCTCTGCTCCTGTCTTGCTTTAACTGGACCCGTAAAGAGGACAAGGCTCCCCCATCATGGAAGGAAGCAATTATTACCATTTTATCTAAGGAAGGCAAAGACAAAGAGCAATGTAAACATTTCAGGCCAATCTCAATGTAGACTAGAAACTATTTACCTCAATCATTTGCAAAAGACTAGCGACTTTTGTACCAGATCTGATTAATGAAGACCAAACTGCATTTATTAGGGGGCGTCAAACACAGGACAATATTAGAAGAACCCTCCACATTGTGGATAATACTCAAAAAAAGGATACAAATATGGTCCTGGTCAGTTTAGATGCAGAAAAAGCATTTGATAGTGTTAGTTGGGTATTTTTATGCGAAGTACTAAGGAGATTCGGTATCAATGAAGATGCAATTCGGTGCATTAAAACAATATATCAGGAGCCTACAGCTAGGATTAAGGTAAATGGAAACCTATCAAAAAGGATCCGGTTAGAGAGGGGCACAAGACAAGGATTCTGTCTTTCTCCTACTCTCTCTTCTTTTGTATATTGAACCCTTAGCACAAGCAATAAGGCAGAGAGAAGACCCGCAGGGGGTCAAAATAGGGGGGAAAAAACATATCATTGGTCTTTTCGCTGATGATGTCATTATTTTTCTTGAACGACCAGAGATATGTTTCCAAACCTAATGAACCTACTTGAAACATATGGAGTTTTTAAGAAGGAACTGCAGATGCTGGAAAATCGAGGGTACACAAAAGTGCTGGAGAAACTCAGCGGGTGCAGCAGCATCTATGGAGCAAGATGAAGGGTTTCGGCCCAAAACGTTGCCTATTTCCTTCGCTCCATAGATGCTGTTGCACCCACTGATTTTCTCCAGCATTTTTGTGCTCCTTTGAAACATGGATACTACTCAGGGTACTGAATATAACAAAAACACAAATTCTTTCATTCAATTATTCTCCATCCCAACACATCAGAGACGCATATCATCTGAAATGGAATTCAAAAACGATGCAGTATCTTGGTGTAACTATAACCAAAACACTTTCCGACATGTTTGAATATAATGATAACAAAATTGGAGAAAACATCAAAAAGGATGTTGAAAGGTGGTCTACCCTTCCTCAAGACTTCAGTGCCAGAATACAAACGGTAAAAATGAATATCCTACCTAAACTACTATATTTATTCCCATCTCTCCCAATTAATGTTCCCAGAGACAAATTATACCTGGGATAAGATGATCTCTAGATTCATTTGGAATAGCAAAAAAACAAGAATAAAACTAACAACAACACAACTTCCGAAAAGCAAGGGTGGAATGGCTTTCCCAAATCTGAGGAAATACTTTTATGCAGCTCAACTCAGACCTCTGGCTTATTGGTGTAGACCTGATTATGAATCTCGATGGAAAGTGAGATACAGGGTTACCAGACCAAGATTTTGGTGGGAGACAAATATCTGAGAGGGGCTTTGAGACATGCTATGGATCCAATAGTAGCATTTACGTTAGAAATATGGAATGTTATAGTGGAAAAATACAAATTAAAAAGAGGGGTTCAAGCATTGAAGTGGTTCGCATATGACTCAAAGTTTAAGCCAGGGGTGTATGATTCAAGATTCAAAGAATGGGCACAAAAAGGCATAACGGCAATGTATACAGTTTCAGAAAATGGCGAGTTTATGAGCTTCCAAGATTTAAAGTCAAAGCCTGGTCTCGAAAACAAAGATTTTTTTAGAGACTTGCAATTAAGAGACTACTTCACAAAAGAGATAAGGCCAGAACTAGATGAAACTTCAAATAATGTGATCAAGGTGATTGTGGATACATACAAACAGAAGGGGTCTCGGGTCATCTCTGCTTTCTACCAAGCTCTGGTGGGAAGTGAGGGAGAATCAACGCTCTACATAAAAACAAAATGGGAAGCAGAATTAAAAATTCAAATAACAGCAGAAGAATGGTGTCAAAAGTGTGAAACACAAAGTACATCCACAAGCTCACTAGTATGGAGAGAATTTTGCTGGAAGAATCTAACTCGCTTTTTTATAACACCCAAAATAAAAAGCTACAACTTGCTATACAACAACACTGTTGGAGGCTGTGTGGGAGTATGGAGGCAGACCAGTCTTGGACAAAAAAAGAATAAGGTATCATCACTGTCAAATTCTAAGCA